>VZSR01000393.1:2558129-2622055 GCA_013398615.1 Brachypodius melanocephalos
GCCCCGGGGCAGCAGCCCAGCAGCGATCCCCTCCGATCCTCTCCATCCCCTCCGATCCCCTGCGATTCCCTCGGATCCCCTGCGATCCCCTCCGATCCCCTCCGGCCCGGACAATTTGCTGCAGAGTTAAACATCGTCCTTTTTAAAGCAACGTTATCCTGCCGAGCCTGGGGGTGCATGTCGGCTTTACACCGCTAATTAACTGCCGCTAATTAGAGAGCATCTCGCAGCTCTGTCCTTATCCCGGCTGCTGCTGCTCCTTCGAGGAGCCCCAGGCTCATCCGAGCATCCCTGCCGGGGTGAGCGGGGCTTCCTCCGCCTCCTCCTCCTCCTGGAGCCGCGGTGCTTCCCAGGACAGCTCCTGGGATAACACCCCGCTATTGACTCAGCTGCTCACGCCTCTTTGCCGGGCAAATCCATCTGAATTTGGGTTTTTTTCCTCATCAAGGAGAGCGGTTTGGAGTGGGGGGATGCACAGAGCTCAGAGATGCTGTGTTTGATGTGGCCAGGCCCTGTGTCATCTATCCCTGAATTTTCTCAAAAATGCACTTTATATTTGCTCATTTTGACTCATTTCGCCTCTCTTTTCACTCCTTTTCCCAGCACCATTTTTAGGGAGCGGGGCATTTCTTTTTCTGCCTGCCTAAAGTCTGAACTATTAATAACTGGAGAGCTCTGCATCAATCCCGTGTATCACAACTTTTGCCAAAACACACATGTAGGTGTGATGTGTGATTTATGATCGATTTAAGAGCCCCCAAGTCCCAGTGTACACAGACTTCCAAAGGTATCCCAGGCTGTGAATAGCCATGAAAGGGAATTATGAGAGCCAGGTTGATTTTCTCAGTGGGATTTTTTTTTTTAAATATTTTTTCTCCCAGTGTTTTCTGCTGCATGAGCAGCAGTTGTTTCCTTTCTGATCAACAGAGGACAGTATTCTTATATTCAGAGGCCACAACACTTCCTCATCACACAGCAGCAAGGCTCCAGCACAAATGTAACACCATGGAAAGCTAAAGAGAAATTAAAGCATTTATCTTACACTTCTCCCTTGGTAGAATCCACCCCACGACAATTTGGATGATGGAAACCGGATAAATGGGCGCCAAGGCTTGTAAAATCTGATTTATTCAACAAGCTGTCGCAAGATTTGGAATTACCATAAAATCTCATCATTTCTCCAGTTAATAAAACACTCATCAGAAGGGACTGTTAGAGAATCCAGCCAGAGATCTGGCAGTGACCACTCATTTAATGGGACAGCACAGCCCAGTGCTTTGGATAAAATAGCAAAATTCAAAGCAATGTCCCAGCTTTTTATAATTCCCTGTTAGGGAAAAGCCATTTCCAGCCCTGGGGACTTCATTTCAGTAAATAACGTGGTGTGGAGAAAGCTATTAAACTGAATTCCTGGAAGTTTTTGGTGATTTCCCAGCAGAAAGGATCCCTGTGTCCGTGGTATTTATAAAAGCAGGAGGAAATTCCTGCCAGTGGCACATTTTCTGTCCCCACGTGTGGGGCAGTGCAGGGATGCTCTGGGGTCAGAGCTGTGTCACAGGTGGCAGAGGGGCACGGGGTTAGGGTGGGATGGATCTCTGGGCAGAAAATCCGCAGACACTCTTCCAGGCTGAAGGCTCAAATAACAAAAAAAAAAAAAAAAAAAAAAAAAAAAAAAAAAGGAGTTAGGCTGAACCCAGGATGGGTGGGAGTAAATTCCTTTCCTCCAAGGCCCCGTAGGATTCCCTGTATCAAGTTTCGAAACTCCTGGTTTGGAGCAGGAAGGGAGGAGCTCCCAAACCCCTCTGTCTCCTTATTTATTTGCAGAGTCTTTTGCCCCCCAAAATTTCAGCTCTCCCAATTGATCCAGCTCATCAAGCCCCTGCTGGGCTAGCTCAGTGATAAACACCAGGCAAAATAGCAGCCCTTGCAGCAACAGTGGGAAACTCCGTTTACTCGGGGTGGATTTTAAGCTAAATTCAGCTGAAATCAGCGTTCTTATCTTTTGAGGTGCAAATATATTCATTTGTTTGATAAGACTATGTCTGCGCCCCTGTTGGAGCTCCTGGAACTGTTCCTGCAGAGCGAAACTGAGCTTCTGCTTCTCTTCTGATGGTGATAGCAAAAACTTCTAGATAAGCTTGAGGATTTTGGGATGAATACCTGACCCAGGGGGTGGCTCAGTCATGGGGAAGATCCCACCCTCAGCTGGGCTCTGTGGGAACTCCTGGCAGAAAGAGATTTGGGCAGCAGTTTCCAAGGAGGAATTAGATTTATCTTAGAAATTGGTTCCTAAGCTTGGGGCCAGGGTGATTAAAGGAGGAATCCACCCCAAGGAGGCCGGTCTGTGTCCAGATTCCTTGTGCAGCTCTAGGAGATGCTCGGTCACATTTTAACAGTGAGTTTGACCAAAACCCCCAACAAAACAACAACAAACAACAACAACAAACAACAACAACAAGAACAAAACCGCAAAAACCAACAAAACAAACAAACAAAAAACCCCAACAAACAAACAAAACAAAACAAAACCCCCCAAAACAAACAAACAAAAAAACACAAACAAAACCAAACCAACAAAAAACCAAAATCAAACAAAAAAAAAAAAAACAACCCAAAACACGGCCTGAGCCCAGCGGAATTGAAGCTTAATGGTTTTACCCAAATTTCCTCTCTGCTGAAGAGGAAGAAAAGAAAAAACAACCCCCAAAAAACCCCAACAAAAAACAACCAACCAAAAAACCCTCAGCAATGTCCCTCCAGCAAGGTTCCTAATGCGTTCCTCAGGCTCTGCAGGCATTTATCTCGCAATTCCCCAGGAAGAGCCTTCCTGTGCATCGCCTTGCGGGGTTCACTTCTCCCTTGAAAAGTTCAGCTCGGGAGCATCCCCGGAGCATTCCAGCATGCCGGTTTTGGATGAATACCCTGCCCACGTCTCCCGGCCAGCCCCGCTGTCTCTAAAGGGCTGCTGATGAATGGTTCCTCGGAGCGGTGGCAATTTCATGGTTGGTTGGGCGCAGCCAGCTCTGCATTTTCACCCGCGGATAATCGAGCTATTAGGGGACAATGAGGAACAGATTGCATCTGCCCCGGCATCCCACCCCCGACAAAGGGCCGTGTATCTCCGGCATCTCCCACGCTGGGGAGGCGGGAGGGGATGTTTGGAAGGGGGAAAGAGGAGCGCAGGTAATCCCAGGTGTTTTGAGCATCGTTTTGTCTGCCCCTTTCTTTATCTGCTGCTGCTGCTGAGGGAAATCGCATCCCCGGCTTGAGCAGGAATGAGCCGGGATTTCAGCCCTGGTGTTTTCCGTTTATTTTATCTCACCTCTCGCATTCCTGGACCAATTCCTCCTCTCATCCTCCTCCTTTATGATTTATAATGGCTGCGGGCTTCTGCAGCTGATAAGAGGCGCTGCGATACCTGAGACCCACGAGCTCTGTCTTTCCCAAATTCTCCCTCTTCTCCCAGCTCAAGCCAGGAGATAAAGATCCGGCTCCACCGTGCTCAGGGAAAGTGAGGCACGCTCCTGGCATCTCCAAATCTCCCACCACAGCATCCCAGGGAGCTGCTCATGGGCAGAGTGCTCCACATTTTTGGTTTTCCATGGAAAATCTACAACTTCCACATGACCACGGGCATGGAACCTCCACAGGAGAAGAAGGACCACAGCCACAGTCTGAATTAATCTCTGAAAGTTTGAGCAGTTATGGTGAGGGATGGAAAATAATTTATCTTCCATATCAGGATTTGGGCTCCTTTGCCGTCCTTGGTGAAATCTGCAATGGCCACGACGTGAATTTTATGTGAGAAATAGGAAGTTTTTGAGACTATATATTTTTTAAAGATCTATTTCAGGCACCGAATATGCAAATTCATTTGTTAGAAGGAAGGTTTGGAGATCGGATTACTTCCCAAAAAACCCCATAAATCTCTGTACATACTGTTTTAAAAATGCTTCTACAATTCCACAGAGTAGACAAATATATTACATCTTCCTGACTCCATCTTTTTTATGGCTTTGCTGCTCCTTTGCCCTTTATTTAAGCTTCTGACACCAAAATGATTTCGTGCTCTTTGGCTTTTCCAGCCAACCATACCAGGCCTTAATGTTACCCGTGGTAAATAAAATAATGGCCATAATTAAAAACAAACAGGGCGAAGAAGGAGGTGCCAGGTGTGATGTGCCACCGAATCACTTAAGAGAGGTAAAATATTGCTGCACCTTATGGAACATTTAATCAGCCAAAGAATTTCATGCAGTTGTCTCCCTTTAACCTTCCCACTCCCTTCTTCTCCCCCAAGAAAGCCTTGAAGTGAAATATTTATGATTTTAATAAATTAGAGAACACGGCTAATTAGCTCCATCATTAACACCCCCGAGGCTGTTAAAGTGAGGGAGAATGATGGATTTTAATGTTGCTCTGCCCAGTGAAACAGCAAAGCACGAAGTTCACAGGAGGATCCACACTTTGGGTCGTTTGGGATGTTCCCAGAGAAACTCCTCCCTAAACAGGGAATTCCAGAAAGCATCCAGGGCTGGGAACGGGTGGATGAAATGGGAACTTGGTTGTTGTAGGTGGATAAATATTTAACACCTAAATGAGCCTCTCAGGGAGCAATCCTTGTTTTAAAAGAGTGGTTTAATCAATCATCACACCCAGGAAGGACCATCCTGTCCTTCCACCAGTGACCTGCTCCACTTCTGGCTGTGCAGCAATGACTTTGTTAATTCAAAACACACCCTGAGCTTTAGGAATCAATTATTAATAGACTCAAGGAAATTATTAATATTTTCTAATCCGTGCGGTGGAATTTTCACTGAACTAAAATTCTCACTGGGTTTGGGCAGAGGTGGAATTTTTTGGTCTGCTTTTCACCCTCCCAGCAGACAAAACAGATCAAATGGCGAATTCCTCGCACTCATCGTCGCCGGGCCGAGGTGATGGACATTGTTAATTGAGGGTGTCAAAATAATTTACTGCCAGTAATTAAATAAAATGGCAGGTTCCAAAGCCTGCTGAATTTGGATCCGAAGTCCCTAATCGGGGCTATAATTTAAAAGCACCTGACAGAAGCTTTAATTAGAGAACAGAAATGCGAGTCGCCGGCGAAGCTCAGTGAGGGATGGTGGAAAGTGGGGGGAGATACCTGCTCGTGTCTGTTCTGTGAGATCCCAAACAGCTGCCTGGTCCACACAGGAGGTTTGAGGAGCCCAGCTCCTGCCCCAGGCAGTGGGAGCCCATTCCCTGTGCTCCACATCCTTCCGCCAAGGAAATATTCCAAGCTTAACCCTGCCCCTCGGTTTTCTCTTGGCCCACCAGTTATCTGGGAAAGGGATTCACCAGCTGGTGGCAGAGCATGAGGGCATTTGCTGGTGGCTCCCAGCTGGTAGAACAATGAATTTTGTCACAGCACAGCTGCTGTGGGTGTTTGTGAGGCCTTCTCAGAAGGTGACAAACGTGCTGCAGCATGGTGGCCTGGCTGGCTTTGCATTTGAAAATAAAACCAACAGGGCAGCCCCTTTTGGCCGCGCTTCCCAGGTGTTTCTTTCCTCCTGAATGGTTCTCCTGGGCATGCTGAGCTGTGCAGGCTGGAAAACACTTGTGGTGTTCGGGGTTGGGACCTCCCAACATGCGCAGACACAACATATGGATTATTCTTCATGACAGCCTTGGCACCAGGGGGTCACCACCCATGTTGCTTTCCAATTCCCATATCCAGCTCTACAGCCTCCCCCTCAGGGAATAAAAGGAGGGGAGGGAGGAAGGAAAGGTCATGGTTTAGGTTTTTTTGTGGGTTATCCAATACAGCACTGAGTTATGTCCTTACTGGGCGCTGTCAAGGCCGGTTATGTCAACGTGGAGGTGCCATGGTTGGCCACCACTATGGGGGACATTTATTTGGGGAGATGAATTTCTCACATTTGCATTCAGGGAAGAGAGGAAACCTTGATTTTTTTTTGTGCCTTGTACAGGATCACCATTTATATAAACCCAGTGTTACCCAAGATATTTAAATTTCAGCGTGAAATCATGACGTGTCCTGAATATCAGAGAAGGGAATCCAAAATCCAAACTGGAATCTTTTCAGTCTTTTGGCTGGACTTTCCCCATTACTTGAGTGCTGTTTTTCAAGACCCTCTGGAGCACCTTCACACCCCACAGCAGTGTGAACACACCACCAGGGACAGAGCTCCCACATGGATCAGGCTGTTAATAATTCAGTTTATATGGCATGTACCGTAATTCCTCTGTTCCACAGGGATCTCTTTGAGGGATTGATGATCAAAGGATGATCCCTGATGAAGGAAAACCTGCAGGAGACTACAAAGGAGCTACACTGGGATTTCAGCTCTTCCTTAGAGCTATCAGCTGGGAAAGGAGGGAAACAGAGCTCCTGGCAGCCCTGGCCAGAGCGTTCTTACATACGTCAGTGGAACCAAAATATTGTTTCAGCAGTTATATTGTCACTATTAAAACAGAGCTGGAGGAATGGTGCCAATCTCCTGTTACCAGGACTGTAAAGCACTGAACCATCCTGCCTGAGGGATAACTGGGGCTGCTCTCAGAGGGAACCTGTGCCAGGACTGGAAGTGCAACCAGGCTCCCATTGCTGGGGAGGTTCAGAGAGGGTCTTTCCCTCCAGAATCTCTGCAACTGCTCTCGAGAGAAAACATTTCAGCAGAGCACGGAGATCCAGTGAAACCAGAATGATTCATTGGGGTTGAATCTGGGAATTTATCTCCTTTAATGTGCTCTGTGTATGGAGGGACTGTGTTGGTCATGGTTTATTTTACAAAAGGAAGATAAGGGAGAAAAAATCTGCGCTTTTCTGTGGGTTCAGCTCAAGATGAGATCAATGGGAATTGGTGGATCTTTAGGACTCCCCAGAAATTATCCATGACAAGAGGAAGAAGTGTTTCAGCCCTCAGGAATAAAGTGGTGAGTATGGAGCTCAGCAAGTGCAGCGTGATAACAGAAAATAATTCTAAAAGATGAGGTAAAAACATCCTTGCCGAGGCTTATTTCAACTTAAAGATGTTTAATGAATTGGCAAAGCTCTGCTTAAGGGGGGGAAAAAAAGAGCGAACTCTACGTATCTGGATCTTAATGATTAATAATTCTGCATGGTTAGGATGCCAGAGTAAACATAATAAACACTTTTCTTTTAACCAATTGACTTAAGTTTTCCGTGGCCAATAAAGTTTGAAGAATTTTCTTTGGATCCAGTTACACCAGCATTGCCTGGGAGGGAGGACAGTCCACCCTATACCCACAGAGCTGACAAAATAAATGGCCTAGAAAGCTCCAAAATGTGTTTTTCACATCAGCGAGGAGATTTTTAATGATGATGTAACGATGTCAAGCATCATAAACGGCGCTGGGAGGAACATACCTGACCTGCTCTGAGCTGTGTGGAAATGGAGGCAGGAGCTGTGGGTTGTGGGATCACTTGGAATTTTGCTGCCTCCCTAACTCAGAAGGGCAGAACTGGAGGGGAAAAAAAAAAACAACCCACAAATGAAGGACAAATCAATTCAGACACGGTTTTAAAAATAAGACCTCAACTGCTTTCAGATTTCTAACATCTTCTGACATTTGGGGAGGCTTTTGCTAATTCTCCAAAGCCTTAAAAGTACAGTTCCTCTCACTAGCCTGTTCCAATTTCCATTCAGATGCCACTTCTGTTATTTAAGAGTCCCACTAAAAATGCCAAAAATATTAATCAAGCCATGACTCGTGCCAAATAGCTCGGGTGATTTCTATTATATTTGGAGACTGAGAATTAACGAATCACTCAGCTCAATGTGAAAGGAATGCCTCACGTTTAGGCTATGATGCTGAATTCTGCAAAAGACCAATTTTGCTGGTTTTGTTGGGGGTCATGTGTGAGGTTCAAGGTGGAGCAATGTGAGAATAGATGTGTGCAGCTGGTGCCTTTCCCTCATTCTGCAAATAATGAAGGTTTTTTTTCAAGTTTCCTCCCTTCCCATATCGTTCTCCTGGCAGAACTGGCCATGTGGGCTCTCCCAAATCCAGGTCAGGAATGAAAGGAGATTATTTAAAAATGGAGATCATTTAAAGGGAGATTATTTAAACATGGATGGCTTGGAGAGCTCTGGTGACTTTGCTGGTTAGGAAATGGACAGCAGCCTCCACGTGGTCGGTGGTGAAGAGCAAAAGGTCACTGGCACATCTGGAAAAGACACAGCTGGATCCAGGACAGGAGGATTCCCTCTATTTACACAGCTGGCTGTGGCCAAACCTGTCCTTGCTGTCACCTGGGCTGGATCTGTTTCTCCTGCACCTGTGAGGGTCCTGCTGTGCCCAAGCCAACACAGCCATGCCACCGTGCCACTGCTGGTGCCCAGCTCTCTGAAGGTGTGTCCAGCCCCCTCAGAAAGCTGGAAAGGGGATTGAAATCCCCAAAGCATTAAAGAAAAAGCCAGGGTTTGCTCGAGTCGAAAAGCACTAGCAGATTTTTTGTTTGGATGTGCTCACAGTCCAACTCATTTAACAGAACTCCAATGACACAATGCTTTAGTGTCCAATATTTCATTTTCCTTCCCCATACAGCACAGGCAGAACGTTCTCCACTTGCACCTTGTCTGATAGCAAAAGTCCTGAATTTGTCTGTCTGGATACAGCAATTTCTTACACCCCAGCACCCAAACCAGGTCACAGGTGTTGAAAAGCCCAACCTTTGCAGGTTTGCTGTCAGCAGGCACAATATCTGTTCTGATAACCACAGCTGGGCACTGATCCACAGCTGGCACATGCAAGGCTTTGGTGTGTGCCTCTCTTTGCTCCTGTTCCCTCTTCCACACACCAGTTTTTAGTGGATGGCAGAAGTCTGGGGGAATTGCAGGGGATCTGGCAGCTCGATTTAAATGCTGGGAGCTGATGGAAAGGATGCACACCTGTAGGAGCTCTGAAACCCTGCAGCAGGTTGGATTTCCTGGGAAGAATAAGCCCAAAGGGAATTGTTTTGTTTTTACTCCCCTGCCATGGGTCAAGCTCACCTCTCCTGCTGTGACAACGCCAGGGAAATGCTGATGTGGGCTATGGGGGCCCAGGTGCCTCTGGCCTGTGAGCCTCCTGGAAGAGTGGGTGTCCCTGGTTGTCCTTTCCTACTGTTGAACAGGACTGGATAGGGAGGTTTTTGATGACTCACCAACTTCTTCATATTTTATGCCACTCTCAGAAGGAATTTTTTAAAGGAAGGGGAAGAAAAACGGGATCTAAACCAACCCTTGACAGAGGTCTCCATCCAGCCACAAACTGGAACCAACTTCTTGTATTTTGCTGTGCTGCCCAGCCAGACCCAAGAGCTCTCAGGTCTCTCAAAGCCAGGACTGAGCTCGAAGCCTGGTGCTGGTCAGGTCCTTTATTCACCCCATTTATCCCAACCCAGGATGACTTGGGTGGTTTCATACAATGGCTCTTTGTAGGCTGTGGCAGCCCATTCCTGTGTGAGGACGCTGAGCAATCCTGGGCTCCTGAGGGTGAGTTCACTCCTGGGCTGGAGCTGTGGGTGTCTTTCCCCTGGGACAACCCTGGATGAGCAGACAATTCCTTCAAACAGACTTCCTCATTGTGCTCCACGACTGTACTTGTGGCAAGGGGAATGCTGGTGACTTGGAACATTTTTTTTTCCAAGAAAAACACCGATTCCAGCTCATCGTCTTGGAATTAACTCATATCAGGATGTATGGAGCAGAGAAAGGATGGGGATAAACAGAAAATCATTGACACAGGGGTGATTCCTGCGGAAACAAACCGAACATTCAAACCCTCCGGAACACTTTGAAACAAAATCTGCAACGATCTGGGCCAGGGCTGGCAGCAAAAAGGTATTCCAGACCTTCCACAATGGTTTTTCCATGATCTTACAAGGAGTTCATTGTCCAATAAGCTCCATTATGCATTCAAACAAGGAGAACCCTTCCAAGCCTGGATGCATTGTTCTTTTGTTCCAGGCACTTTGTGTCAGTGAAGTCATGGCAAGGCACTGAGGCCTCAGCCTCGCAGCAAACACTGGCTGTGATGGGATATTTCCACTTGGCTCCCCTCCCAGTGGCTCCTGCTGGAGCATTGTTCTCCGAGACCTTCATCCATAAAAAGTGACAACGGCACAACACCTACTTCCCCTAAGCCCCCAGCTTTTGGCATCTGCGCCTCACAATGGTGATATGGTGTTCCCAAAACGCTCCCAAACCCTGCAGGATCGTTTCTGCCCTTTCTACCAGGAACAGCTTTCTCATCCCTGTGATTCTGAGAGTAATTAATGCTCCTTGCTTCAGCTTGGAATGCTTCAAAATGCTCCGAGTGGTGGGAGCCGATGTTCTACCAGCCCAGCTCCTACGAAACGCCCCAGCTTATCTCCAAAGAAGCTATTTAGCCCTGTTCCAGTGCCACTTTATTCGTCTTTTAAACGCTTCTAGCAGCAAACTGCTTCGTTTGGCAGCAGAGCAAAGTCCTCAGGCTGTGTGAGCTGCCAAGGAGCTCCTCGGGCCGTGCCAGCCCTCGCCAGCTGAGCGTTGGACCAGCAATGGGTTCAGTGTTCCTGCACTTCCAACCCCCTGAGGTTCCCTTCAAGTCTCAGACTGAGGCTGCACAAGGAACTCAACATAAAAACGCAGACTGTAAATTTGACTTTTCCTTGGTCTCCAATCAGAACCATAAATCAAGCCCAGATTTGCTTTGAACTTGGTCGCGCTTGCCCCGGAAAGTTCAGGAACTTTAATGATCCTCTGGGACGGAGTCAAACCCATTTTAGAGCGTTTACAAAGCAAACATCAAACTGGATGAATTTGATGTGGTTTCGCTACGTGCCTTTGGCACAGCTCTGGCAAAGCCTGACAAGGACCCAGCTCAAGTTAAAATAGAGATAAACCGGGCACTGGGCTGATGTCATCGGACAACAAGCAAGCAAACAAACAAGCTGATGGCATCTCTGAGATTTATTTGGTTTCATTTTGCTAGAACTTTATCAGCACAACTGGACGGTTCTCCTTTCCTCTGCAATGATGTAAATCAGGAGCCAAGCCATACTTTAGCCGTGATGGTTATCATCAGGCTTCAGATAAAGCTTTTCAGATCTTTCCTCTGTGGACTTGAAATGTCTGGCCAAGCGCAGATTTGGATCCAAGTTAATGGGCTCTCTGTGAAAATGCTGGAGAGCCCCAAAGGCATCTGTATTACTCTGCCACGCTGGGACAGAGGAGGTTTTGAAACAGAGCTTTGCTGTTCAAATAGGAGCTGCTGTCACTTTTCAGGTGATTCTCGTTGCTTTCAACCAGGGAAAATTTAAAGTAATCCGAGTAAAAAGTTGTCTTGCAGTGAGGCAAACATGCAGCTCCCAGCTTTACCCTCCAAAACGTGGCTGGAGTTTCTCCTGAACATTCTCAGTGTAGCTGGCCATTAATGCTGAGACAAAACAAGAGATAGAATGTATTTTTTTGTGGTTTATAAATACACGCTATGTCCAAAAATCTTACAGCATGTTTCAGATGGGCTTGCCAAGTGTTCCCGGCACTTATCTGAAAATGTGCCTTTCGACTCCACAAAAGTTCTAAAATTATCCAAGCACATACATACACTTATACATTTCCAAGTCAGGTGGGACCTTAGAATAATCCTGCCTAACCTCCTTTTACTGGGAGGTGACTTTTTAGAGTTGTTTTTCTTTCTTTAAGCTGAAGTCTCCCAGAATTCTGCGTGGAAGGGCCGCACTGAAATCATCAGCTTGGTTTCCAAGTGTGGATGTTGTTAGTGAGTGGGGTCGTGCTTCTTGTTCCGCTTTGCCTGGAGCATTCACGCCTGGAAGTGTTAATAAATTGTCATGGAATAACGAGCCCAAGTTTGTGGAAACCTTTCTGAAACATGAAGCTCCTGCCATGACACCCTGAATCACAGTTTAGAGCATATCCCAACGTCAGAGGGCACATTTTGGAGTAGCTACCGCAGTTTTATTCACAAATTCTGTGTGGGAAACCAGCAGAATCCACATATTTAAACCCAGGGCTTGTTTACCTGTCTAGCACTCCCATATGCCAGCATAATTTGATTTATATCAGTAGCAATAATGATGTCTCCGGTGGTTTTAGCAGAAATTTCCCATATTCCGTAGATAAACATTGTGCTTTTGGTGATTTGTTTAATTGATTTGTTAATTATGCAGTTTTCATCTGTTCATTTTGAGCTTTGTGCAGATTTCAAGTTTGTTTTGTGAGTTTTTCACCCTTTTCTACATTTTTTTAGGCTGCCAATCTTTGGTGGTATTACTCCATAAATGACTGGTGAGAACTGATTAAAATCTTCTGGTTTTAATGGAACCATGAAGTTGTCAAAACTTATGAAAATGGTCAAGAAGAGTCAGAAATATAAGAGTCAGAAATCTGCTGAGAATTTCTGATAAGAACAGCTACGTCTGGAGAGGAACTACATGTAACAAATTCCTCATATTAACACTTAGTTAAGGGATACAGAGAATTTTCATCCAACTGCAGCATTTCCATTTAACTTCACCCTCAGAAGAGAATTGTTTTTCACTCAAAAAAGAAGTTATAAAGGAAACAATCTGTTCTCAAATTCAACAGGAGGAAATTGAGGCCCGAATCTGCAGCTACGTAACTCTGCTTGCACAAACACTTCCACTGCTTTCAACAGAGATCTTCACACAGGAGAATTACTCACATGGATAATTGCTCCTGAGATCAGGCAATCTGGGTTTGTCAGTGAAATAAGGGCACTAAATCATTTTCTAATCTATATTGTTCTTTTTTGACTGCCAAAGTGCTAGCTGTATTTATTTTTTTTATAATCCCGATAAGGAAACATTCCTAAAACATTAGCCAAAAAAAAAAAAAAAAAATCCAGTTGGAGTAGAGAGGACAAAGTGAAACAAACATCTCTCAGCCTTCCTCCGCCGTCGCCGATCTTTAAATAGCAAACTCCAGCCTCTGTCAAAGCACACTTTGGGTGGCTGTACAGCAAGGAGCTCCATGAGATGGGACTGGAAAATCCTTCAAGGCCCTTAATCAGCAGGGTCTGGCTCTTTGAGCTCTTCCCTGCCTTTGGAAGGAGCCGTGCCTGAGAACGTTTAATCCGCGGCGACCCTGAGCGCTGTCCCTCGGGGAGCTGCCTCCCCTTGTTATCGTGTGCTGGCCGTGTCAGAGGTGAGAGGGGAAAATGTGCAACCCAAACCAACCCCCAGCCCCTCTCTTCGGTCAAAACTTATCTGCAATCACAGCCCAGGCAGGATCCAGATGTAGCAAAGCCTTTCTCGTTAGCGTGGAGTTTATGGACGGGGAGCAAAGTCAGACACCGCCTGCTAAATTTGGCCAGAATTTTGCTTGAAACTTTGGGAGATGTTTTCCATTCCTGGGTATTGACTTTGTAACGGGACCTGCCCAAGCTTTAACAGGCGTGAGAAATTTAAATATACAAGCCCCTCCGACCTGGAGAAGGAAAACAGAATATTTTAAACAGTTGGGCAAGGGGAGAGGGTGGCAGGACTGGAAAGGAGCTTGGCTGGACCTCTGGAAGGAGGGATAACAACGCCCTCCTGTTCCAGAGCAAATGTTTCTGGGAGCAGGGTAATGTGAACCACATAGATATGGGATAGCCCAGGGGGGGCAGAGGAAGTTTAAACGCATTCTGAAAAGGTCACGCTACCACACTTCATTTTTACATTGCCTCCTCCACTTAGAACCCTTTCTTATTTATACCCCTCCTCCCTGGAAAAAGTTCCCAATAATGAGCGCACTGGATGATTTCCAAGATGCATTTCTGTTGTCTAATCTCTCCTTTTGATTCTCCAGATACCAGGTTGCTTCATTCCCATTCACCACGGGGCAAAAATCTTCCAAACACTCAAAGGAAAGCCCTGGAGAAATACTGGGATCGCATCTTCCAGAGGAGTTTTGTTGGACGTGAGTAATTTAACGCGCTGATGGAGAGCGTGGGGCAGCTCCTTTCCCTTCAATGGTTTATCCACATGGGGCAGTAGCAGAGGAAAACTCCAGAGTCTTGTAGGAGAAATGTTCTTGCCTTTAAGTTGTGGTGAGGCCATTGATCATGCTGCTGATAAAGCAGCTTAGGCTGTGACAAGCAATTGGCCGCTGCAGCGTTTGCAGGGAGACATCAAGGCTTTGGAACACAACCCTTGGGCTTAAAATAGCAAAACTCCCTTTGAGAAGGAGCCCTTGCAGTGTGTGTTCCCTAAATAGACCCATGGCAAGAAAATAAACCCCGTTTTACACACGGCCAGAACGAGGGGAAAGTAAACTCAGCAGTTGTGCAAATCAGTGACAAAATCACAGCTTGGGGCTGAATGACACGATTCTGAACGGGCTGATTTTCCTGGTTGCTCTTTTATATGTTGCAAAGATAGGGATAAATCTGGGATAATTTTAAGTAAAAATCGTGACCGGCTGGCTTTTTTTGGTGGTACACAGAACAGGTGAAATAAAGAAAGGCATGAACGTGATCCCTCACCTTGCTAAGGTAAGGAGGGAAGGAATAACACAAACACAAACATGAAATTTGCTGTGATCACCCTTCACCCACCCTTGGACCTCACCCATGTCAGCACTGCACTCCTAAAGGGAAAATGAGGATGTAAAGTGTCTGGCAACGTGAAAAAGAGTCAATACCCTACTAAAATAGTGGAATTGCACTGTGAATTGCCCGTTTTGTTGCCTCGGGAAATCTCCGTTTCGCCACTCACCATAAAGGTAGAGAAGCTCAGCACGATTTATTCAAGCCTTTTATGAACTTGTTCTCTGCTAAATGCTGACAGCTTGATGATATTTCCCAAGATCCAGCGGCTCCTCCTTGAGAAGGAGTCAAGTCAGGCTCGTGTGTAAAATATTAACCGTATATTCATCTCCAAATTTGACCACGATTAGCTAATGAGCCGAGCAAGGCAATATTTTATTGGCAAATGAATTGGTCGCCAAAAAGTGCAGTTTTGGAGAGGTCCTGGTAGGTGGAAAATATTATTTCTGGTCAAATGGAATATTTTGGAAACACCAGAATCTGTCATTTCAACTCGTTGAATTCTCACTTTTTGGGGTGCTTGTAAGGAAAGGTCTCTAAAACACAGATGGGAGAAGGGGAACTCCAGTACCACAGAGAAAATATGACCACGGCAGGCAGATATTTTACAGACATTTCAAGAGCTGCCTCAAAGTGCCCCATTTGGGACCAGGAATCAATGCTTTGCCTCTGGATGTCTGTTGGCAGGGGTGACTTGGGCCCCATGAGCACCACTGTGTGTTATCGCTCAATGTATTATTTCTCTTTACTAATTCAAAGCAAGATTTTTTTTTTTCTGCTGAAGAAGAAAAATAATGTGTGCTGTGAGAGGAGCCTTTTTCTCCCCAAAGCCTGTGGCTGAGAGTGTCACAAATGAACATCTGAAGTTCAGCTGCTGAGAGAAATCCATATTTAGACCCCGTTTTTGCAAAAAAAGAATTATATTTAAGTGTAAGTCGTAGGGAAGTGCTTTAATTTTGTCACCTGGGAGCATCTCAGAGTCAGCAGAAAACAGGATTGAGCAGGTGCCCAAACTCTGGGCACATGCTGAAATGCTTTGCTGCTTTCTGACCCTAAATGAGCAGCCTGACAAGCAGCTCTGTTCAGGGTGGTCTTAAATCTCTTACTGGGAGCTGGTTTAAATCAGAGGGAGGGATGAGGCTGGGGAACATAAATGTTCTCTGGGGCCCATTTCAGTTTTTATGGGGAAGGTATTCCAGCCAGAAGGAAAGGGCTAAGATCAAGCCAGCCATCTTCCAGGTGAGGCTGCAGCCTTTAAACCCCTCTGCGAGGGCCCTTAATAACTTTGCCATGTGTAAACATCCCCGATGCTTTTCTTCTGAGCTCGGAGTGACAGCCAGAGCGAGCGGAGAGCGGCTGCTCGACACTTTTTGACGTCAGTTCTTATAACCCTGAGCGGTTGATAACCATGACACTCCAGAAAGTGGGTATCACATGTCACTGCAGAGCCTCACCAAGCAGCACCGAGGCCTTTCAGAGCTGCCTCACCCCTCTGAGTTTACCCAGGGCCTTTTTATAAAATTTTTTTTTCCAGGCCCGTAATGAGCGAGGCACGATTTAACCCTTTAACCTCTCCCCACACGGGTCACATTTCAACCCAACAGAGGACACACACCAAGTGGCTCATGTTTATTTTCCAATTGTCATTTTCAGTTTACCTTGAAGAACCTGATCTTTAAGCTGGTAACAATAGCTACTGAAACCAGCTGAGGATTATTTCTTTTTTTTTTTTTAACTCCCAGCTATAAACCAGTCAGCCCCGAGAAAGACCCTGTGAGACTGTGGAACATTTGCTTCCCACGTCAGCTGAGAGGCTTCCCAAAACAGCCAAAGTACGTCAGATGGCTTTTATATTCCTGCTTCGCTGGGTCATCAAGGGATATAAAATGTATCAGACTCAGCTAATTTAATTTTCAGGCAGAAAGAACATTTTATTAATGGCGCTCTGATTATCTGTGCTGTTACAGCCTGAGCCAATGGACATCAAAGTCATCGATTGTCCTCAGCAAACCTCCACGTATTTAAATTCTTTAAGGCAGTTTAGGACTTTATTTTAATGTGCCTTGAATTCCCAAACAGGTAAATTGTTGTTAAGTTATTGATTTAAATAGGTATATTGATTTATACCCAAGAGCACAATTTCTTGAGCATGTCCAGACAAAGAGAGATCCCAGAGACAACACCCCCAAAGTTCTGTCCAGGGGCCAGATGTATCTCACACTCTGAAAAGTCTGATTTTTCCTCTCTTAAAAGTTTCATTTAACCTGCTTGATAGCAGAGTTATGCAGAATTTATGGTGATATGAAGCTCTTACACAGAAAAAAAATTAAGAAATGCCCAAGGAATCTGTATCCATGGCTCCAGAGTCCTATCCCAGCATCACAAACGTTGGAAGTTTATTCTGGATTGAGCCTCTAGGCAACTCTGATTTAATCTGGAGAGTGTGTTCATATGGATGGCGAAAGAGAACTTTGCAAACAAACTCAAACCTGAGCAGTGCCGCATCCCAATGTGCAATTTCTGAGGCAGAATCAACGCAGACACAATTTACCACACATAAATTGTGTGATTTCACATCAACTGAGAATCCCAAACTTCCATGGAAAACATCCTTTGCCATCTGATTTCACTGGACCCAAGGCAGATGTTTGAAGCCTGCCCATTTTGTGGCGCTCCCCAAGTTTGGGGCTTCTCCCTTTTGCTCTAACACAAAATTAAAGCTTTATAAAAATCCCCTCGGCTGATTCACTGCTGTAAGGGCTTCCATATTTCCTTCCCACTTCCTACCATGCATTTTGGATGAAATTTGGGTAGCTGGGTGTCAACAGAGCAGGCAGATGTGCCTGCTGCCTCCTGCTCCAACCATCCCTTCCCACATGGCAAACACCTGGGATCTGAAGAATTTGAGCAACCTGGTCTAGTGGAAGGTGTCCCTGGCCATGGCAGGGTGTTGGAACTGGTTGGACTTTAAGTTTCTTTCCGACTCAAACCATTCCATGATTGCGTGATCCTGTGACAATGCAAGAGCTTTCAGAGCCAGCAAAAGCCTAATTATTGTGAGGAAAATTGCCCTTCCTGGTCACAGGAGGCCTTTTCCCTTCTCCCAGACACTTTGGCTTGGGTGGGTAGGTGAAGCCCAAAGCTTTCCAGGAGGTGCAGGAGGTTTTAGCCACACAATTTGCTTTCAAGTCCACGGGAGCCAGGCAGCCAAGCCTTGGCCGGCAGCTCCGGTTTGTGGCCTTTCCTAACTCCGGCATTTATGGGTTTGGTGAGCTCTGTGAAACGCTCTTTGGGTGGCCTTGAACTTCCCCCACGAAAAAAATAACAATTATAGGCTCCAGGCTGGTAAACACTGAGCTTTCAGGGCTGCTCTGGGCTCTGCCTTCCCGTGGGCCAAACCCCTCATCCCTTCAGCAGCCGAGCTCTGATAGCATCGAATGCGGGATGAGGTCACAGCTCCCGAAATCCCCCTGATCCTTACCCAAACACACCACAAACCCTCCCAGCCCTCTGGATCCTATATAAAATATCGTGCTTAATAAGGCTATTGTATCACAGCAGGGCCTGGGTTTAAGCCCCCTAAATCCCAGCTATTTCCTTAGGCACCCATTATTTGGTTTTCTCTAATGCTGGATTCTGGGTGTTGTTTGTACAGCACGTTTATGGGTGTTGCACCTCGAAGGAAATTCCTTCTTCTGAGGGGCAGAATCTTTTTGCCCCTGAATTTCCATCTTTTTATTTTTGTGCTTTTGCTTTGACTGAGCTGCAGTGCGTGGGAGGAGCTGCAAACACACGGTGACCTCACTTCTTGAGGACACTTCAGTTTGCTTGGTGCTATTTAGAAGAAACTTGACCCACTCCACCTCGATGCCCTTGGCTTTTCCTTCTCCTCAAAAAGTCCTTGAGAAATTTGTCATCCAAACCATCACTGCCCAGATTTTACTCTGGAGCAAGACACTCCCGAGGCTCAGGGTTTAATATCCATCACTGGAACATCAAAGCTCCCAAGAGTGCTCATGTAACTCCTCCAGAAATGCTGGGAGGGCTCACATCAGGATAACCTGACGTGAAAATAAAACAATGACAACTGTTGAATGATGACAGGACCAATATTTTGACCACTTATTTTCGTTTTCTGCTTTTTACCCAAGACAGGGAACAAAAGCTGAGCAGAACAGTGTAAAAAGAAAGAGCAAAACTCATCCCTCAGCCTCAGCCAACCTCTCCTGTGCTCAGGGAAAAATACCCCCTTCCCCACATCTTCCCCTGTAGGCTTCTCCCTCTAATTTACTGCAGGGAAAAAAAAATAAAAATTATTCAGGTACAGTTGGGTCAACAGAGGACTTATAAAGTCGATGAGAATGACAAATGTGACACTGTACCCCTGCTGAACTCCTCTGCAGGCAGCTGAAGCCAATCCATCAGCAGATGCAGCAGCGTTTGTTTCTGAAACATCTGCTCTGTATCAATATGCAAATCACACCGGGAGATTCTGATCTCAAAGCCTCATGGTTTTTTGTTGTTGTTGTTTCAAGGAACTGGAACCAGCCACTGCTCAGAGTTGCTTTTCTTTGGATTTTTGACTCTTGCTGCAATACTCCTGGAATATTCAAATATTAACTCGTGGGGGTTATTCCAAGGAGTATTTTTAGCTTTTTTTTTTTTTTTCTTTTTTGTGGAATCGATGTATTTTCTTACCAGAAGGATTTAAGCCTGGTAAATTCCGAATCAGACCTTAATTGTATCCCTTGTCAATCACTTTTAATCTGAGTGGCAGTTGGGGCAAGGAGACCTCACGTGTTTTGGCAAGTCAATGGTAAAATGACTTGGAAAACAGCAAAGCAAGCTGATACTGTGATTAAACAGCCAGCAAGGGACTCAGTTCCCATTCTTTAAGGGAACTTTCTCCAAAATGTGCCAGATCTCCTTCCCAGAAGATGATAAATACATTTCTGATGCAATAAATATCAAGGCTTCCATTTTAAAACAGACTGTAATCCTCATCCCTGTTCATGATTGCAGAGTGCTCAGCTCTTCTGGGAATCAGATCATTTATTTTACTGCTTAAATATGGATTTGGAGGCTCCTCTTTGTCATATTCTTGACATGGTGGTTGAAGTGATAGAGTGATGACATCCCATAAAAAAAAGAAAGCAACCTGAACGCATTAAGCAATTTTTAAATTATATTGTCAGTGAGGACCTAAATGTGGGTGGAGGAGTATTGCGCAACACATGGGTTTTTAAAAGCTTTTTTTTTTTTTTTTTAATTTGAAGCGTTTCTCTTTGTCTTTAAATATTTCCATCCAGTTCTTTCAGCGTGAGGGAACTTCTGAGCCAAAGTCTAAGAGCCACAAAATGTAATCCACAGGAAATTATTGCTATAAGAGGAAAAAAACCAAAAACCCCAAACAAATCAACAACGAAGTGATGAGTTGATTTTCCTTATCTAAGCAAAGAACAAAATACGAAAAGGAAACAAATAAATGCTTTTCTAGTGGAAAAGGCTCCTTGTGGGGAAATTCCTGCATTCACACCGGGCTCTGCAAAATCACTTGGAGTCGAGGAGGGGGAAGGGAGGAGGGAAGATGGGCACGAGCACTTGGAAGGATCGGTGACCTAGAAAAGATTTTTAAAATTCCTTCGCTTCTCACCATCAGATAAAAGCGGGGACAAAAAGCGGGTGACTCATCTTCTCTTGTTCCCTTCTAATAGTTTCCTAATGAAGTAATTATCGTGTGCTCGTTTGGAAACACACAAAACAGGAGGAGAGACAGGAAAATCGAAGGGAGGGCGAGAAGCCTAATTAGCTGATCCTGCCTCCCCGTGGATCCGTTCCCACTCACACCCTGCAAGGATTACGCCAAAAAAATTCCCCAAATCAGATTTTTTACAGATTAAACGCCCGGACACATATATATGTAATTACTCACTAATTAGTAGGATCGATTTTGTAGCTGAACACACATTGAAATGGATTTATCTGCTGTGTAAAGGGACGTGTAAAATGTATAGGAGGAGGGAATTCCTTAATATCAGTTATTAGTCCAAATAATAGATCTAAAATAGATCTGATGGATGTAATAGAGCTAAAATCAGCCAAACTCCCAGGCACACAAATCTGAAATACAAGCAGTAAATTTCTTGTCTTTTAACCAAGCCCACCACAGCTACAGCAAAATCCACCAGGAGCACATTCCTGTGAGAGCAGCAGTAAAAAGGTCCCAAGGAGATGTGAGGACCAAACATTTATGAGGAAAAAAAAAAAAAAATCTTCAGAAAGACATAAATTAATAATGTAGCTGAGAAACCTTTTGGAAATCATGGATGGAATTTGGAGCAGAAGGGGAAATTCCTGCACTGATATGCTTGATCAAATACATTGCACTTGATTGTTATTTAGAGAGTTTTCAGAGCTGCGTTTTAATTTGGTTTAGGACGATTTTCCTCTAGGGAAGGACAATTCTAGGCAGTTTTTGGGGGAAAGACTGGAATCATTGCTGGGGATGGAATGTGCCCAAGGCAGATAAAACCTGTGGGCCAAAGCTTCTTCCTCACAGCCACTCCTGAAACTGGCCCCTGGCAATTCCGGTGTTTTGGGTTTCCAAACATCAGGAATCTGTTTCCCCATCGGCAAAGGGGGTGAATTTCTCTTTTGGAAAAAGCTTTAGAATCCAGGGGTGAAAAAATATGCTTGGTGGCCACTAAATCAGAGTTACATCCTTTGCCACCTGTTTCGGCTTTCATTTTGCAGAGGTGGAAATGAAAATCAGTGAGGGAAGAGATTCAGTTTTTCTCTAAAAACAGAAATGTTATTTCCATCCATCCATCCATCCATCCATCCATCCATGAATGAACCAGTAAAAATAATAAGCAACAATATGTATATTTATTCAACCAGAAAAATCACTGTTCTAACAACTGACATCCTTAAATCTTTTTTATCTTTCTAAGCCGAATGAGGCAAAAAAACCTAATTAAAGATGAAAAGTAAATCAACAACTTCAGTCCTCCAAAGCTGCAACACAAGTCCATCTTAGTTAACAGAAGAGTTTTATCATGACAGCTGCCCTGCCAGCTTTTTATGAAGGTTTAACCTGCCTCCAAACAATTTTATTCCCAGGAAAAACCCACTCCCACACTTGATGTGTGCACTGAGAAGAAAGCCCTTATTCTCAATTTTCCATCATCCGTGTGCATGGGCAAATTCTCCCTGGCCATCCAAGTGTGAATCCAACAGTTTTGGCTGAGCTGCAAAGGAGAAGTGATCCCAAAAATTATCATGGAAAAGGAGAACGCAGCTCTGGTGGAGATGCTTGGTGGATCACTGCAGGTTTTTTGAAGCTCCCTTTCTCTCCCTCTTTTTTTTCTCCCTTTTCCATTCTCCCTTGAGTTATCCTCACAGGAGGGCCCAGCATTGCCAAAGCCAGGGTCTGATGGGGTGAGGAGATGAATGTTGTGTTTTCAGAGTTAACGGGAGTTGGTTCCTCAGGGTTCACGGCGGTGTCACGGCGTGCGCCCAACTCCCGCACGTTTTGAAACTTGATCTCACACCTTGCCTTTTATGAAGATGAAATCCTTGGCAGGTGATTATTTTGCTTTCTCACATCATATCAGATGCTTTAAGCACCAGCCTGCCTGCTAAGAGCCAGCTGTTGGGGAGTGGAAAAAAGGAAAGAAGGAGCTCAGAAAGCCCAGGCGTTCCGAAACCCCGCAGCGGCAGATTGCGGCTATCCCCGGAGCTTTCCTTGGGTTTCATTGCAAAACAGGGAACGCAGGTGTTTTAAAACTGGTCCCTGGATCAAAGTTAAATTAGGAAAATGTGGAACAAAGCAGGAAGGCAAAATTTCTTTTCCTGGAAAAATCAGGGGAGAGTAGAGGCCAGGGAAGGGAAGAGTAGAGTGCAGCAGTGATCCCGTATTTATGATGGAGCCGATCTCCGCTCTTGCACAAACGTGGGGTGAGGCTTCATGGCTCCTTTGGTGGATAAACCTGGGAGTGACAACTCTCCTCAGTCCTTCCAACCCTGTTTTGAGCCCAGCTGAGATTATTTGGCTGATTCCAGCTCGGTCCTGCACAGGAAGTGAATTGATCTCCCTGGAGAGAGGAGCCCGGCTCGGCACAAGGGAAGGGTTAACTGCAGTGCTGGGAGCATTCCCACTTTGGGAACGCTGCCCTTGCAGGGTTTGTCTTTTCCAGAGGCCTTGCTCTGGTCCAAATGAGTCAGGAGATGGGCAGGCCTTTCTTCCAGAGGGAAATGAAGAACAGAAGGTGCCTTGCACCCACCCAGCTGCCCGACCATCCTCACCCTCAGCTGCCACCTGCACCAGAGATCTCAAATAATTGTCCTTTGTCCTGTCACTTTGCCATCCAGGCTAGCACAGGGCACAGCTGACAACGTGCTGACCCTGATTGTGGTGAATGCTTAAAAATATCTTCACTTTTTAAAGGAACCTTTCCTCTGTACAAGCCAAGGAGGATTGTCCTGGACATTTCCCACCCAGAAGGGGAGGGGAGTGACGAGAAACCCCTAAGTGAAACAGATGTGCTGTGAGGATCCCTCACTGGGAGCAGGGGGACATGTCACGTACTGTGCAACTCCTTGGCAGTGGCTGCACAGGGTTTCCTCCTCTGTCTGATAAAAATAAAGTTTTTCATTTGCCAAGACTATCAGAGCAACTGTTTGCTCTTCGCTAGGACCAAAGGAAACAGTGTTTCTTCCACTGTCAACAAAAGGAATATATTTCTGTCTCAGACCTGCTTTTCCACGTGCACACACCCCCTCAGAACGCTGATTTTAAATCATCTTGAAACGAATTCAGTGTCTCTGTGCTGGATGTTCACTTCCTTAGAAAAGCAACAACGGGACGATTTCTCCCTGGTGCATCTCCAGAATTTGGCCCAGCTCAGCCTGTTGAGCTGTTTTTCCTTCCTTTCCTCCCTCTCAGTGTAATTGCTTGCTTTCAGCTACTGTGAGCCTGACCCAAATCCCACTGTGGTCCACGGAAAACCTCCTCTGGGCCAGGGTGGGCTGGGTTATAACCCAGCCTCGTGGTAAAAGGGAACTGGAGGAGGAATAATTTTGGGACAGCTGGGCTAGGTCTGGTACCAGGTCTCTTATTGCTTGTCCTTATTAGCTCATTAAGCACAGAACAAGAGGCTGCTGCTGGCTGACCACAGCAAACCTCAGAGGCACATTGTTTTCTCTAGAAAAACATATTTGGACACTCTGGGAGGGAAACAAATCGTTTCATTTCCAAGGTGCCCTCAATATTTTCTCCTGCGAGGAGAAACAAGGATTTCTTCTAAAAAGTGAGTCCAGAAGAGCGGCACGTTTGTAGGTGGCAGACTCGTTATTTTGGTGGCAGAGGGATAAATCAGGGGGCCCCCTTGTTATTTTATTTTTGCAGTGTACTTTAAAAATACTCACACGCCCACTTAGTGCTTCCTCCTCGATAACATCAGCGGCAGGGGGGGAGCCGGTGTCACCTTCCACAAACAGGTACTGTTGACACCCAGCTTGTAAAATAGAATTATTTCAAACAGGGTGAGAGCCAGCTCAGGGAAAAGGTGCAGATAATGCTGCCTTATCAGCCAATATTAGCCAAAAAACACGGCTGACTGTTTGAAGTCCTGTATTTGTCTGATCCACACACACTCTGTTGAGCCTTTTCCAAAACTAACAGCGTCTCTAATTGGTTGTACGGAGCAGACAATGATGTTCAGGAAGATGAAAATAATATTGGCCCAACGAGATGAGCTTTGTGTGTAGAGGTTGTGGATTTTCTGCTCCAGCTCGGGTTGGAGTCACAAGAGTTGACCACAGCCAGCGCTTAAATGAGATTTAATGAAGCTGTTTTGGCTCAGGGCAAGGTAACCAGACACACACAGAGCGTGGAGGAGAGAGTGCTGCTAATGCTCACTACAGCCTTTCCAAAAAAACAGATTGTTTTTTTCCTTAAAAACAGCATGGAGATGATATAATTCCTGAATTTTTATGAGGTTTTTCCCAGGGGTCTGGAGATGGTTTCATGTGTAATGAACACGAACTCGGGGAGAGGAAAAATGCAGAATGCTGGAAAACTCACCAAACCAGAGAGCCATTATAAGAAAAAAAATTGTGGGGAGGGTTAATGCTTGGAAAAAGAGAGGGGAGAAGTGGTGGCATCCCAGATTTCCAAACATCATTAAATACATTTTACTCTTGGAGCCAATAGTTGAGGGTTGGCGCTGTGGCGTTTCACGGCAGCAGAGTCGTGCCCTGGATGCCACTCCACCTTCAGAAAACACCTTTAAAAATTGCTCTTCTTGCTGATTTCCCAGCCAAGGTAGGACTGTGTGGATCTGAGTCTGACTTTCCTCAATTTTCCCCCGCTCCTCGTCCATCCCCTCCATTGCTAAATCCCCCTGGAAACTCTTCTGCGTTCGTCGGTGAGAGAACAAAGGTTCTGCATGCCAAGGCAAGGCTTGGCAGACAGCGAAACATCTCATGTATTTACTAGGTGAAACATCTGGATTATTGTCCCAGCATTCAGCAGAATTGTTCACTCGTGGATCAGCGTTAGTTGTACACAGGGATTAGGATTTAACAGGATAAATGTCTCGTAAATGGGAATGAGAGCAGCGTGACAGCAGCGGGACCTTAAATTGAGGAGGGTGATTTTTGCCGCTCAAAAGCAGCAAACAACCAGGGCTGTTTGTATCTGCGAGGATCCCATCTTGCATGGATTTGCATCCCTGAAATTTCACCCTCTAAAATTAGTCTCAACCACCAAAAATTGGCGTGGCTCGGGCTCCAAGTGTGGTTGAACCACCGGTTCCCATCCCTGAAGCGAGAAATTTGCCAAGGCTGTCTCGAAATTTGGACACCGTTCATTAAAAAGTCAACCCAGTTTAGCTTGAAAAGTTCCATCTTACAAATAAATAGAAATTTTAAAAAGTGCTTCATCCCAGAGCCTCCCAAACTGGTTTATCCGGCTAAAAGTCAGCTCCTTCTCTTATTTTCTATCATTGCCTTCTTTTTTCCTCAACCCCTCATTTTTATTTCAATCAGCGATTTTCATCAGTGAAATTCATTGCTTTGGGCTTGGGTTTTTCGAACCACACACATTTCGAAGAGTCACTTGCCAAGGAACATCTGTAAAAGTATTTCTAGATGTTTGGAATTTCCTAGCAGTAGTAGGGAAGTTTGGTTTGTTTGAATCTTTCACTCAGCAGGAGGAAAATTGAGCTCAACATGTTTATGAGTATAAAAGCCATCTGTTTGATAGGGACCCTGGAAGAAGACTGAAGGTCTGACTCTGAGATGATGAAGTGAGGAAGAAAGGTTTCTGTTTCCTGTTGCTGAGAATTAATTATGCTGTTAATAGTGTGTTAGAAGGAGTAGGAGTGCTTTACGTTATTACTTAAGCCCAAAAAAATAAATATGACTTTAATGAAAAGCTTTCCTGAAGAAAAATCCACCAGAACTTTTTAAAGAGCTGGTCACGTACCCAAAAACATTTATATGCTGGGATGCTTCTCTCTCAATGTGGTCTGGCAAGCGTTTTTCCTCCTTCTTTTCCATTTCTTTGTGGATAAAGTATTGGTATTTTGGAGGAAAGTGACTTCCTTATGTGCCAGGCCGTCACCTATAGCTCAGATTTAAGTTGTCACATAAAGACACTCAAAGTCACCTTGTTCTTTGCTGCATTTCTTTCCATTGGAGATGCTTTGTGGCTTCCCTGGGATGCCCAGAGGAAGGAGGGCTGGGAAATCGCATTCACCCCGTTGGTGGGAGTGGAAATTAGTAAAGAGAAATTGCAGATCCCTCACCAGAGCTGAAAAAATAATTCAACAGAAATACCCCACATCCAGACCGTGGGTGAGAGCTGGGCTGCTCAGAGTCATTTTTAGAGGAACTAAAATCCCTCTGCTCTTTCTAACAGGAACCAAGGGAGATGAGGCTGTAATTTTGCCACTGGAAATGGGATTTTTTTTTAAGTGTGGAGTGAATAGACTCAGCACTCTCTTCCTAAAACATTGTTTAGTAATTCAGGTCAAAATATATTTACCACAAAATGATTTTCTGATGCTTCACAGTGAAAGAACTTCTCTGCCACAAATCAGTGATTAAAGGTTATTGTGGATGAAATCATTATGCACAAAACATGAAATTGGGGGTTAAACTACATTGTAAAACTTTAAATTCATCACAAATTATTTATTAGCAAGCGTTTCTGCACACATTAAGGAAGCAGATGCTCAAAACCAACTGGTTCTAAATAGTGAGAAAGAATTAAAAAAATATAATTTTGGCTGCAACTGGTGATTTTTGGGGTTTGTTGGGTTTTTTTTTTTTTTTTAAATTTTCTATGGATGGGGGTTTGGGGTGGACTTGGCAGTGTTGGGTTAAGGGTTGAACTCAATGATCTGAAAGGTCTTTTCCAACTCAAAAGATCCCGTGAATCCACGTCCATGGATCTGAAATCCACCAGGAAAGCCCAGACTGAGGCAGCCACAGACTAGGAATGGAAAATATCCCAATTCACAGGATATCTGCAACCAGGCAGAGCTCCTGCTCGGGGGATCTGCGGCAGGAAACCACCCCAACGCCCCTGCACAGCACAGAAACTTCCTGCCCTTTCCCCCCTCTCCCTTCTTATTCCCATCCTGGGCTCTCTCCAGCTGCAGAACCCCTCTTTTTTAAAAATCCAAATCCTCGTGGCACAAAGCTGAATAAATACCGAGCGTGGGGAAGGTGGGCAGCGCTGCCGAGCTCCGGCACACACCGCCTTTGTCCCTGCTGGCTCGGGGATGGAGCTGGGGGATTTTGGAGGGCTGCCAGCAGGGCAAGATGCCACCAGTGTTTTCTTTAGTGCCTTGTCAAGCCCAGGTGAGCCCTGACACCGTCCGGGTGGACACTCAGGCCTTTATGCAGGAACCGTTCGGAGCGTGTGGAGCGCGGAGCCTCCCGTCACGGCCAGGAGGATTTGGGTGCGCGAAGGAAAATACAGCTGAGCTAACAGAGCTTTTCAAAGGAGCTGGCTTGGGTGCCTGATAGCCCCTGAGCAGGGCTTGCTTGTCAACATTGCCAGCCGAAATCTCCGAAATCTGCGCCTTCAACCTGAATAACCGAGGAGAGCCAAAATAACACGTTATGAGCGTTAATGGAGTTGAAAGCGAAACCGCATGTTTTGCAAAGGGTTTAAAAGCTCATTTGAAGTAGGGCAAAGGGTCAGAAAAGAAGGAGCCCCATTTATGGAGCCCTGGCAAGTGTTTCCAAGTGAAGAAGCCCCACTTAGGGCATGTACACTTCATTAGATCACTGCTGCCCTTGTCACTGGCAGGAAGAGGGGAGATGCTCGCCCTTGCTCAGACCTGCAAACTCCAAAGGTTTCCCGACATCCCCCTGAAAAACGGGAAAGAAACAGCTCTTTGTTAGGAGGGAGTGGAGAGAGCATAAACCCCAAATGGTGGTGGTGAGGTGTTTTTATAAATTTATTTTTAAAGGGTTTTTTTATGCTTAGGCAATGAGAAAAAACAAACAAACAAACAAACAAAAAACCAACAAAAAGACCCCAAACCAAACCCAAACCAAACTGGGCATGTTTTACGGTGCTGAGTTATTGCTGGGTGTTCTGGTGTGCTGGGGCAGGGGGGGCTCAGCACCCAGGACATGAGGGGTTGATGAGCCAGGATGGGGGTGTGATGGAGGGAGGTGTGGGGGTCACTCCTGCTCCTGGCTGCCTCCAGCTCTTTATCCCCATCCCAGACTTTCTGGTCGTGCTTTTGCTTTGGCATTTGCCTCTTTGCACTTTTTTGTTTCGCCTCCGTTTCCCAAGAAATGATGTGTTTTGGAGCCACTCAGAAACCTTTCCTTTTCTGCTCTGGCCACCCAAATCACCCTTCTGACTCCTGTTACCCACAGCACCTGATCCTTTTCCTGCTGTCCTGATTCAGAGGAGCAGGGAATGAGGCACAGGCAGAATGCTCTGTGCCCTACACCCTATTCAAAGTCTGAAACCACCAGAGAGGACCAGGATGGTTGGAGCCAAATTCCTTAGGTCTGGAGACACTCCATGAACCTGTAAAGATGTGATGGAGAGAAGCTGTCAGGCTACCTGCCTCACAGGACCACTGCAGGGTTCTTGCCAGCACACCTGGCTTGTAAAAATCCAGCAGGAACCACCAGGATTTTGCCCCTCAGGGACTGTTTTCCAGTAAGTGCAGCCTTTGATGTGAATTTCTTGGTCCCATTTTAAGGAGCTGCAGAATTTCCTTGGTGCCAGGCCCTGCTCAGAGTGAATCCTGCCCATCTCGCTGTCCCGGGCTTGCAAAAACCACGGAGCATTAAACGTAAAATATTCACAGCAGGTTTGTCTGCTTTTTCTCTGGGGATATTTTTTTGGGGGGGAAAAAAATGGTGTTTTTGTTAAAAAAGAAACAAATCCCTGGTCCACAGGCTGGAGCTGAGAGCAAAGGGAACATTTTTGTCTGAGGTTCCAGCTAAATCACTGGCAGGACATCACTGCTTTTGGAGCACTTGAACTCGGCTCCAACACAAATCCATAAAAAGCTGCTAAGTTGTGATGAAGGAGAGCCCCGGTGGTAAGGAGTTTACTCCAGGCCTTTAGGGCGAGCTCAGACTCCTGCAGGGCCAGCACTGTGCTGTTCCAGCAGGGCAGACAGGTATTGCTGCAATGTCCTGTCCCCTCTGCACCTTCCCCTGGCTGTGTCCCTGCCAGAAACCCTGGAGCAGATCGGGAGTAGACCAAGGGTGAGCTGAGGTGTTGATCTGTGTCCCCATTACAGCTTCCAGCTCTGTCAGAGCCTGGAAAGGGCCCCTGGCTGGAGGAGCAGCTTGGGCTGGTGGTGTTATGGGGATGAAGGGGATGAAAAGGTGGGAGAACTGGAGGGACAGAGCGTGTTGCGGATCAAAGATGCCCTGGGGAGTGCCTGCTGGGCACCGAGCAGAGCTTTAGGTGTGTCCCTCATGTTAAACAGGATTTCATTTCCCTTCAACACAGGCATGGGGAAGAAAAGAAGGGAGATGAGCCTAAACAACCTCCATTTGAGCAGCTTCAAGAAAGCCAAGAGTTGCCAGATACGTGGGGAAAACCCATGGCGATCAGCAGCTGCAGAACATCCCCAAAAACATCCCAAAACCATCCCCAAACCCCAAATACCTATGAGGAGAAGTGGGAGACAGGATCCAAACGCATGAGGAGCCCTTTCCTTTGGGGCTGTGAGTGGTGTAAGACCCTTTGGAGATCACAAAGGGGTGCAAGCGCTGGGAGATTTTGGCCCAGGGAGGGAGGAGATTTCCCCTGGACACGATGGAGAACCTCAGCTCCTAATCCAGCTTCAGGGCACCCCATGGACACTGGGGTGGCTCATGCCATTTGATACCCTTCATTCTGCAAATCAATCCCAGCACAGGGATTGCTTTAAATCCCACTGTGGGATTGATTTCATCCCAGTATGGCATTGATTTAAATTTTTGCTCTGCTATAGAAGCTGCTCTGGATTTGGGGACGTTTGGGGGGGAATTTATGGCTTCAGGAAGGATAAAGCAGCAGGGCAATTCACAGGTTGCATCCTGCAGGGCAATGCAGGGGGATGGCTGAGGTGTTCTGGCTTTAGTTGGCAGATTTTGCACATTTTGGGATTGATAAGAGTGACAATAAAAGCTCCTGGTTCCTTGCAGCAGCAAAATCTTTTCCTTGTCCATATTTCCCCTTTCCTTTGGAAATCAGAACAGTTTGAGGGTCTCTGCATCTGGGAGTCTAAATTAAATATTGACTAAGAGGTTTCATGTGAGCTTGAGTGTTTTTAAAAAATCTAAATGCATCCCACAGGGCGAGTTGAGGGCTCCAAAACAGATTCCAAGAGAATAAAGGATGTGTGAGTTAGAGGCATAGGAAAAGTCTCAAATGGCAGATGAGTCAGCAAAAACCAGAGACCCAGAAGATGCAGAAAAAATATTGGGGATATTAAAAAAAAAAAAATGGAAGTAGAGATAATTTTCCTGTGCTAAAGTAAGGAAAGAAAGTTTACCTAATATTCCCCAAATTACTCTTCTCCAAATATTTGTTGGTTGATTTGCTTTTCCCTTCCAAAGCCTCAACAGCCTGATTTTATTTTCCTGGCTGTGTGGAGAAGCAGGAACAGCAGCAATCTGGATTTCGACATGAAATCCTATGGCTGGCTGGAAAACCTATACCTGGTGTTGAAGGGACACAAGCATCAATTTTTATTAGAGCTTTATTTGCTACTTTTTAAGCAATGAAAAAAGTCTGCTACAAAGTGAAAACACATGTCCCATAAAAATTATTGATGTACACAGATAATGCTGAATATCCCTCGGGTACCCAGGGGATGGAAAGAGTCAGAAAGTCATTAGTAGGGAAGGACAAAATAATTATAAAACATGTTGCTTTAGACAAATTGTAGCTGAGGCTTTTCAGTTCAATTTTGCCGGTCTGAATTTCGATTTATCCTTCTGTAATTCACTAACGATGGACTGCAGACCTAGAGGAGGGAAATAGGAATAGTAAAATCATGTATATATTTATTTTTATATTGTCCATTTGTATGATTAGGAAAGTGCAATATGTGAAATTCAGTAAATATTTAAAGCTCTTTCAAGTAGTGAGAACAGAGAACTGATGCAAGTGTGAATTAATTGTATTTCCACATCATAATCTTTGTTTTCTTTTCCCTGTACAGTATTAAAAATGGGAAAACAACACTTGAAATTTTGTGGTTGTAAAATTAGAGAGCAGCAGACTTTTCTTCTGATTAAGAGGGACCATGTTTTAGTACAAAGTTTTATAAAAAATAGAGAAAAGCAGTTTTTGGTCATTTCTGCACCTCGCCACAGAGAAGATCAGCAATGCCAAGGGCTTGGTGTGGTTTTGATTAACTTTTCCTGCTCATTCTTCTTGTTAAAGTTCATTTTGAGGTTTGACTGGTCCTCCTTTTGCCTCTGTTTTGGTCCTCCCTCGGTGTTGGGGTGGTTTGGGAAGGCTTTTCTTGGGATCTGCTGCTGATGGACTGGTGGGATCTTGCTGGGCTGGAAGGGACATAAAGGATTGGTTTTATCCAGAGCTGGGACAGAGGCACAAACCCTCATCCCACGGATTTGGAGCTGGCACAGCATCCCAAAATCCCAGGGAAAGCAGGGGTGCAGCAGCAGCCAGTGCCAAAGGTACAAATATAACACACAAATATAACACAAACATCTCAATATCAGCTCTAAGTCCAGTGCAAGATGCTCTAAAAATGTTTTCTTCCCCCTCCCTCTGGCAAACTCTCTGGAGCAGCAGAAATGAAGGGAGAAATGGAAGGAAAGAAAAGGTTTTGGATGAAAAAAATTCAAGGAGCAGAAGCTAATTTATATAATATTTCAGCTTCCTTTTAGGTTAAAGCCTCTTTTAAACCAAGGCTCGCCTGTCAGTGTCGGGTCCAGATTCAAGTCATTCCAGGCTTGCCGAATTTATTTAAAAAAAAAAAAAAAAAAGATTCTCCAGGGCTGATGTCAAGGGGCCACAAGTCTAAGGAGCAAGCCTATCCCTTCATCAGAAAACAAAGAGAAATCCTGAATATGTATGAGGACAGTCAGGAGCTTTCCCAAGCTCCTCTCCTCGAGAATCCAAAAAATATCATTTGAAACCCCGCTGGAACGTTCCTGAGACACAAGCAGCCTTTGTCCCCCGACCCACGGCATGAACCACCTCGAGATTTCCCCTTCCTCTTTCCAAACAGGGCATTTACTTTTATTTTGTTTTTAATGTCAATAAATAGTCCTGCCTGAGATTAGATTGTCGGGGACAGAATGGGGAAAAAAGGGCAAAAATCTGGAACGCGCCAAGCTGGAGGCCCCCAAGGTGTTCCCAGAGTGCACACTGGGTGCAGATCACGCTGGTTTGGTTTTGGTTTTGTCCCAAATTCTTCAAGCTCTGCCTCATGGAGAGCAATGGTCCCACAAGCTGGAATATCCAAACACCTCTGCATTAAAAGCAGCCTGATCTCCTCCCAACCCAAATATTGAATTCGGCCTGGGATATTCTTTTTCCGCTTTCTTTTTCACCTCGCGTTTGTGCTGCTCCAGCCTCGGATGAGTCGCTGCTTTCTTTGTCCCCACATCCTGCAGAAATCTCAGGTGTCTCAGGCTGTTTGTGCCCAGATTTTTGGGCTGCTTTACCGGGAACATTAATTCAATTTACCACCAACGAGCAAACTTCTGGCCATGAGTGTTTGAGTGTCTTTTGGACACATCCTCCTATAACAATTTTTTCCCTTGTTGTGTTTTGGCTGTGTGTCCATGGGAATAAATGTGTGGGTTTTTTTTTTTTTTTTCCCTGTTTATTTTTGTTTCATTTGGTGGTAAATCCCATTCCCCAGCATGGCAGAGTGGTGCCTCTGCAGGGATTTTCCTTGGGGTGTTGAACATCCAGGCAGTTTCAGTCTAATCCTGCTCCTGCCATATTCAATGACACTGATTTTATTCCCAACCGGAAGGATGACAAAAACAAAATGGAAGTGTGTTTGAATTTTTCAGAAACGGCAGATCAGCTCAAAATTTGACTTTTTAAAAAAAAAAAAAAAAAAGGAAAGAGAATGTTTTTTGATCACCAGAATTTAACTTATGTATTCAGTCACTGGATTGTTAAGGATATCCAACCTGGACCAGCCTTCTTTCACCTCTTTTATTTATTTTTTTTTTTCTAATGATGCATGAAGAGAAACAGACCCCTTGAATTATGACAGCTGTGTGACGAGACAAGCTTTCTGTGCTACTGTACTTTAATATCTTTCCTGACCATGACATCTTCTCCTCATTAAAGGTAGGTCAGGGAGTGAATCTAATAACACACTCGTGGAAACCTAAGGAGTCGAAAGCTGCCCTTCACTTTTCAGGAAACAGAGGCCTTTCAGAAATACCAGAGAAATGAGATTTCTATTTTTCCAAGGCATCTTTTTTTTAAATTTTTTTTTTTTTTTTTAAAGCAACCCAAAATGTGCATAATCACATCACGGGCAATCAGGGTGCTATTCAGCTCCTATATCAAACAGGCATGTCATTAGCACAGCAGGCTAATTGCTGGGGTTTTCCTTGACCTGGCGCTCCAGCATCGAGGCTCTGGGTGGCCAAACGATTTTCATCATTTTGCCTGTGCTCCGCTAGAGCCGGGGAAAGCGAGGGCCGTGATTGCTGTAGGTAATTTTCCTTTCAGGACAGATTGCCTGATTTGACATTTTAAGTACAGTATCTTGTAACTGCCAGGCAGGGGAACCTTTCAAAGGCTCCGCCGGCAGCCCCGGCTCCGCCGGGCTCAGACACTCTTCTGTGGCTGGGGGAGGCTCCTCCTGGTGAGAACACAGCAGCACATCATGAGAATCCAGTTGCCACCGAGATGAGGCCGTGTTGTGGAGAAATCCGAGCTCCTTAACCTCTGATCTTTCCCCCCACTCCCAATTCTGTAACCCCGCGCCGCACGCGGTTCACAGCGAAGGCGGGAGGAGCGCCTGGATTCCTCTTGGAATTCCCATCAAGAACAGGACAAACTTCTGTAGTTTTGGTGTCTTGGACTTTTTGAAAATACACGCTGTGCTGTTCTGCAGGTTTCTGACTGGCCACCACCAAAGAAAAATTTCTTCCAGCTCCTCATCCGTGATGATCTAAAATATCTGCCCTGCTTAAATTGGAAATGAATTTAGCTCCTGACTGGATCAACAGCCAACCAAGGCAGCTGTTGGCACTTTAAGGAAAGGTTTGGGATGGCATCCTGTGAAATGGCTGCATCCTGAAATCCCAGGGAGCAGGAATCAACAATAAACTTGAATTAATCAGGGTGGTTTTTTCACCAGAACTTCAGCATGAAACCCCGAATCCACCAAAAGTCAGTGGAGGAGGTTGTGATCAGTGCGACATCTCTTGGTGTAAATTTATTTAAACTGATACTCGATCCAGAATTTCTATTTTCCCTGTGTGTAAGAGAGGAAGGAAAATTGAGGTGGTTTTTTTAGGAAAAAAAAAGGGAAAGGAAGGAGAATGTGCTTAGCTGGAAGCTGGATGTGAGCCTGGAATGTGCATGCACACCTGGAGCAGCTGCAGGTGAGAACATCCATGGTGCAGGTGGAGGTGACGACCCTCAAGATCCCCACGTTCAGTGCTGCACAGAGAATCCCAGGCTGCCACCTCCCCAGTCCTGCCTCTCCAGTGGAAATTCCCATTTCAGGTTTATCTCACCTGGCTCAAATGAGCCGTGGCACCATCAGAGGTTGGGTCTCTCACCCCATGAGGGGCTCGGCTTGCGCCGAGTGAGAACGGTTTATCCTCGGGCCTAACAGGATAATTTTAGAGCTCAAGCAATAAAGTCTGGCAGCTCTGGATCCAGAGGTACCAGAGGTCTCCAGCTCTCAACTGGAGCTCTCTTTCTTCACAGGGATATAAACCCAAGCACGTGTCCGCTGTGCCTTGGCAAGGGAATGCTCCCTCTTCTCCAGGCGACTCGTGAGTCTGCTGCTCTTGCCACTAACTCAGACAGTCATTTCTCTGTGGGAAGAATGGATTTAATTATATCACAGTTCCCAGTTTTATTAATGCTCGAACAATATGAGCATTAAAATGAAATTATATGCCAAGTACTGCAGAGGCCACTGAAACGTTTCCTGTTATTGTGTTGTAATGGAGATTGCAGGAACACGGAGCTGTTCCAAGGGGCTGCAGCAGAAAATGGCTCTGAGCCTCTCCAAGATCCACAGAGCTCTCAGGACTGTCCTGACAAAAGAGTTTCTAGGAATTAACAGCTGAGGTGGCAAAGAATTCCCCTAGGAGGGCTGGGCAGGGCTCAGGCACTTCCTTGCTTCCCAATGGGATGCAGATCTCCTGTGGCAGGGCTGGATCACAACTTTCCCAAGCCACACGGAAACACCAAACTCATGAGACAAAATTAGGAACAACTACAAGTTGTAGAAAAGCCACTTGCTATAGAGACATCTCGACTAGGTGGCGAATTTCTGGTAGGAATCAGAATTTGGGTTCATTTTCCCAAAGGCACCGTGCTCCTGACACATTTCCCAGGAGAAGGATGGCACCCAGCAGTGCCTGTGATTCCCAGCAGTGAAGAGGAAACCTGTCATCCCCTGTGACATTCCTGTGAATTTTCATTCCAGCTAACAGAATCACTGAATAATTAAAGTTGGAAAAGACCATCAAAACCATAAAGAACAGCACTGGAAAAATCTCCAATAGTGACAAGTCCAACCTTTGAGAAAATACCACCATGCCCAGTAAATTATATCATGAAGTGCCACATCATCTTCTTGTTTGAACACTTCCAGGAGTGGTGACTCCACCACTTTCCTGGAGAGCCTGTTCCAGAGCTTAAACACTAAACAAATAAACTTTTCCTAATATCCAACTTGGACTTCCCCTGGTGCATCTTGAGGCTGTTTCCCCTTGCCCTATCCCAAGTTTCCTGGGAGAAGAGGCTGCCCCCCACCTTGCCATGATTTATCTTACTCCATCTGAAAGGAGCACATTAAACTGTAGCTGATTAAATTCTCCTGGCTGTGTTCCTGCCCTCCTGGAGGATGGTGTCCTTCCAGCCTAGGTGTGGAATCCCTCTGGAATCCTCACCACCAGAGCATCCCAAAGCAGGGGCTGTGCTAATGAGAAATGCAGCTGAACTTCCCTGATTCCGATGGCAAAAATCCACGAGGATGGGATTTCCTGGTCTGGGATTTAACCAGATTCACTCTCTAAATCTCTAACAGAGAAATACACCTCTTCTATATTTTATCCCCATTCTTCTACTGGTCTTTAGCGTTAACTTCATCTCTCCCTCCTATCTGACTTTTTTTTCCCCTCGATCCACCTTTGCTGCAGTAAAAATGAATAATCCCAGCATTTCAGCTCAATATATTGCTCTGGAGTGAGTTCAGGGAGACATGCGTGAAGATTGTTTCCTGCCACGGCCAGCAAGTGGTTTCTCTGTGCAAGTCCTCGTGATCCTTGTGCAGGGGATTTAAAATCAGTTAGGATAAATTACAGCCCTTAGAATATAGCACTGGAATACAAGCGAAAATTACAGTGTTCTCATCTATTTACATGGAGACTCTTGATAAATAGTGAGTCAGTGGTTGCTCTGTACCAGGAGTTGCCTGGATAACCCACAAACCTTTTGTTTTCTTTTTAGGATTTGTTGTCACTACCTTAGCTGAGAGTGGCTGGTGATGGTTTAAACGATAATTTCACAGAATCATGGGATGGTTTGGGTTGGAAGAACCTTAAACCTCATCTCATTCCACCCCTGCCATGGACAGGGACACCTTCCACTGTCCCAGGGTGCTCCAAGCCCTGTCCAACCTGGCCTTGGACATTCCAGGGATCCTGGGGCAGCCCCAGCTTCTCTGGGCACGCTCACAGGGAACAATTCCTTCTGAATATTGCGTTTAAATCTACCTTCCTTCACCTTTGCAGGTTGTCTTTCAAGTTATATGGTTCTTGTAACATGCTCTATTGATGAGAATAGCTTTGGAGTAGCTGGGGGAAAAAACAGGAACCTGAGACATGCCAGGGTCTTTGGGCACATTCAGAACATCAGGAATCTACGTTTCATCAACCTGGGAGGTGGCAGATTTTTCATGCAATTGGGAAATTTAGTAATAATGTTTACATTTGTTTTCTTGCAAGAAAAGTCATCACACAGAAGTGCATCTCTCTTTTGCCATCTCCCTGTGATACTGAAGCACCACAGAAATGCTGCCTGTGGACACGGAGTGAAGAATTAAGAACTCAAGCACTGAAAACGGGGGAATTTATTCTTTAATATTATTTTATTCTTCAATATTTATTTATGATGCTGGACTTTTGCGAGTTGCGAATAGTACAGGAACTAACTCTGCAAAAATACATGTTTTTGCATGAATTGGGCCATATGTTTATCTCTTCAGCTGGCTATAAACCACATACAAATAATTGACTTCTAAAAATCCCCTTTCCTTCCAGCTGGACACTCGCAGGGATTTTGCAGTTGGTTCTGCACATCAGGACGGGAAGAATTGGGAGGAAAATCAACTGTGGACTAAACTGGCAGAGAATTCGGAGGGAGCCGTGCGCATGGGCAGAAGAAATGCCAGGAAAGGAGGAGGAGGAGAAGAATTGTGAAAGAGAGACAGGCTGCACACAGTAGTCTTAGTGTTTGCACTGCTTAAACCCCTTTTATCTCACATTCATAAACACAGGCTCTCTATATGATATAAACCACATTTAGCTGTCATTGAAAGGCTGTGATTTATGGAGCAGGGCTGTCCCTAAGAGGGTAACAACACTTGGTGCTTATTTTGGCAGGTGCACTAATTCAAACTGCTGAGCAGCTCAAAGAACAGCTCATGCTAATGACAAAAGGTTAATGATTTTCGTTTCTTTTCCTTTCTTTTTTTTATTTTTTCATTGGAAATATTTGTTCAGTTTAGGCACCACTTCATATGTGTGACCCCAGCTCCAGCCAAGCAGATGTCAGCTCACTTTGCATTTGGCAAAAGCAGCATTCAAAGAAAATAATATTTTAGTTTCAAACATGACTAAATAGCCATCAGCATTGCAGGGCTAATAAAGAAACACCCACAGACCTCTGCCTTTCCTTCATGTTTTCATTTAACAGGTGAGAAATAATGATCTATTTCCCTAAAAAATCAGAATTGGCACATCCAATAGGAAAATCAGCATTAATACACTTATTTTTCTGTTTATCTATCAGTTCTGTGGGACTTTTTGCAATTTCTCCATGTTCCTTTGATGCTCTTGTTACCTGAAGCTTCTTCTGGCTTAATGGATTGTCTGTAACATCTTAAATGAACAGTTTGCTCCTTGCTAGCTCACTCCAAGCTATTCCATTATCTATTTGATAACTGTTTGTGGTCATGTTCAGCAGGTGAAAACTCATACAGGCAAACCCTGAACCCGCTTTCAGCAGGCATCAAACTCCAGGATTGGCAGGGACACCTCCCAATCTCCCAGAGTGCTCCAAGCCCCATCCAACCTGGCCTTGGACACTTCCAGGGATCGAGAAAAAGAGCTTGTGGCCAGAGTGTCAGTCACTCATTAAAGCACATGGCCAAGCAGGTTCCTTGGGGTCTTTCACAGGGTATTGATGCCTTAAGTTTTATCTTTCATGTATCTCATGTTCTGTGCACCCAGGGGTGCAGCTCTGAGCTCACAGTCAGGGTCACTCAGCTCTGCACACAGCACGGACACAAAACAAATCCTTTTCCTGCTGCACACCAAGGACAACTTTCAGCCCAAAAGCACAACCAAGGGTGGCTGAAGGGAGGAACGAGAAGGATGGGACTGCAGAACCTGGAGCTGGAATGGGACAATTAAACCCCAATGTGCAAATGGACCAAAAATTATAAAAATGTAAGAACTTATGACCAGTCGGCTTTTTTTTGTGACCATTTTGTCGCCATTTTTTGTGACGATTTTGGGTCCCCCTTGGGTGTAGCCCTGGCCACGTTCTTGTCCTGCCCAGGGTGGATCCTGGAGGCCTTTCAACCATTATCTACTTTATTCTCTGGCTCTGTCCAGTCTCAGTTTCAGGTCAGCCTTCCCAAGGCATCAGCATCATCATCTTTCACCTTCTGCCTTCTCTTGGTGATGACGAACACCAAACTCCTCCCTGTTCTGCCCTGGGAGCAAACAGGTGTCAGAGGAAACCCTGGCAGCTCTGCACCGGGCACAGCACTGGGAAAATAACCAACCCCAGAGCTTTTAAACCTTTTTGAGAGCTTCAGAGGACAGATCCTCTGGGATGCAGAGCTTTGCTGTCACTGTGGGCACGAGAGGGCTCAGAGAAGCCCTGTGCTGAGCACAACAAGGCCACTCAGCTCATGTGCAACAGGACCAAAAGCAGCAGCAAAGTCCAACAATAACAACGAAGCAGCAAAACGCTGGCCAGCAGTGAAAAGTAGGTCACTGTGAATGCATCCAAGGGCTGTATCTCCACAAGGAACTGGGCAGCAGCCAGAGAGACATTTGTCAAATTAATCATGGACCATCAGGTGCCTGTCCCCTCCCTGTCCTCTCCTCATTAACCTTTGTCTCCGAGGCAGGTTTGAGGCAAACTCCTAATAAGTGTGGTTTTTTCCTGCGTGGTCCAACTTCATCATCATCATTATTATTACCATTATTATTGTTATTATCATTATTTTCTGAGGCACAGCCTTGCTCACAGCGCAGACCACGCTCCCGTTGCTCAGCCAAACAATCCCTAATGGAGAGAGGGGAACTGGTCCCACCACTGGCTCCTGGCTCCTGCTGCAGCCTGACACGTGCAGAACTGCTCAAGGCCCAGCTGTGGCCCCAGCTGGATCTGCTGAGGACCAGCAGAGCACCAGGGTGGTTGTTCACATCTCAACCCAACCCTGTCCAGGCCTGGATTAAAGCTGCAAAGCTCCACGAGCAATCCCGGTGGTGAGTGGCTGAGAGCAGGAGAATTCTTCCCAACAAAAATGGGGTTGGATTTTCCCTTTTTAATGCTCTCTGAGTAGAGCTGGACCTAAAGTGGTCACATTAGGGAAAGCAGAAGTGAACAGAAAGCCCCTGAGGTTGAAGGTGTAGCTGTTCAGAAAGCTCGAGTCCATCAGCTATTTGCTAGGAAGGAAAGAAGGAAACCTGGAAAGCATTAGGGACAAAAAGACCACCAAAAAGACATGAAAAATGGTATTTTTAATGCTGAACTTATCAGCAGAAGAGGTTCTTGGACTTTACAAGCAGAGCTTTAACAGTAACACCACAGCAGGATTTGACAGGTAAAATGTGTGCAAATTTAACATTTTTTTTCCCTGCCATTGGTCAACATTTCCCTGCCACCAAAGTCAAGGGTTATTTTGGCTTGGCACCAGTTTTTTTTTTCTGAAGGACTCCTCTCTGCAAAAGATGAGTAAATGATAAAATATGTGAGAGGATGGCTAAAGCACTGGATTAAAAAAAAAGTAGATTATTATTATTAGTAGGGGTGAAATATCTGGTAATGCCTGAGAGTGTGGCTGCCTAGGAGAGAGAAGGACAGGCTGAGCAAAGAGAAGGATGGAAACCTGGATGTTGGAAGCGAGGCTTGGTCCAGGAATCCAAACCCATAAAACACATTAGTTCTGGGGTGAAAGTAGTAAAGAGTCTACTCCGGGTTAGCCAAATATCTGTGGCTTCAATAGAAGCCTTTAGGAAAATATGCAACCACTAAACCATTTTTACTCAGCCTCCTCCAAACACAAAATATTCCTTTAGCTGTTTGAGGCTGGTTTTTTTCCCTCCCAGCCCTCCTGACCTGCCTCACAGGGCTGAGTCAGGAGCAAAATTGGGAGTAATGAAAAATCACCATCTGCTTTTGTCACCCCCCTGACCCTGGTGCCAGTTGTTCCTCACTGGCCACATTTCTTCCAGCCTGTCCATGTAGATAAGAAAACTGAATTTACTCTGTATTAATAATTTTTTGTTTGTTTGTTTGTTTAAAAAAGTTATTTTCAGGGAGCTTTTCTCACCCTGGAAACCCTGGAGCGAAGCGTTTGTTGTGTCTTTGAAGGAAGACACATCACTAAGTCACTGTAACTAATAATGGGGATATTGAAGGAGAGCAGAATTTACTGGAGCACTGGGATTACTTTTGTTAAAGCAATAATGCCTCATTTGTTCTTATGACAGAGCTTTACAACAGTTACACAGGCAAGCCTTTAACATCCATCAACATTACTGTCTGGATTGTATTATCTAGGAAATCCCAGAGTCACTAGCCTACAGGTTGAATTAGCTGCAAATTCATTTCAGATTAGAATCCCTTTTGTAAGTGCTGCAGTCGCTCAGGCAATACCTCAGAGAAACCAGGGGGGATGTTATTGAATTTTGTGTTAATAATTCTTTCCCAGCCCTTTTATTTTTTGGGGGGGAACCGCTGCTTCTTGAAAGGCATTAAAGCATTAAGCTGACTTTAAAATAACAGCAGCAAATAGTAAAAAAAAAAAAAAAAAAAAAAAATATATATAATTTAAAAAATATCCCTTTATGTCCTTGTTGCAAGAATGAAAACCTTTCAAACACAGTTTATACAGTATCTGTTCCTCACTCCAGCTGTCTCAAAAATATGGCAGCAGAGAGGCCCAGAGCAAATAATTCAAAAACTCTTTCCCATTTTTTTTAGCCATGCTTTGCCCAGGAACCTTCTCTGTACCTTCCCTACTCGGTACACCTTGGGTAGACCTCATCTCAAAATGCTTGGAGCAACGCAGCTCCTCTTTTCCTCTGCTGGGTGGGAAGATCTCAGGAGGTTGAGATGGATTTTTCCATTCTGACGTGGTTCTTTGTTCCATGAAATGCTTTTGGAGAAACTGTGTTTTTTAGACGTTGAATTAAACCAAAAATAAGAGCATTATTGCAGCTTTTCTGAGGCAAACGGAGGCCAGGATTGCTGACCAGAGCTGGATTTCACCTGGGTCTCTCCTGGCTTTTTTTTGCAAGTGGTATTCCAGCATGGAATCCTGCAGGCAGGAAAGGGTGTCTTTGACTTGAGAATGTTTGAAGAAAATGAAGTTTGAACTCCAAGCCACAAATATTCACAACAGAGCCCTGATTTGAGGATTACACGGAGCCAACCATGGGGCAGAGCTGCCACCACACGACTGCTCAAATGTCACATACAGCTCTGGGGTTTTGAGTTGTCACTGATGAATTCTTCAGCCCGAAGTATTTTTTGGCTAATAACGCTGAAAAAGGGGTTATATCTGAAAATCCACTCTTTGCCCACATTACTCGTAGAAATCTCTGCATTTTGTTACAGAAAGGATGGAGAAATCCAAATGAAGGAGAAGATCCCTACCCTTGAGGTTCTTCCTAAAGGATTCTTTCCATGCTTGGTTTCCATGAGCTTGCTTTCAATGCCTCATGAAAATCTGTGCTGATGATACCCAGGATATTTTCATTTTGATTCTTTAATTTTCTAACTTATGTTATTTTTTTATGTGAAGTGTGCTGCTGCCTTCAGAGAAAGAAAAGGGAAAAATCTCCTCTGTACTTGCTTTATAGTTAGTTTAAAGATGATTTTTTGTTCTGAATGAAGAAATAGATGCTGTTTATTAACCTGAAACCTGCAGCCTGTTCCTCCAGGACATCATAAATTGCTGTGGGTGAGTGTGGGTTTCATTGATATAACTTTTTTAAAGTATTCAGGGTGAGGTTGGAGGAGCCTCGGAGCACCCTGGGATAGTGGAAGATGGCCCTGCACATGGCAGAGGGTGGAATAAAATGAGCTTTAATGTCCTTTCCCAAACCCAAACCATTCTGTGATTTTATGATTTTACTACCCGAAATTAATTAATATTATTAATTCTATTAATTCTCAGAGCAGGTTTTTTGCCTGTGGGTGAAGACAAAGGTGCAGTTTTCCTTCCCTAAAGAACGATTGCTCCCTGATTTATGAAGTGCCTGTTCCAGGTGGAGCACTCTGATTCCTGGGGACCACAAAGCCCCAGTTCCCACCCAAACCAGGTCCCCGTGGCTGCCACCCCTCCCCAGACACACACACCCAGAAATAATGGCTATTTTAGCCTGTCATTCTCTGCAGCCAAAGCCTCACCTCTGCTCACCGGGGTCTTTACATAACCTGACCTCCAGAAGCCAATTACATCTGTTTTCTTTGTGCTCATGTGTTTCTGGTATTGACACCAACTCCGCTTTCAACAAAGGGTGGGTTCCCATGAACTCGGTCCTTTATTACCAGCTGGTTCTGATTAGAGATTACCCAATAAAAAAGGAGTAATACAGTCAGCAGTGTGTTCCTACATGTAGCACTTTTCCATGTGTTTCAATTTACCAATCGACCAATAAAGCCCTGCCCTCCGATGAACTGCATTCCATACCTCGCATTTTTTTGCTTATTTTGATAAATGTAGCTTTTCATAGATAAAAAGGGCAAGAATCTGGCTAACACTGTCTACTGTTAGCTGGAACAGTTGATGTTGGGTAGATGGATTGGGGAATGCTACTTGATCTTTTCTCTGACAGCTGATTATGCCTCGGTTCCTGGGCTTCTAAAATTTCTCTTGCAGAGCTCCCCTGTCACTGTGCTTAGCTAAAACTTGTCAAAAAATTATCAAACCCAATTTCAGGCTTGTTTTACTTATTTCCTTCAGCACGGAGCAGGCAAGGGATGTTTTGAAAGGCTACACTCACAGCGCTGCTGTCGCAGAGGTTTCTGAAAGCTAAAATTCCTTATCCAGCATTATGTGTGGGATTAAAGGGCTCAAAGTGGAAAATGGCAGCCCATAAAATGGGTCATTTCTAGTGCAAACCGTTTGGGGAGGAAAGTACAGGAAGCAAACAGCAACTGGATGGATTCCTCAAGGAGGGAATCTGGGAGCAGAGATGGGAAGTTGTTCTTTGCCGCCGATCTTCTCTCCCAAAAAACTTTATACACATATTTAATGGTATGTACTTCAGAAGTTGCACTGGTAAAGGGCTCACAAGATTAAAAATGAGCGCATGAATTCCTCAGTTTTCATCTTCTACCAGGAGGAGCTGAAGCCTTGGCTGTGTCTCTGGTGTCAGTGGAGGAGGATCCTGATCCTCACGGGGCCAGGCACAAACCCAGCCCCATCAGGAGTGAGCTGCCCTTCAAAGGCAGGGGATGAGCATTTGGGACAACAATGCTCAAAGAGTTAAACTCTCCAAGCTTGATTTAGAAATTTCAACTTCAGCAAATTAATTTTGTCATTGGCATGTTTTAATAAAAATGCACCCTGCCTGTATGAAGTTGTGGTCCGCGAAGGACCAACCTGCTCTCCTGCCTGCAAAGCAACCCAGGTGACATGAATGACATTAAACCCTTTAATTCTCCTAAACAGACCTTCCCTTTGACTTCTGAGCTTGGCTTCATTATCACTTTGCAGCGGGAGAGTGGAAATACAGTAAATCTCCCCATTAAACCAAGCTGCTGGAGAGGGAGAATTATTGTTTGAAGGCAGTGCAAAATAGGTTGAAAAACTCTTTATAAAAACAGGCACGAACTCCTGAAACCCCCCTGAGGTATAAATGTGCTCACTGGAGGCCTCAGTGCCTCCTTCCCCACCTTTTCCCAGCACAGGCAGGGGAAGTTCAGCTGTAGGAGGACAAGATGCAGAAAGTCACCGGGAGTTCAGCACGTGAGCTGTGGAAACCTGACCTTGATGCCACACAGATATCAGCAAACCTGGGATTTTCCAGCCTGTCTCAAAGGCATCTTAATTCTGTCAGGCTTTAACAATCCGAGGCACGACAGCACCAACAATCTCCTTTTGGGTGACGATCAAACAACAGCTACAAACCCTCACCCAGCGCTAAAATCCTACACGCTTAAATATGTTCTGATGCCTTGAGCTTTTCCTTCTCCTTTGGATATTTTTAGGGGAAAAAAATCAGTCTCACCAGAGTTGAGGACAAAATTTTGATGTCCAAGGAACCTCATGGAAAGGTGTGGATTGATCTCCCTACAGTTATCCTATATAAATCACGGAATAAACACTATTTCCAGAATAAGAGAGTTTGGGCTCTGCCTAAAGCCCTTCCCTGAAGTGTCAGCCTTGAAGATAAGATTCCTCTGCTGGCTCCTCTCCCACTGCCTTCTCCCAGGACACAAAATGCTCCTTCTGGGTGTTTTTTCCCAAGGGAGTACAGCCTGGTTCCCAACTGTGACAAATGACAGAGGCCAAGGTCCTGGAAGGGCACAACAGACACAAACCGTACTGTAGGCACCGAGTTCCCCTGCTGCTGTGGGGCCAGGTGAGATGGATCTATCTTCCTGGAGATTTCCAGATGCAGGTGATGTTTTTGCAATCGAACTCTCAATTTCTAGTTGCGATTTGGAGAAGGAATCAGGAGTGGGCTGCTCCCCCTCTGGCACTCCTTCTGATGCAGTCTTCAGGGGTGGATTAGCATCCTGTGCCCCCAAATCCCAGTGTTCCTGCGGATTCCCACAAACCACGTGCTCCCAGCTTCCCAAAGGCATCCTGAATTCCCCAGCCACAGCTTCCTCCAACACACAGGAGGAGTTTTACTGAAGTGCAAGTGTTACACTCCATTTAACGAATACATTCCATTTAGTAATTGATTAAGTCTTACGTGAGAAATAGAGAATTCTGCAGGAGATTCACGTCCAGAAAGGGATTTTTTTTTTCTTTTTTTAAAAAATAATTTGAATTAGATTCTGGGCTGGAGAGAAAGCTGGGGATAGCTGATAACATTTTGACAATGATGAGTGAGGCTTTAGGAAATAAATACAGCCAGGATTATTGAAGTCTTTTCAGCAGCGGTGTCTCCAGTTCGGTGGAATCATATGAAAAAATATTTGCCTTTTTCAAGTCACCTAATCATTCTAGAAAGCTGGCAGCAATTCAAGTGATGTACACTTAAAATGTCAGACTAAGTTATAGATTTCAGCCTTCAGAATGTGCTGTTAAGTATAATTCATTTGTGTTTTTCAGTCGAAAAAATTTTGAACCTTAAGCTTCTTTCTGTATTACTGGTGTGGGTTTTGTCATTCATGCCAAGGAAGCACAGAAATAAATAAATGAAGGAAGAACAGGCAAAACAAGAGGACGCCGAGTGACCAGCACATTTCCTGGAAACCAGAAAATATGAAAGGAGGAGCAGGAATTTCTGAAGAAAGAAGGGCCAAGTGTGATTTTCCCTGCACTCCCTGGCCCTGACAAACCACATCCCCTGAAAGGCTCTCCCTGAGATCACTTCCATCACACACCCTTGGCCGTGGCTGTTGTTTGTTGTCACTGTTATCCAACCTTGTTCTTCCCTACAAAGGGAACAGAATTACATGAAATGCTTCATGTCCAGCTTCTATTTGTTTGCCTTTTTCTCCCCTCCATTGCAGCTCAGCTGTCCTATCTTGGCTAGATTAATGAGACATCTAATAGATGTTATTTTCTCCTCAGTGAAAATACTTAATGTGTTGTAATCAAGCCTCTGATCTTTTTAATAAGCCAAACAGACCAATTTCCTTAAGTGTGTTCCATCAGACACCTCCTATATTTTCAACAAGAGCTTTTGCAAAGGAAAGCTGATTTTTGCAAAGCGGTCTGCTCCACTTTCAACGCCCATTCCAGACTTTCAGGACATCATCTCCAAAATAATACCCCAAAGATCCATTTTGAGCCTTCACTGCCTCAACTGCTCCCAGTCCCTTCAAGATGAAGAGATTCCAGCTGGCAATGGAGTTTTGGATCATGAAATCACATTTTCAAGACAAGAGGATGTCATTTTTGACAGGATGAGAGGAAATGGCCTCAAGTTGTGCCAGAGGACGTTTAGATTGGGTATCAGGAAAAAATTCTTTGTGGAAAGGGTTATCAAGCACTGAAACAGGCTGCCCAGGGAGGACACAAGCTGCTGCCATCTTTCAACTGCCTCACCCTGAACTGAGGCTGAGGTTGCAATAAAAGCTCAAGGAACATCTCCCAGCAGTCCTGTCCTGTTATTTGGAAAAACTGGATCCAACCTGGCACCACAAGGACCATGTGAAGCTGTGTGAGTCCTTTGCACTGGGACAGCTGGGACGAAAGAGGGAAGGAAAAGCCCTGGAGCTGCTGGGGTTTGTGCAGGGTCACCCCACAACTGTGTCCCTGAGGTGCTGGCAGTGTCCCCATCCCAGCCCGGGGCCCAGCTGGGGAAGGAGCTGGGGGGAAGTGGTGGCTGGCAGAAAATAAATCACAGTGCTGTCACTCTTTGCCCCAACTGGTTTCCACAAACAAAACTTCACTGTCCACTGACAAGAACAAATAAACGGAGTCGGGAGAGACTGAAAGTCACAGGGGATCTGAAATATTTACCTTGATACCTTATAAGGGTAATAACCACTTTGCTGCTTTGCAGCCACTGACAGAATGAAAAAAAAAAATCAAATCACAAAAACGAAACAAAAACCTACCTAAAATGTTTGGGGCTTTTGACTAGTCCAACCTGTCCTGGCAAAAGCATCAAAGCAGGATTAGAACAAGGTTTTAATTATACACACTTTCCCTCACCCCCTCTTCCCTTCTCCCCTCCAAATCTCTTGCGTTTGATTATTGAGATCAGTGGAGTCAGCCAGCTATTGCAGCTCATATAAACGATTTCATTCAAGCTCCTCCACCAAAGACACAACGAGCATTTAAAAGCTGGGGGTGCCCCTTTCGCTCTGGGCTCCGTGTGTTCACCAAGCCCTGCTATGTTCCTTTCTTTCATACTCTTGCAAGCCACATTTTTCAAAATTACCTGCAAGAGTCAGAAACTCCTGCGTGCCAACAGCTCCAGACAAATAAATAACCCACCCTGAGAGGAAATATCCATCATCTGCTGGACAACAGACAAATCCTGCTGGGTGCTGGGCTGCTTTTGGCCAATGCTCCTCAGCAACGTAGTGGTCGATAAAAATACGGGTGCATTCACTTATTGGGGAAGTACAAAACAGAGCAAAAGGCTTTGGGAGGGAATAACTTCGCTTCTCTGTGTTTTTTTTCCCCTTGACTGCACGATTGAGCCGAGGCTTTAAGCCGACAGTTGAAAGAGCTGGAGGTGGAGTGGCTGATGCAGCGCCGGGAGAGATTTGTGTCATCTGGGGGTTGGACACAGTGCGTTAATTGTAGCACTGACACACCGGGATTATTTACCCCTGGTGATCAAAGGAAGCTGGTCCCCAGTGGGTGAGGCTGGAAGGGATTCCAGCCCTGGATGGCTCTGACAGTTGAGGCTGAGCTCAGCGGAAGGCGTTGGGCGTTTCACCGCGCCGAGCATCGGGCAAATATTCAAATGTGGAGCCTCGCGTTGAACTCCTGATCTTTACAGCTGAGGTTCTCTGCTGAGAGAAGGTCAAAAGTTTTAATTTTCTGAGGCATCAGATCGGATGACAGCCTCAGAAGTAGCTTTGCCAAGATGCTGTTGTTTAAAGACAATCTCCTTCCACTTGTGAACCAAACCGGTTTGGTATCGCATTCACAAGGATGAGGAGAGGGAAAAACCCTGTCTGAACAGTTCAGTCAGTGTCAGGGTGACCGTGTGCTCTACAGCCACAAAATTGTCTGCCTGACTCATGAAGTGTGAGAAATCTGACGGCTTGAGACACAGGAACAAAATCAGAATTAAATATAATTTTTTGTTTTGCCACTTGTCCCTCGTGCAGCCTCTCCCAGGATTTTAAACTGTGTGTGACCCTTGGTGGTGCTGGTCCACCTTTACCCTGGGCATGAAATCGTGGATTACAGGGCTACTGTACATGGATTTATGACTAAAAGGCCCAGCTCTGCCTGTGGATCCTGTTTTCATTAGCAGTTACAAAGAAGCAATTGCATGTGTTTGTGTTTGTGTAAACACATTTAAGGAAACACACTGCTTTTCCTTCTTTGTTTTTATTTTCCTTTTTAATCAGAGATTAAAGTTTTGGTTGGCTTCCCACTCCCAAGTCTCCACAGATGCAGGGTTTGTTCATCCCAGACTGGGAGAACTCCCTTCCATGTGTCTCCAAGGCATCCAAGGATCTTAATTAACATCACAGTAACGGGATGGGGAACCACGATTTTCCCCACTTCCCGATTTTCAAATGCTTCCCTTTTCAGCCTCGTGTATTTCACCTAATGCACTTTGTTTTTCCTTAATTGAGGAATTACAGCTCTTTACATGGAATTCACCTTGTAAAGGATGATCCTGCTTTTCCTGCCCCTTCCAGTCCCACATGTGTCTGTCTTGGTGGCATTGATTACACCCTTAAATCCCAATTCTCCACTTCTTTGTGGTGGCTTTCAAATTTCTGTGTTTGGGAATTCCTCAGATTTTCCGTAAGGATTGTAGGTCATCGCCTTCATAATTAGAAATCCCTAATTACAAACACATTAATTACAAATACAGTTAGAGGTGAAATATTATCCCTGCCCATATCAGGGAGTTGGAACTACATGGTCCCTTCCAACTCAAATTATTACTACTACTACTACTACTACTACTACTACTACTACTACTACTACTATTATTATTATTATATTAATAATAATAATAAAAATAATAATAAAAATAAATGATACATTAATGTTGTAGGCAAAAAGGATCACGAGCCTGATTTTATTTTTAGGATAATAGAAGACAAATAGCTCTCAAATTTTTTTTGTTTAACTAAAACACCAAAGACAATAACTATTTTACACCTTTGTTAGAAATCTTAGGAAATAGAAATAGAATTTGCCAAGAGGAGTTGCTGCATAACAAAAATTTATTTAGGGCATGAGGCTTTACTGTTCTTGGTACAGCACAGTTACCTACAAGATACAGGGAATACACAAAAAGGTCAGGATAAAAAAAAGATAAAAAAGAATGGAAAATAGATTTCTGAATAATTTCATTTTGGAAAATAGGTTTTCTGACAAGAGCCAGTTCTGCAGGAAACTTCTCCTTGGGAGAAAGGTCAAGAACAATTATACATTTTTCCTTTTTTCTGTGGCCTGCATCTCCAGTGGAAAGCACTGCCCCTGGAAGGTGGCAGCTCTGCCAACCCCAGGTGCTGAAGGCTGAGGAATGAGCCTCAAAATCCAGCAAAAGCCCTCAGTGAGGAGGACATGCTTTCATTTCACCTCAGTTTACAGGGCATGTTTTGTCTCCACCCCAAAATTCATTTGGGGGTCGTTCCATTCTGTAAATTTAGGGTGCGTTTTGGTATTTGGGTTGCATGAGGGCTTAGTCCCACTGTTCTCACTCCATGGCTTGGGGTGGGAAGGTCTCCCAAGGAAGGGAGCACCCATCTGCCTTTAACATTTCCTTTTTCCCCACTAATTTGTTTCTCCCCAGCCCTTGTAGGGCGGGGGACACAGCTCTGGCTGTGACATTTTTTTCTAAGGAGTCTGGGAAGGCGAAGGGGGCAAAATGTCCTGGGACACAGTGAAGAAGGAGAAAGTGGAGGCAGAGCAGCCTCAACTGCTGCGCTAAAGGATCAGGACCACAGAAGATCCAGCAGGATTCACCAGGAAGAATTACACCAGGTCATGGTCAAGGCTGTATTTCATGTCCAACCCTGAGGAAAGACAGTTTTTTTTGCTGAAATATCACAGGTTCCTCTAGGAAACCTTATTTATTAAAGCCATGGGATATTTAATAATGACAGCTTATCTTATGCTGGATATAAATGAGCTGCTGGAGTAAGAGCTGCCTGCACAGAAACCCCACAGTGTGATGGTCAGATTCCCACAGCCTCAGAGCAATATTCCTTGGGAGCAGCTTTTGGGCCATGGAAGCAAATTTTGGGATATCTCTTGAAGACCACCAGGAGAGAAACCCAGGAACTCCCACATTTGATATTGGGGTGTTTGCAGCTCCTGCTGGGCTGCTTGGGAGCAAACAGGGCCATGTGGAGACCTGGAAGAAATTTAAACTCCGTGGGGGTTAAATTTCAAACCAAGTCCACGTCTCCTTTGAAGTCAGCCTGACCCTTTCCCTCTCATCCTTTTGGTTTCCCACTGAGAGAGCCCCAGAGAGCCGGGGGCTCCAGGGCTCTGCCATCTCCCTGCCCCAGTGCTGGAGGCTGGGGCCAGCTGATTGTTTGCATGGTCCAACTGGGAGCCATCCTTCAGCGTTCCTTGACGAGGGTCCAAGCATCCTTCTGCCGACACAAGGAGCCAAACTGTCCAGAGGTGCAATTTGTCCGTCAGTACAAGCTGTTATTGAGCCATTCATTGCACCCCGTTCCCTCCCTCGCTGTCACATTCCTGCTTCTTTTCGTGCCTCTCGTTTGTCATTCCCATTCCCAGGCTGAGAAGGGTGGAGAGCGGGGACTCGCTTTTTAGTTTGGCCCATGTGTTTTCATCCCGAAGCATTTCTGCCATCCCTGCTCCCTCTGAAAAAATCCCTCATTTCCAGGTGGCAAACGAAGCTGGATCTGGCTCTGCTGGCTCAGACTGCTCTGAGCAGTCAGCTGTGGAAAAGCATCACCTAAAAGCAAAATATTTTCAGCAACAGACACTGCCAGAGACAGTCAAGAAGACAAAGTCTGGCTGCCTTTGCTGTCCCAAAATTACTCCCATGACTGGTCTGGAATATGGCCCAAGTCCCAGCAGAAAGATGTTTCTGTTCCCAAGATTAAAGGACAAAAAAAATAATTCCTTAAATTACTTTTTTTTTTTCCTTTTGTCTACCTAAATCTCCTTTACCCTTTTTGGTTTATTAATATGCCCCACCTAGATACAAACCATTCCTGTCTTATTAGATTCCCTGATTTCCTTTTCCCACGGTAGGGGACAATTTTACTTTTCAACACGTATTTCTGCTGTTATAGACTCTCATCCTACAAAGATTCATGGGAACTAGAATCAAGCTAAACATTTGAAGCAGGAATTGAGGCAGAAATCAATGTTGTCCCAGTGAATTCTTTATCCCTCATATTTAGCCTAAAACAATCCCAGAGGTTAAAGAGGCTCAAATGCAAAAAGGTTTTTCTGCAACGCATCATCCCCATGTTTCCTCAATAAATTAAAAAAGCTGAGTGATATTTTTAGGGAGTTCTTTGGTAGAAACACATGGGTTCTCCTTGATTTGCCTCCTTCCATGATTTTAAGGAGCAGCAAACGCCCCATATCCTAGGATGAGAACAAACTATTTGCATAGATTACAAACAATTAAAGAGCTGGGTCACATCCTGAACAGATTTCTGAGGCTGAAATCCCTGCTTGAGAAACAGCCCAAAATTCCAAGATCCTTCACCAAATGGCTGGAGCTTCACACATCTGGAATTTGAAACTTTTAACGTCTCTTCTCCATAAATTTCAGCCACCTCAAAGTTTTTCCGCCGCAAGTACAACTCTCCTGACATGTTTTAGTGCTTGAGGTTAAAAATCACACTTTGCCTCAGCCCTGTCAGGGTCAGATTTGTGGAGGGTAATTGTGTTGGACAAGATATCTTTGAGATTGCTTCAAAATCTGTCACTTGGGGGGAAGAAATAAGACTTTTCCACGGGGCCTTTGAAGAGGAAGCCCTTTTCAAGTGAGCAAAAAAGGCTGGCTCAGCTTGCAGCAGGAGGGGAAGAAAAAGTGGAGCTAAATGACCTAAACAGCATCTCAGCCCTTTTCTGCAGCCAGATTAAGCGAGCAGGTTGAAATCCCTGCCAGGGTTAAGACCAGTCACCTCAAGAATCGAGCGAAAATCAGTGGGTGAGCCAATTTTCCCAGAAATCTCCAGGGATTTGCTTTAGGAATGGTTTTTCCGTCTCTCTTAGCTCTCGGTGGCACGGTTTCACAGAGCTCCTCAGACCTTCCAACATCCAGCTTTAAAGGGTGGTATTTCCTATTTTGACTGGTCGAGAGCTGCATCTCTGAACATGTGCAAAAGGTCTCTTGCCAAAGCCTCCTCTTCTCTCCCTCTCCCTTCACGGGGTTTAAAGGACAGAAGGAATGTCCTTGTTGGTCCTTTTTGCCACCTTTTGCTTTTCTCAGCGTTTTTTGTGCTCCTCCTGTGAGGCTGCAGCCACTTAAATCAAAGCAAGAAGGTGAACCACTGGCATCTGAGCCCGTGGCTCAAACACCTGAGCTCTTAGCAGGAAATAAAAAAATCCAGGTTTTGCCTCTGAAGAACAGGATTGCTCTTAATAGGAGGCGAGTTCCAAGAAAAACCTGAGGTACGGTGTTTCTGGAGGGAAACATTCCAGAATTATTGCCTCTGAGTCTGGTTAGGGTCAAATTAAGAGCTGCCATAAAATCCAGTGCTGGCAGGGAGATACCCAGTGCCTTGTGCTTCCAGCCAGTCTCGCAGGTGGGACAAGCTCGGAGATGTTTTTTGAAATAAATTTATATTAAAAAAAAAAAAAAAAAGTCTTGATTATCTCCTGTCTGGGGGAAGTTTTTAAAGCTCTCCCTTCCCTTTGCTGTGCTGTGGGATGCTCGTGGGCTGCAGCTGCTTTTGCCTTTGCACTGCCGTGTCCCTGCCACGCTCTCTTTTCTGAAGGTGAACCATCCCAGGGAGGTGCTCACTGTCAGGACGAGTGACAACCCCGTGGCAGGAGCCCAGGAGCCCTGGGCTGAGCTGCAAGAGCCCCTCTGTTTGTTTATTTGGCTCTGGCAGGTCACTGAACACAGATCACATCCTTGGCTCGCAGGATCTAGACGAGCTGGCCCAAGCCAGGAGGGTTCAGGGAAGTTCCCTGCGCTTCTCCTCAGCTCAGAGAGCTCCTCAGCTGCCTCTGCAGCGCTTGTGAGGCTGTGATGTTAACCTCCACGTCCTGGCCACGTCCCAATGTAAGTAATTACAAACTGCCTATCTTGTTTCAGCCTCCCATGTCAGCTCCATGGAGTGTTCTTTGGCTCTGATGATTTTTTTTCCTCCATTTTTTTCCTAAACTTTTGCACAGCACTGCTCTGTGGAATCGCCCTTCTTCCACCTGTGGTGGTCGCCCAGTTTGGGATGCAAACTTTGCCCCAGGAAGAAACGAAGGGCGGATAAGTCTCCCCAAAAATTCTCCCTGCACATAATGCTCTTCAGACAGTGGGAACATGAATCCCGCTCGAGGCCTGTGCCTCCTGCCAGGGCATGGATGGCAGCAGGAACCCTTCTGCCCTGTTCCATCCATTTCCAGCTGATGGATGGCTCTGCAGCACCTCTGATGGCAAAAGCCGTCATTCAGGATGTGTCCCCAAAGCAGGGACCTGCCCCAAACCACCTCCCACAGGGGGAAAATCTCTCTCCAGTGGTGGAACTCAGTCTGTGATGCTCACAGAGCTCCTGGCAGGACAGGAGCAAGAGCACTCCTCAAACTCCTGGGTTGTGTTTTATCTCCAGCTGCTGCTCAGCCACCACCCGCAGAGGTTCAACGTGGCAGTGGGGGTAAGCTGTCTCCTGAGTCGCCCAAAAATTGGGATAAATACCCCTTTTTGCTAACAAAGGAACCTTCCACAGCCCTTTCTGCCCTGCAAACTGAACTCTGCCTTCCCAGCCCCAGCCCAGACCATGATCTGCCTTATCACCCCCCGATCACACAGTGCTCTCAACTCCAGATTTCCCCCAGGACTTAACATCCCTGACCCTTGGCCAGACAGCGCAGGAAACTCGTCATAAAGCAGTTTAGTGGGTCTAGGACCGAGCCCAGTAAACGCAGGGACATTTGTGCACCCTGAGAAAAACCACAGGCGCGGCCGCCCGAAGCCTGGACATTTACTCACCTTGGGATATTTATTATTCCTTTCTTCCAACCTGCTTCCTCGCTGCCATCTGTCTCCGAGGACAGGAGGAGCGCATTCCAGATTATCCCCGATGCCTAAAACGTGGGAAGGCAATGATGTAAATGGCAAATTGGGTGCTCGGGGGTCACGGGCTGTGCTGCACATCCGTGCTGACCACCCGACCTCGCCCCCTCCCACTGACTCGCAGGTTTGGAGAATTTCCACAGGATTTATTTCCAAATGAAGGAATGCTGCTTCAGACACACATTTAATGGAAAAAACCCTGCATTTTTATGTTACAGGTGAAGGGTTTGAGGTGGGTGATGTGGGAGGATTCAGAGTTCCTGGGGGATTTGCAGCCCTGTTGTGACAATTTACATCCAAGGACATCGAAATCCTTGAGAGGTTTCTGTGCCTGCAGATCTTGTGTCTGCTTCACTCACTTCTCTCTTTTTTTCCTGATTGATGTGAATCAATCAGAATTGATTTAGCAATTTGATTGATTTAACAATTGATGTTTTTATGAGGTTTTCTTTTTAAAAATCCATCCTGAAGCAGTTGCAGCCGCACAGTTGAACACGTTTACTGCAGGTATGAAAACAGATAAATACACAAACACATAAAGGGTGAATAAAGAGTTTTCCAGCCAGGACAGGCAGCTGTAATCTTTTGGGGAATAAAAGATTTCCTCTGAATCCTCTTGCCTTATTTTGACTCTTTGAACTAGGACAGTGTGCCGTTTGTGGGTGATCCTACAACCAGAGCATGCTGCACATTAGTAAATCTGAAACTTCAACACTGGAGGGACAAAGGTTTTAAGCTTGAATTTTTTTTTTTTTTTTGCAATTCCACGTTTTTTTCGTGTAAGGCACTGTTAAGAGCAGTAAGTGCCCGTGTTTTGCTGCAGAGGAAATGAGGAGTCTGAATCCTTCCTGTGCCCCATGCAGGCCCCCTCTCCACCCCATCCCCACCAGGCTGCCGAGGCACCAAAGGCCATCCACGTGAAATCTTACACTGAACCTGCTTCCTTTTTCCACTGCCACAGCCTTTGCCACATCAATGCAGCTCCCACCCTAGGATCTGGAAATTCTGTATCCCTTTTCAGCCATGGCCCTTTGATTTTTCTTGGACCCGGCTGTGTTTTTATCCTTGCTAAGATAGCTGCCCAGGAGCAGGAAATTCTGTAGACCCCACTCTGTCTCAGGAAGAGGAGATGGAGCCAAACTCCTATTAGCTCTTCCTTTTCATTTGTGACTGTTTGGAAGAAAAAAAAAAATTAAAAAAAAAAATCATCAGACACAAAAGATCACCAGGACCAGGCATTTTAATGGAATTTCTTTATTCCTTTTCCTTTTCTTCCAGCGTTTAGCACAAAATGTTTCCATGCATGGCCCATGCCCAGGTCGAGGGTATCTCTGTGCAGAGCCTGTGGGAAAGCAGAGCAGTTGTTGGTTCTAGAGGATTTTTCAGCCTCAGCCCCTGAATCAAATACCTGAATCAAATTATTATGTGCAGCTGTGAAAATCGCGATCCTGAAACCCGATTACAATCGCCCCCCCTCCCTCCAAAGGTCAGTGACAATATACAAAAGGCTTTCCCTTCTCCAATGTAAATATTGCATGGAACAAAGATGACTTTCTCCCTCAGCCTCATGTTTCTCAGGGAATGGGGCTGGACAGTGCCAGCAGAGTTCAGAGCTCACGGGAGGTCAGCACAGAGATGAGCTGTTCTCTTGGTGATTGGTCGCTGGTTTTTGGAAACATTTTTTTCCCCCTTGGCTGCTTGTCTCCCTCACTTCACAAACCATTTCGAGACAACTCGGTGTTAATCCCTAAAGGGCTGTGCGATGTTTTGTTTTCTGACAAACAAATATTTCATTTGACCATGGCCCTCTCCACGTCCATTTTCCATGCAGTGAAAGCCACACAGGCCTCTACCTTCAGAGATTTTCATTTGTGTGTAGACAGGCACTGTTTTATCCCCTAAGCAAGTTGTAGGGAAATACATATATATATATATATATATATTTCAAATGTATATATGTTGTAGGGACATATATAGAGAAGAAAGAGATTTGCTCCTTCTTTGACTGGTTAAAATTTTGTGCTCCAGACAACAACCCAGTAAAGAGCTTGCAATCTGAACCAGCAAGACCCATGGTACTCAAGGTTCCTCGCAGTGAGATCCAAACTCAGCTTGCATCTGAATCCTTACTTCCCTGTTTTCTGGAGTGGATGGGTCTCCGTGCTGCAGCAGAAGTGCTTCACACCAGTAAAGCATCACAGATTTAGCTTTTAAACCATGCATGGGGCCATAAACGGCGGTGGATGCAAATGTTTTCCGTCTGCAGAACATCTGCAGCAGCTGCGCTGGCCAGGAGGGCTCTGCTGACAAAAAGTCAGCTCGGGCTCCTGCTCAGGCTGCTCCTCTGGGAGTTTGGAGACCTGGGTTCAACCCTGGGCAAGGCACAGCCTCCCTGGAGCCTGAGGGAACAGTCTGAGAGGGCAGGAGCAGCAGATGGAGAGCCTGGCAGGGTGGGACCTTCTGGGCAGAGCTCAGGGGATGTGCTGGGTGCTGTCCCTGCCCTCCTTTGTCCCAGCTCTGCTCCCTGGGAGTGGTAGGATCTGGTGGGACACAGCAGGAAGGGTGAGAGGGGCAGGGTGAGCGTGGCTGGGATGGGATGGGATGGGATGGGCAGGATGAGGATCCTCCTCTCCTCGGGGAGAACGCTGGAACAGGCAGGTGGCAGAACATCAGGATGGAGCAGGGAGGAGCAGCAGCACCTCCCCTGCCCTCAGGGCTCGCTTGTGATGGGATGAAAGCCCCAAAGCTGCCTGTGAACCCGGGCCCTGGGATTGGCAATTTGCTGGGCTCCCTGCCAAGCCACGGGGCCAGATGTTCCCGACGTCTTTGAAAACCACTGTCTCCGTCAGTAAACATCACATCAGCCCGAGCTCAAACCTGATTAAAGGAAACTTCGGATTTTCCACTTAATGAAGCAGGGGTGAAAGGTAGGAATGTACAAGGGATTGCTCTTAGCCAAAAAAATGAATCAAGCAAGCCAGTGTCTCTATTTGAGTGACTACAACTACTGTGTAACTCCGGGCTTGGGGCAGCTTCAGTGCAACGTGGTCACTGGAGAGCCTAAAAAAATCAGTCAGAGGATCCTCCCAAAGTTCATCTTGGTTCCTGAGGCTTATAAAAAATACCCACATTTCTTGAGGTAAGGAACCTGGGCTGGAAAATGGCACCAGAATGAACCGTCTGTGGGAAATTCCTGCTCCTCGTTGCTTCCACGGCTGATGCTTCCTTGTGGTGTGACATTTACACAACGTCCCAACACGTCCAAAGGAAGGCAAGCAGGGATTTCAGAGCGGCACGAAGATGAACTGCTGCTCTCTTTAGAAAGCCTAAATAAACCTGCAGGTTGCTGGGGTTTTCTGCCCTCTGACTGTTCTTTCTCTGCCTGTATCAGAACAAGACAGGCTGGGCACCTTTTTGTGTCAGCATTGCACTGAGGTGATGCTGTTGAGGCAGCAGGCTCCAAATTGTGGCTTTTTCATCTTTATTCCACAAAATCTTCACACAGAGATGCTGTGTTCCTGAAACACTCCCAGCAGCAAGAAACCAGAGTGCTTTCTGCAATGGTACTCCAAATTTTAAGTTCCTAAAGGGAATTTTCTGGTGGTGTTTTGTAGTGTATTTACAAATATATCCCAGACTTGGCAGCCTGTGTTTCTGAGAGACCATCAAGAGAACTTCGCAGCTTTTTTTCTGGGATGACAGCGAGTGGAAGGGAGGTGGATTGTTGATGTTAATACCGCATGAACTCTCTGGATGGATTTTGGTGTATGATAAGACGTAGGGCTTGGATGTGGATTTCTGGTAACTGATCCCAGAGCACCTTGGCTTTGCACAGCTCATGCTGTGGTGGTGAAGCTGATTTGATTTGAGAAGTTCCATTATAAATCTTCATTTACACAGCCCTAAGGAGGCTGTGCTGCAAAGGGAACTCTGAAATCTTCCAGGTAAACGTAAAAAGCTCAGAAGTGTCTCTGTTGAACCCAGATCTTCTCACAGATGTTTCTGTGCAAGAGAACTGAGGAAAATGTTTGTGGTGCCCCACTCGGAGGCAGGTACTGGGTTTATTTGGGAACAGCTCCACTGGAAAGTGCAAAAACTGGGAAGAGAGAGCTTGGGGATTACAGATGTTGAGGTTTTATTTCTTTATAGAGATCATTGTGTTATGGATTTGTGCTAGAAATGGATGTTCAGGGTTGAAGGGGGAGCAGGGGCAGTGGGGATGGTGTAGAAAGGGCTTGGGAGGGGCAGCCACACTCCTCTGGCCACAGGAGAAATCCCAGTGCCCAGAGCAGGTTGTGTGCAGAAAAACAGCCAAGATCCCATCTGAACAGGGACTTAAAGCATAAAAAATGTGAGGAATTTCCAACTATTTTCAAAGTTGGAGAGATGGCCAAGTGGGTGTGAGCGCACAACCACTCAGACAGTGTTACTTACTGTCGTTATTGTCAATTTTAAAAATATTTCTTCCAATAAAAGGAACCCAGGAATGGGAGATGCCAGGTGAATTGCTGAGCGCGAAAGCGAGGAGTTAAGAACTTTACCAAATCTCATGGAAGGTGCAGGGAATTCCAGGGTGAGAATCCACACTCCCGTGTCAGACAGCCCAGAGTGATACCCACCCCTATTAACTGCTTCGATAGTAGAGCACGGTGATCATTTATTTTACTGCGTGCAATAAGAAAAAAAAAAAATCTGAGCCCTAAACAAAGTTTAAAAGCAGATGAAATCAGATCAGCTACTTGATGAGAGTTAAAAATGACCGTAGGAGCACTCAGAGACATTCAACAAACCATTAAATGCTTTTGTTCCTGGCAGCCTGGGCTGGCCAAGCCGATGGTGGAGGAGTAATTTATTGAACTACTTTGTCCTCCACATGCACATGTGTGATGTAAACACAGAGATAATAAACAGCAGCTGGGGATCCCTTTTTCAGGCAAAAAAGGGAACTTGTTTGAAATTTTTCTTGCTCCCAACTGTAAAAATGTTTACTCTTTTTCGGGCCGGGACAATGGCCTGGGTATCTCGGGGCAGCGTTAATCACCCTGAGTGACAGAGATGAGAAAAGGATGGGAGCTGCAGCCCTCGGTGATGGTTTAAAGCAACCCCTGGAAATCAGACAATGTCAGCGCACTTTACTGCACATTTTTATGTAAGTAGTCAACGCTGCTATTAACAGCTGGACTTCAAAGCTCAGATGGAGCAGGAGCCTTGAGGTCTGGGCAATGTTACTTCTTTCCCCCCCCTTCCCCATCCTTGTAGTCATTAACGAGGGTTGGTTTACACGAACATCAAGTGCTGATAAGGATGTCTGAGTATTGACACCGAAATTGCTCGGTAAAGAGAGCAATTTATAGGAAAGCCAAGTGTAAGGCATTAGTCATGCACTATTAGGGGACAGCTTTTGCGGGAGGAGCTTTTGAACTCCATCGGACTTGAACTCAATAAAAAGCGAATTCCAAAGGCGGAGTTGGATTTGTGCTGGCCGAACGCATTAAAGCGATGCTGCTCTGTAGGTAATAATAGCATCTCAATTAGCCTAATTCTGCCTTAATTGGAAATACAATTATTCTGAACAATCAGAGCTTAATCGCTGGCTTGTAACTAGTAAGGAAGGCTGAAGGTTGAAAAGGGTTTATTCCCCAGTATTTTGTCTGCTGATAAATGAAAAATTGCAAAAGATTGCTGCAATTGCTGCAAGATAATTGAGGTGTAATAGAAGCTATAATATCACAGATTGTAATAGAAGTAATCATATAAAAATAGAAATTGCATGACAATAAAAATATTTTTAAATTTTAATTGGCATGTTAAGGCAGAGAAGCCAATGCCAGGAACTCCGTCTGATTGATGTTACCTGATTTCTATGGGGTTGGCAATCCCATGGAAAATTTATTTAAAAATAACCCTCTACTGAGGAGAAAAAAAAAGAAAAAAAAAGACAGCACAGAACTAAAGTCACATTTAATATTGAGATTTAAACCAAGTCTGAGTACTTTTCACGGAACACACTATTAACTTGTAGAACTCATTGCCACAGGATTTTATGGAGAGCAGAAGTAAAAATTAATTGAAAATGAAGAAACAACATCCATCAATGACTATTAAAGTCCAGATACAGACTCCAGAGCAGGAAACCTCATACCTGCTGATTGCCAGGAATTGAGAAAGTCCAGAAGGGAAAGATCATTTAATATATCCTGCCCATTGCAATTTTTTGGGAAGGTATCTGCTGGTCCCTGGTAGAGCTGAGGTGGCAGCAAAGACAGGAATTTATTCTGACGTGGAAAACCAGGTTACAATTTTCTGTCTCTTGGTGAGCATTGGAATTGCCTCTTCCAGGCTGCGAAAAACAAAAGTGGAATTTTTGTGTGAAATAAATGCAATGGCTGCAGCCTGGACCAGTTTCTGTGATGACATTTATTTGTGGAAGCAGCAAAATCATCAGCGAGTGCTTTAAAAAGAAATAAAAATCGTTGTGATTCCGTGTCTGGATGTGTGAACAGAGATGAATTTTGGAATGGGCTTCAGGCTGGGCACCACGGTGCTGGTGAGGGGATGCTCACGTCCCCAAGGTGCACCCACAGAGCCAGGCTTGGCTTTTCGGTGTGACAGCACCTGCTAATTGTCCAGTCAGGTATTACCTATTAAACATTTACTGCCTATTTCCTGTACATGTCTGGTGAGGCTCGCAGGAAATTTAGAACAAATTAAGCGGGCAGCTGTAATCCCTCACCCTCCCAACAGCCCCCAGGATGATAAAATATTGGAAATGGATGTCACCAGCAGCAGCCACTCTCGGGGCAGCGCATCTTCCACCGCGTCCCCAGCCTGGGCAGCCCAGGAGGTGAAATTACTCAGCTGGTATCTCTCCCCTTGCGCTGCCTGTCTCTCCACCCACACTTTTGGTGTGTTTGATGGGGCTCTTTCATCCCCCCCACCCAGTGTTCCCACACAATTTCACATGTGGTCTGAGCGGGGCACTTCCTGCCGTTAAAAAAAGCAAACCCAAGCCCCCTGCAGGAACAGCCTGCGTGCAGAACACCCAAGTTGACAGAGTGTGAGAGAGAAGGGCTAATCCATACCAGATGAGCCACAGCAATAGCCCCACTGAGCCAGGCCAAACACAGAGCAGAAGACAGAACAATCCTTTTCTTCCCCCCATCCCTCCCCTCCCCACCACCTCCTCCCCGCTCCCCTCTTCAAGTGGACACTTCAAAACACTAGGAAAATATTCCGAGGAGCACGGCCCTTAACTTTAAAACCGATATTGTTTGGGTTAAGTTGCCTACCATGCGATGTTCTTTCTTCACTTTCAAAATAAACCCCAGGAAGCATTAATGCAAATACTGTATAAACACACGTTCATTCCTACATTTTAAAATCGGCCCCGGCGCTCGGGCTTGGGTTGCTGTTTAATTCGATGCGAGAACCAGATGTATCTCGAAATTGCAGATCTTCACAACCTTCTTACGTGTAAACAGGAGGAAATGTGATCCCTATCTGAGACAGAGACCTCCAGAAAGCAGCCCCTGGAACCCGAGTGCTCGCCCTGCCTTTGGATGTGCTTATCACAGCTTCCATTTCATTCCAGCTTCCAAATGCCAGATCAAAGAAAGGAAGTACTCCAGAGTCAGATTTTTGGACAATGCTCAATAGGACTCTTCGAATTTTAATTTTTTTTCTCTAGTTAATTACTATGGACCTCTTAAATACTTTATTTTTTGACATTAGGATAGGCATATTATAAGCTAACCCATATTTTCAGTAAAAGAAGAGAAAAAGAACAATCTGATATTTAAATCTTATTGTGACATGATTTTAAATAGTATTAAACAGACTAAATAAATGCAAACACAAATTTTAAATAGAAACACATAAAATCAATATATTACATGATGGCATCCTAATATCAAATTATTCTTTCAACTGTCTTTCTGAAAGATGCTGTGGAAAGTAATTTTAGTTCATTGACAATAAATACGGTTTTGTCAAAACATTCTGGTTTTTAGGAATTCACTTTTAACCTAAATCTTCAAACCTGGACTTTTTCTTCCCAGCCCCAAAGTGATGTATTTTGGGTGTAAGAGTTTATGAAAGAAGAATCACAAATCACTGCCCACAAATGCAATGGAAAGCGATCACTGGAAATCTTTGCCTAAAAGACATTTTTTAATTGGAAGAAATCTTAACAAAATTCCACCACCTTCCCGTAGTATGTCGTAAATTAAATGCTCAGTTGGGCATTTGAAAATACAATTATTCACCTGCAGGCTGAGGTGTGGTTTCCAAACCATTCCTCCCCACGGGCACCATGGATGAGCTGGATCCCTCTGGGCACCAAGAGCTCCTCAGAGGAACATCTCAGAGTCTCATCTGGAGCCTGCTGTGGTTACAAAGGGACATTTTGGATCTCCCCAGGATATTTCTTTTTTTTTTTTTGAAGCCTCCATGTAAAGCAAATTCAGGGCTGTCAATAATAACCTACAGAAGAGAGAGAGCTTTGGATGCACCATCCCCTCATTGCTTTGAGCATTGAAGGGAAAACTTGACCCACTTTGAAGAAAAGGGAAAACTTGACCCACTTTGAAGAAAATGAGCCCCTAATTTCTGTGGTTCAAGAATTTTTCCCCTTCTTGGGTACAGCTCCAACCTCTGCATGAAGGATTTATTCCCTCTCCATCCCTGGCAGGTCCTTCCTCCTCCAGGGCAGACTTGGACTCCCTTTGGCTGTGCCAAAAATGATCCATTCCCACCCATAGTGGCCAGAAGGAGCTAAACACAGCCTGTTGGGTCACGGATCCACTTCCATAAGGAGTGTCTGGATATATATTTACATAATCCCACACCCGATGACAGCTCCAGGGCTATCACACCCCAATGAGCAAACAGCTCCCATTGGAGCTTGGCTTCGCTCTCCCTTCCTCACAACAGGCACAGCAACCACCCAAAAGCTGCTTCTCTTTCCCTTTCCCAGCCCTCCTGTGCTCATGGCTGAAAGGAGGAGGAAGATGCTCCAAAAGAAGAGCAGAAGCAGAGGGAAACAGCATTAATAGGGTGTGAGGATGCCTGGGAGGTGATGTCAGCAGGGTCCCTCC
>VZSR01000393.1:2630960-2659976 GCA_013398615.1 Brachypodius melanocephalos
TTTTCCAGGAGTGTTTATGCCTTGCCATGGTACATCCTAGATCTGTTCATGCTTATCTCTAATCTTCATCAGCATAATTGTGGAAAAAAATCCCAGAATGTAGGGTTATTTTCAAAACCAGACCAGGTACAATCACAAATAAAAATGAGTCTAATCAGCATAATTAGCATCAGGGTCCAAATTTCACCCATTTGGTGGCTTGTGCTGAGTTTGGGTGGACCAGTTTCTGTTCTGCACCCAAGGATGCCACAGATCACACTGCCACCAGCTCAGGAAGTGCTCTATAAATGATGTAAGCCCAGGAAGTGAAGCAGAAATGATCAGCCAGAGGAGAATGTGATTTTTAAATCCTGATGGGAGCCTGTGCAGAACATTCCTGCCACACGTTCCTCGCCTGTTTACTCGCTATTAATTTAAATGCAAAACTGTGAACAATATCTCTGGGACTTTTTTCCCCCCTGGTAGCTGTAAAGTCCCTAAAATCCCAGTTCCCAGTCCTGATGTCACACTGTTAATATTATTACTAGGCACTCACACGATGGATAGAAGCTCTGAAGATATCCAGATGCACCAAGCAGATACACAACGTGATATTATTGCTGGCATGCTCCAAATCTCATTACTTTAAGCGAATATCAATGGAGAGAAGTGACCTCCTTGCAATGTGAACACGACCAGAAACCACAGCCCCGGGCCCTTTCTTCAGGCTGTAATTTCCTAATCTCACACTGCTGAACCCAAACACGCAAATATGCAACAATGGATGGAAAGAGAAGAAGGCTTCTCGCTGTAGGAGCGTTGGATTGGGAGAGGAATGGCTGGAAAACCTAAATTGTAGTAGGAGAACATTCCAGCTCAGGGATCTGATGACACTGGAGCGGAGCTCTGCTCCTGTGGTTTGCAGTCCCACCAGATGGATAACCTTGGGCTGGGACCCAACCCGTGGCTTGTTTTCCCCCAGCACAATCAGCACAGCCACTGTTATGCTTAGATAAAGATGAAAAGTTTAACCTGGGAAAAAAACAAGAGCTTTTTTTTTTTTTTTTTTTTTTTTTTTTTTTAAATTGTTATTATTTGTTTCTCTGTGAAATTTCAAAGGCTGCAGCAGGAGCAGAAGGCATCCTCTGGAACACGCCACCAGGAACTGGGAGTTGATACAGATGTATTGATTTAATCAGCCTGGATGACACCATTTATTTATGCAGAACATCTGTGATAAAAACGTGGCACTTTGAAGGCACGGTGACATGTGCCTGGTCCCACCTGGCACGTTAAAATCTGTGATAAGGGCACCCAGCCAGCTTGCAAAGGTGGATTTTAGGGTGTTATTTGCTTTATGCATCACCTATATTCACGTTATGCAGGACAGCTCACAGGCCAGGAGGCTCTAAAAGCTTTTTTTGTGGCAAATTTTGGCTAATTGATTCAGAGTTGCCACCCAGCATACAAGGGCAAACAAACCAGAAAGCATAAATATTATAGGAAGAAAAAAAAAAAAAAGAGGAAATATTAAAGCATGTGTTTTCTGGTCTCCGTTAGACAGAAATGAAAAAGTTTTTAATCCATGGGAAGGCGAAATTTGTCTGCAAATTTGAGAGATTACACGATGGGAGACAATGTGAGATTGTCATCTCTTCAGCAACAGCATGAGAAAATATTTGGAGTTCCTACGTGCACCAGCAAAAGTTTACATGATAAATCAGTAGCTTGAGTGCTTCCAGAATCCTGGTACAGATGAATGTGTTGAAACTATTGTTTCTGTTGTCTTTTTAATGCTACTGGGAAGCTTTTTGTGGTAAAGCAGCAGTTATTGCCAGCTACATTATTGCAGTCTCAGTCTAACATCTGCAATTACTAGGGAGTAAACGGTTCGCATCCCATATGAAATATAAAAAAAAATGAGGAACAGATTTTGCTATTATTCTCCCTCTCTTGCGAATTCTGTGACATTTTTTTTTACTGTTTCATCGTGCCTGGGCAGTTTAAAGGTCTGGGAGCAAAGGAAGCCAAAGGGCTCATTTACAATTAGTGATGGCTAAACTTAAAAAAAAGGGGAAAAAAAAGAAAAAAAAGAAGGAAAAAAAAAGAAAAAGAAAATCAGAGGGGAGAATTTGGCAGTTCAGAAAAATTTGAGATGATAATCAGGAATCTGTGGAAAATCTCTCAAGAGATCACATTTTCTTGGTTTCCCCTTGTGTATCCTTTCCATCCCAAGATGCTGCTTCTCCCTGTCCATGCAGCTCTCACTCCCTCTTAGCAGCACCATCCACCACCTCACTCTGCACATTTTCTTCCTCACCCAGAGCTGGGAGGAGATCCCACCCTAAAGATCCATCCAGCTTGCTCATTTCCTTTCTTCAAAGCTCTCCTTCAGCATTTTCTTCTGCCACAGCGCCTACAAGGAACAATAAAATCCATGAAAAGTTGCATTCCCTGGCATGAGGAAATAATTCTGCCAATATTTATGAGCAGCGTTGACTTCGGTGTGGTTGCTCAGAGAGCAAAGGGCACCAGCTGTGCCAGAAATTGATCTTTTAGGTGCTTTTAGGATGAATTCTGCTGCACAAGTTATCCAAAAAACTGGACCTTGCGATCCCTCATCCTTGCTGGGATGTTTTGGGCCTTTCAAGGAGCCGCACGGAGCTCGCTCCCAGCTCTCCTGGCACAGTGAGTCCTTGAGGCAAGGATTCATTTGTGGGGAAGACCAAGCCAAGCAGGGTGGATTCCAACCTTTAAAAAATAGATGAAAAAACCCCACTTTTATGGAGCTGCCAGGATGTGTTGCTTCTGCATTTCCATGGCAACCCCAGGCAGGCATTGGCCAGCGAGCCCTCGCTGCGGTGCCGTGAGCCCCAGTTCCATCCTGGATATTTCCAATGCCAAAAGCTGCTCCAAAAGTAGCCAGTGCAGGCCTTAACACACACAGCATTACCAAAACACTTTCAGGTCTTCAAAGCACTCTGCAAAAAGGAGCTAACTAAACTTTAATTAATGTCTTGAGAGGTAAAAGGCTTCTCATTTTGCTTTTAGCTGATGCTCATTTGTGGCCAATGGAAATCATCTGAGACCCCAACCAAAACACTTTCAGGGTAAACAGGCTCTGATTTGCTGCATACATTTAGCTAAGAGCTGAGTGAACACTTTTTCCTAAATGTATTTACTTATCCCTTTTTTAAAAAAAAAATATGATTTCCTTTTTTTTTTTTTTTTCTTCCCTGCACAAAGATAAATAAATAGCAAGCTGGAACGAAATGACAGAATATATGTAAAACAGAGGGGAAAGGTTAAATACCAAAGTGTAATTGGGCATTAAAACAAAAGTCCATTCTCGGGGTGTAAACGAAGTGTCCAACCCTTTCATCAGAAGTGTTTACAGCTTATTTTTGTAATGTGACTCTAAGTGGATAATGTGGCACACAGCAAGGGGCTGTGCATAAATACGGCCCTGTTTGTGATTTTAAAAATCATAACAGCCTTTGAAATATGAAAATCCTGAGCCTTGATACAATCCATATTATTGAACGGATGCCAGCCACCTCCGTGGATTTGATTAGCTACAGCAATCCAGGGGTTTGATAGAGACCTGATTTAGGAGCACAGCCTTTGTAGGGTGGCAATGAAGTGATACAAACTGTGCAAAGATTCAAAAAGGTGAGGATTGCTGCCTCCTTCAGTGCTACAGCTTCAATGGAAGCCCTCAGTCTCCAAGTTCTTTGGAGAGTCAGCTCATTCAATACCAAAGAGAAGATTCCAGAATCAAGATACTGGTCCTGAGGTACTCAAGGTTTTCAAAGTAAAACCTTCATCTTGCAAGATTAGCAGGAAAATGTCCTGAGCTTTCATCTGCTTGCCTCCTTTCTTTTTTTTTTTTTTTCAATTTTTTTAATTATTATTTTTAATCCAATCTGTCTGTGTCAAAAGCTGCTTTCACTTTTTCATGGCCCGACCCAAATCTTGGTGTAACAGCTTTGTCAAAGACCTCTCCTTGCTCCACCCATGGAAACATCCAGGGTCAGATCCAGCTGAAGATGCCAGGTTGGATGGGGCTTGGAGCAACCTGCTCTAGTGGAAGGTGCCCCTGCCCACTGCAGTGGGACAGAGTGATCTTTGGTCCTCTTTTATGGTCCCTCACAATCCAAACCATTCTGTGATGCTCTGTCCCTGCTTATTGCACGGGGGTTGGACTAAGTGACCTTTAAAGTCCCTTCAAATCAAATTATTCCATAGTTCCAGCACTCTAGGATTCAGTCTGCAGCACGATTCCTGTTGGAAAATAAACCACCAAAGACACCTCAATTAGATTTCACACTGGAGCACAGGGCTTGCTCTCAGCCTCCACTGATGGAAGTGGTTTTGTGAAAGGAATGTGGATCCCAGTGCCAGGGAGGAATTCCAAGTTAGGCTGCCTCTGCCAGCTCTAAACATCTCCCAGTAGGAGAGTTGGGCCTGATGGTGCTGTGGACATTCCCCAGGTCGTATGGACTCCACCTGTGGTTTGGGTCCAGCACAAAGACAACACGGGAATTCTCCCCCACATTTGGGCACCTCGCTGGGAATTCTGGTCAGAAGACCACTTCAAGGCAGCTGGAGCTGGACCAGCCTGTCCCTGATGGGCTGATGTTTGTGCTGGGAATGCAAACGATGCTCCTGCCCCCGTTTATCACACCTTGTGCTCTCCTGGCTGCAGCACATCACGGGGGTGTTCTGGCAGGGTTTGCTGAGAAATGCTTCGAAAACCTGGAAAGACAGAAGACTCAGCCTTAAGCCCTCAGAAACCCCTGTTCTTTTGTGACTGAGCTTTCTGGATGCACTCACTGCATTTTTAACAACGAGACCGTTGGCAGGGTTTTCTAAAATCGTTGGTTTCCTGCACCAGAACACAAAGAGAGCCAAACCCTTTCCATTGAGCTCGATTGTTCTTGTTCCTTGCTTTGCTGCAGGAAGCACGAGAGGCCAATATCTTCAACAACTGGGATCCAAGCAGCTTTCTCACATCTTGATGTTTTTTTTCAGATCAATTTATATAAAACACTTTGCGAATTTTGGTCGAGTTTACCATTAGGAACAATTCCCGCTATTCATTCAACGTTTTCCTTTGTTTGATTTAATGGGATTTCTCCGAAATTTCTTCTTATACCAATCAAAAAAAAGCCTTTCCTTTCCTAGTGGTTTACAGCCCTCATATACATGCAGACAGTTATCATATCCTCCCTTAGTCATAATTTGGCCAATTTATCCGTATTTATGTATTTTAATCTCTTCTCGTAAGCCGTTCCCCTTTGGCTCTTCATTACTTTTATTACATTTTAATTTTTCTTTTTATTTTTCCTTTCCTCCTCTCTCTCATATTTTTCTCTGGGGTGTTTATTCCTTCCCTGAGTGGAACAGCATTCAAGAGTTAAGATGATCACCATGAGGAAAGTTTGGAAAGCTATCTCTGTGGTTGTTTCAGCTCAATCTCTCCTTCTGCAGCCTCAAAAAGGACAATTTTCCACTGTCACGTCCTAGAACCAGCAGAGATCAAATGTTCTCCTCAATGGTGGTCTCTTGCCTCTTCATGCACAGAGATTTTTTCTGCTGGAGGTGACTTATCCTGAGTTATTGAAGCTTTGCCAGTAATTAATCTCTCATTTTTTTCCTGAGTGTTTCCCCCCATCTGCAAGCCCAATGCACATTTTGTTGGCTGTGTCCTCCAACGTATCCATGAAGAAATTAGATAAAGCCAGGCACTTTCCTGTCCAACCAGCACCTCCTCCATCTCCTCAAACGTGACATATCAAACTTCATCCTGGTTTGTGGTACTCCAGCCAATGCAGAGACCACAGACAAGTACTCACATCCAGGCCAGACTGAGTCAAGCTTTCAAATCAGATTTTATGGGACTATCAAATGCTTCACTAAAACACAGAGATATTTGCCCAGAAACCATCGTAGCTGTTTTAATCTTCCTGCTCAGGCAATTGGAGTTGGAGGACCAAGATTGTGAATATCTCTTACGGAGGTCTCTGCTAGTTTAGAGCCAAAAGGAACATTTTAAACTGAGCTTTCCTCCCTATTTAAAAAGCCCTGAGCTCTAAGAGATCTATCAGCACACCAGAGTTGTTTGGTGCTTGAAGGAAATCTGGGCACAACTCTTTGACCTGTGATTTTCAGATGGAAAGTAGAGTTAGCCTGGTCACCAATCAACCCTGTCAGTGCCCTGCTGTGCATGAACCACCTCCATTTGTCTCTTGGTGGCCCTGCACAGGTTGTTGGAGCAAAGACTGGCAGAGGGACTCGATGTCCACCCATGTAGACCTGCCCCTACAGCACCTGTGGGATGCCCTGGGTCACCTCAGCCCAGAGCAGAGGAAATAAGGACTGGGAAGGGAGAAGCCCAAGACCTGAGGCCGCTCCATGTTGGCTTGTCATCACCTGACTTAATAGTTAACATTACTATTGCGTTTAAGAGAGAACATAAGGAATGCATTTGTCTGGAATTACTTATCACTTGGAAGTCTGGGCTCACAAGGAGATATGAACAGCTTTAGCAGGTCAGGCTGGAAGCCCATGCCAAGTCACCTCCTATCTGCAGCAGTAGTGAGAGCCCAGCAAAGGGTACAAATGCAGGTCAGTCCTACAGCGAGACCTCCCCCAAAACACTCGCCCAGCTTACAGTGCTTTCTAGCCCAGGCACTTTCTGAACCAGACATGGAGCCTTTCTGTTTAATACAAAACCCAGATGGATTCTAAAAACCTCTGACGAGTTTTTTCTTTCGTGAGTGCATCCAGTAAAGTTTTAACACTCCCAGGATCCCGTGGCAAGGAGTTCCACGGGATGACAAAGCGCGGTGTGGAGGGTTGCTCCTGCTCCGCTGGAACTGCCAGCCACCAGCCTCATTTCTTGCTTCTGGGTTTTGTGTTGGAGGCACAAACAGCAAACAGCTGCTTGCTATTCTCTCCCTGTCATTCCTAATTCCTGAGAAGGCCATCAGATCCTCTCACTCATCCCACTTCTGGCTGAAGGAACAGAATCCATTTAATCGTTCTCACACTGAGGACTAAATCTTTGATTATCCTTGGCACCATCCTCTAAGTGTGTTTTAGTTTGACTGGTTCCTTTAGGAGCTGGGAGATTCCAGGTATTCCAGGTGGAGATGCACCAAAGTTTATAAGATAACACCTTTCCTTTCTATCTATCTATCTATCTATCTATCTATCTATCTATCTATCTATCTACCTATCTATCTATTCATCTATCTATCTCTCTATCCCTTCTTCATTCCTTAATAATTTCTAACATTTGCTTGGCTTCCTGAGAGCCACAGGTTCAAATTATTTCCCAGGATAATCACCCTCAGAGCTCAATCTCTCCTCAATGATTAGAGTTTGTTTGGAGAGTAAGAGCCAGGGTTACTTTCGAGGATTTTCAGGACCCTCCTCCCCTGTGTACATCACTTGACATTTATCTGTCCTGAATTTCACCTGATGGTTTCTCACTCAGCCGCGAACTTCCAGACGGATTTTTGGCATCTCATCACAGTCGCCTTTCATCTTTAGCCCCTGAATAATTCAGCATTATCAGCAGGGTGGACTCATCAGTCTGTCTCCATCCTCGTATGAAGATTTCTTCTCCATTTTTCCTTAGTTTGACACTGGATCCTAATCCGTCTGTCAAGTGGAGTGACCCATACAGAACCATGCCATTAGTGACTGCTGAAACGCCTTGGAAAGCATCTTCCCCTGCTAGGATGAGTGATGTGGGAAGAGAAGGAGAAAGAAATTTCCTCTTATTCCTGGAAATAAATGACAATTGTTCTAAAAGTCTGCAGACGTCTGGCTATTACATCATCTGAGGCTCTGGAGCTTCCAGCTAACATTCCCTTAACAAAGGAGATGCATTTCCTTCAAGGAATTCCACCATCTACACATCTGACATTAATTCTTATTGGGCAGAAACAAGAATAGGCACAAGTGACTTTTCCAGTTGATGTTTACTTTTTCCCAGGCCACAAAACATCCATTGACTGTGAAACTTCAATTTGCTGCATAACAAATGCCCTGCTTTCGTAATAGGTTAATAAAGCTGTTTCACAAATACCAGCACGAGAAGCTACAGATGTTGACCTAAGGGGGAAAAAAAAAATAAATACGAGCAACATTCGGGTTTAATTTGATTATTTATTAAATATTTATCGCAGTATCTGGGAATGGAAGGAATTTCATTCTGCCCAGCTGGTCATTCTGAGCTCTTGAAGTCAGCAAAGGGGTGGCTGGCAAGAGGGAGATCTTGTGCCTCCTGGGAGTTCTAAATTGCACTTTGAGGCTGCAGTTTGGTTCTTTGCTCCTATTGCCCCATCCTTGAGGCAAGAAGGGTGTTTCTTTGCTCACTTACATGGGACAAAACTTTAGTTTAGAAAGCGTGGAAAGCACAGAAATCTGGATTTTCAGTAGCCCTGCTCGAGCTTGGTGGTTATGAAGGAAATGAGCCAGGACAAAACCTTTGATCCTGGGGTGTGAGGGCTTGTAGCTCTTGGGATGATCCCTGGGATCCAGGCATTCCCTGGGAGCACTGCTCACACCCCCATGTTCACCCAGCCCATCTCATGCAGAGTTTCTGGATGGCCATAAAGCGTGGCTGAGCACAGAAGGGAACATTTGGGCTGGTAAAGGGAATTGGATGGTGGTTACTGTGTAAATATTGCCCCCTCTGAAGCGAGCAGGGCTGTGTTTGGGCAGCGTCAGAGACTCTCTGCTCACAGTTTGAGGCACATCATGAGTTATTTTGTGTTCCTGCCATTGGGCATTTCACTGCAGCCCACTGCAAAGGGCCAGCTGAGGTAAAGGGCAGGGAAAGGCTTTGGGATGCAGATGCCCTGTGGCCACAGCCTGTTTTCCAGCTGGAACATCCCTATTTTTTGCCAGCCATCAGCCATTTTCCAGGGCAACTGCTGGGTGGAAAGGGCAGGAACATCCAGATATTACCAGGGAAGTTCCCTCTGCCATGCACCATGCCTCCTTGCTCCTTTATGGAGTCTGAGAAACTGAGATTTGAGCTTTATTCCTGCCTGGGAAGGCTTTATTTTTTCCTTCTCTCCATATTCAGCAGGGTGATAAAGTCAGGACACGAGGAATTCGGTCAGTGTTGTGTTCCATCCCTACCACACACGCCAGTGCCCTGTGTTTAAAGGCTGTGTTTTGGAAACAAACCTTTTTTTTTTTTTTCCTATCGTTTATCCAAATCCTTGTATTTTTCCTAAGCAGCATCTGTTACAGGGCGATGTCAGTGGGTGTCAGCGTCACTCAGGATCAGACCAGGACAAGCAGGGCTGTCCCACATCAGAGCTTTCCAGGGTTTCACCACATTTGGATGCAGCGTGGAGCGGGGCTCTGGCACGGATCGTCCTGCCGCATCTCCCGTCGGTGTCGCTGGGATAGAAAACAGAGAGCACCAGCTTGCAATAAATTCCCAGATGTGCTAAGCACCACACAATGGAAATCCTTTCAGCACACTGGCAGGAGGAGGAGGCTTCACTGGGAGTAGGGCAGGGCAGCTGCCTCTCTGCTGAGTTTGGCAGATTGGGTTTTACAGCTGCTCCCCAACCTATTACAAGCTCGTTTATCTGTCCCATCCCCATCCCTGTCCTGCCCCTGCTGCAGGCAGAGCTGTGCTGAGGCAGACCTCAGGATGAGGAGCTTCATCCTCTCCAGGGGTGCTGGAGCTGTGATAACAACACCAGTGCTGAGGGCACTTTCTGAGAGCTTAAGGGTTTGGGCAGATATTCTAACAAATAATCTTTCTGCTCATGCGAGGACAGTTTTTTTAAGCACAAAAAAAAGAGAAAAAAACCCAGATATTTGGCATTTTCTGAGTCTCCACCCTCCAGAAAGAGCAGCAACTGCCTGGGTCAGGATAAAGTGTACTGGACTAGGGGAAGCAAAAGGACACAGCTGTGGCTCCAAGCCTGCTGGAAGCATTTCCATGCCATGCTGAACCCTCGGCTGCTCTGCCCTCAGCACAGCTACCGACAGACGTGTTTTTTATGGCCACAGATAACTTTCTTCTGAACACGAAACCCCAGAGATAAAAAGGCCTTTATTTACAAGTGGTGGAGCAGAGAGGTTGCAAACTGCATCCCTGAGCCAGCCAAGATTTCTGTCCAGGGGTGGGAGCGGATTGAGAAGTCAGTGGCATTTGGAAATCACCCGTCTCGTTTTGCCCCTGGCGCTTCTGGGTTCTTTTGCACTCTTTGCACTGGGCTCTGTGAATTTCTCCTGCACAGAAAGAAGAGAAATTAAGCAGGAGCCAGATTTTCGCTTCTCCCAGGCAAGCCTGATTCTTAAATTTTTTTGGGGGGGGTTGATACACCTCGCAGAGTTTTGGGCCATGGATTAGGGAGAGGATCCTGCAGTCCCAGCTGCCCTGACACAAGGAGATGAGACCCCTTTGTACCCTCATCTGTCCAGATTGGAAATCTTGGATTTCTGGCCTCATAAATGGCATTATCTGCAAATAACTTCACCCACTGATTCTTTTTTTTTTTTTTTTTTTTGCGAGGAGGGGGCATTTAGAGTTGCATTTTTAAATTATTCCCACAAACTTCTTCCACGCAGAAGAAAAGGGAAAGGCTGAGCAGGGAGGCTGTGAATGCCCGTAAAGTCAGAATAGCAGCATCAGTGAGAGCTCTTAAATCAGGAGGACTCACTGCCCTGGCTCCCAGGAGGGAATGTTCCCGGGAATGCCACGTTCCCAGCAGGAACAGCCTCATTTGCATTATGGCAGGACATGGAGAACCAGCTTGGGTTGGAAGTGTCGAGCAAACCTGGAGTGACAACATGGGCCTTGTTTCCAGACCCTGCTTACACTGAGCTGACCCTTTCCAGACCCTGCTCCCAATGGAAGCTTTGTGGGACAGCACATGGAAGGAACCTCAAGGCAAGGAATAAAAGAGAGAAAAGGAGGCAAAAAGCTTTTTTGAACCTTCACCGACTCCAGAATTCCTGTCTCTGTTTTCTAATAGAGCTAGCGAGATTTCAGGCTATTCTGATAATTATCAAACTGTTGAATGGGCTCTTTTATAAATAATTTCTTTGTCTCTTTTTTTAAAAAAATTAGAAAATCAGAGTTGGGTTGAAAATTTGTTGTTTTTCTGCACAAACACAATGCCAAAGCACAGTGTTATTTACACAGAGGTGAGAAATCAGCTGACAAGGGCTGTGTGAGCCACAAACCACTGATAAATCCAAAGTACACGGAAGAAAATATCATTATCAGACCAAACTGATCACTCTCCAACTACAGGCTAAATTGTTCCATGATTCCTGATTTTGCAAGATGATAAAATTCATGTTCTGATGAGAGTTCAGCCTCCAGCTTGTAAGGAGTCCAGTGCTCAGCTCCAAATCCCTTTACAGCAGATAGAAATGACTCATGAGCTCCAACACAGCGTGGATCAGGCTCCTCTCTGGGAAACTCCTTAAAAAATGATGGGAGTTTGCATGTGGACAATCCTCAGGAATAATCTCAGAGCTTTATTTGTACACTCATGTGAAAACTGAAAAGCAAGGAAGTTGATTTTTTTCCCCGGGAGATAGAAAAATAAGGAGAAAATTGTATCCTAATGCAATAATTAATCCTCCTTGTGGGATGAACATTTCAAATCAGAGGAACAGTTTACTGTAGCTAACGATTTTAGGAGCACAAATCCCACAAGAAATAATAAGATTTCACTTTGAATTTAACAATATTCCCTTAAAAACACCTCATCTGATTATAAAGCTGCTCTTATGGGTGCAACATTTGTGTATTAGACATAAAAAGAAGAAGGGTAATAAGCTCTACTCATTAAAAAAGCAGAAAATATTATGCATTTCAACAAATAATTGAATATCTTTTCTTTGTGTTCAACTTGAAGGTTATTTAACAGTCATTTTAACTGCAGGAAATTATAAGTAAGTTTATTTTTTCTAGGATTTGGGGTGGGTTTTTTTGGTAAAACAAAATAAAAAAATACGATACGTATCTTTTGCTGCAAGAGTTCTGCCACTAAATACAGCGATGTTTTACAAATTGCAGACAACTAAAAGTAAGTTAGCAATAAAACGTGAATTTAGAGGGAAAAGTTTCTCTTTTCCATGAATAAGTCTGATGTCATCTATGTATATAAATACCTAATCACTATTAATGAGTTTTTAAAGTACTGCACTGCGATTTTAGAATGGAAGTGATTTCTACAACATTGATGGGAATATAATCCCTTTACTAGTGTTTGTATCACTCTAAAACACTCATTTTAAATGCTATTTTGTCCTGAGAAGACTATTTCATAACGTTAAATTTCCATATATCTCGTGGCCCTTAACGTGTTCTCTGATTTACGACCCATTTTGTTTTTCAGATCAGGAGCTCTGCGCTTCAAAGAAATATTTTGCCAATGTTGTTATTCCCTCCTAAAACTCCATTTCAGTGGTAATGGATTTTTAAAGAGTGAAGCCTACGAACAGAAATAGCACAGTTTTTTGGTTTTTTTTTTTTAAATCTATACAGCCTTGTGTAGTTTTCACGTACAGCCCAACATTCATCATCATCTCCCCGCTGCTTTAGAACCGCTAAATGTTATTATTCCCTTCTATTTTCTGCTAGGTAGGAATATTAATGAGAGATCATTTCCCTGCTTTTGTAAAAATCTCTCTCCTGTTGCTTGTGCAGCAAATAAAACCTCCAAAGCCAGTGCCTGCTGAAACCCCATCCCCTGAACCCCGCTTTGTAAGCTCACAAACCACGCTTCACGTTTCACCCCTTGTTCCCTGAGCTTTGCTTTCCGCTGCCCCCAAATTCCAGAAGCCAAAATTCCCCCCATCCTGCTGTCAAAGCACCCAACTCTTTACTGAGGCGGGTCAGAAAAATCACCACAAACAAATAATCAGGCAAACTGATTAAAACCCCGGCGGAAAAAAAAACCCTCCTTAGACATCAGATTTCCTGAGCTTTTTCCCCTCTCTCGCTGCTCTACTTACTTGTAATTATGTCTGGGGCCATTCCTTCCTATTCCACGGGATAAACTGGAATATTCTCTCGGCAGTTTTGTCTCGAGCTCTTTAAACACCAGAGACCTTTAGAAGCAAACAACCTCTTTTTTTTTTTTTTTTTTTTTTTTTTTTTTTTTTTTTTCCCCTTCCTTGCTGCCTGTTATGAAATTTTAATGATCTTCCAAGGCTCTCGAAAATCAAACCAACTTTCTTCCCTCCCCCTGCCCCAACAACTTGGCTCCTTTGTGCCTTTTGTTTCAGAACTGTGCCCAAACTAAATATACCAAACCAGGAGGGAACTCCAGCTTTAAAATAGGGGTTAAAGTGGCCCTTGTTTCCCTGCGCCTCTTCCCACTCCTGGAAAATGCGGGATTTTTGCTTGGAGAGCGTTGGAAAAAGCAAGTTGGGGAGTGGAAAGCGGAGCAGGGATGCGGGCTCTGGGCAGAGAGCCCTCAAAAGGGGTTTCATGGAGGGGCTGTGGGCCAAGCAGCTTTGTGATGGATGTGTTTATCCTTAAAACTAAGGTCCCATTCAGCGCCGGGACAGCCGGGGCCGGGCGGGAGAAGTGCCCGGGAGGACACGGGGATGTGTTAAGGAGCCTTGTTCAAGCATTCCCTCGAGTGCCAGGGCAAGGCTTTCTCTTAAAGGTGATCTGCAGACCTCAAGGATCACCAGGACAGACCCCAAAAGGGTTTTATTTCCCTGGGAGAGAGGAAAAACCTCCCTCCAAACCCTTCCCGATCTCTCGGCACGGCCCGGCTCAAAGGGCTGCAGTGACAGGGGAGCTACAGGGTGACCAAAAATGCTGTAAAATAAGGAAAATTCCCAGCTAATCCCTGCTGCCGGAATGGATTTTCTTAACTCAGTACTTGTCAGGAGATTTGGGAGCCCTAAACCCTCCCAAACTTATCTTTGCACCTCTTGGAAATCTCCGTCACCCCCACAACTCCAAATCCACAGTATTTGACTCCTCTGTAACACATCCTGCTCCCAGTCCTGCACGGGCACAGATGGAGATTACAGCCTTTCTGGACTAATTGCTGCTTTTAGTCAGGCTGCAGAGAGCTGGCTGGAAATCCCTAAAATGCTGCTTTGTACCCCTGAGATACTCCAAACACCCATTCCAAGTGGAGTTAGCAGGTCACAGCCCAAATTTCACCTCAAAATTTGCCGTGTGGAGAACACCAGAGCAAAACACGACCTGGCTGGAGGCTGCAGCAGCCCATGGAGCCCTCTGTGCTTCCAAAGGCGGAATTTAGAGAAGGATGATGCCCAGACCTCGGGGTGATTAATAGAGATGTGGAATGTGTGGTGGAGATTTTACAGCTTCAAAGGGAGTTTTGTTGTCTCAAGACAAGGAGATCTGACAAATCTGCACTGGGTTCCAGAGGAGGGAGATGGAATTGGTGGATTGTCCTACTGGATTGGTGGCTGTCCTGTCCCCATTTTATTGTCCTCATCAGTCTGTTGGGAGACGGATGGAGGAGAAGAGACAGCTCCAAGAAAAGTCCAAGTAAAGCATTTGAGGTTAGAAGCAAAGGAAGAATTCAAGGCAACAGTGCATGTTATGGGGTGCAGACTGGGGATTTGGGGGATGCTCAAGAAACCCCAGAGCATCCCTGCTGCCAACAGCTCAGGGACAGCAATGCTGCACCCCCATAAAGGGAGGAAGGGGCTACACTTCCCAACTGCCCCCAGCCCTCCTCATTTAGGGTTGAACCCTCTGGAAGGGGCCCGAGCAGGGCCAAGGGCCGGCCTGGGAACGGGCTGCGGGCTGGGATTCGCACAGCCCGGTCACTCACTCACTCCCACGGCCCTGGGCAGCATTGTTCTCTGAAAGCAGACATGTTTCCTTCCAAGGAGCAGACATGGAAAGAAAAACACACACAAAAACAAATCGTCTCGTCCTTCCTTCTCCGGATGGCGCGCGTCCCACTCCTGCCTGTCACTGAGGCTGGAGTGGACACCATCCCAGTCTGGCAGGGGCGAGGGGAGGATGAAGATGTCATCTCCTAAGTCCCTTTTCCCTGGAAAATCCCCTCCTGATGATGGCAGACCCAACCAAGCTTTCTCCCCAGCTCCTCCCTGCTGCCAGCCCATCCCAATACATCCCAAAGGCAGGCATGGGGTGCTTCAGGGTTTTCCACATGTCCAACTCTTTCTGCTCTGTTGGGAAGGATCTGAATTAGCTCATGGCTCTGTCAGTCCTCCCTAACGTTCACCCAGGGCACTTCCCCAGCTTTCTGTAAGCTTTGGAGCTTTCCTAATGTCTTTCAGGGGTTTGGGGCTGCAGAGATTTGGCTGGAAAGAAATCCCTGCAGAAAGAAGAAACAGCCGTGGGTTATTTCATCCCTGCTCCTGGGCTGCATCCAGTCCTCATGGCCTGAAGGCATTGAGACACTGGGTAAACCTCTGGAGATCCAAAATTCCTGGGTGTTTCGTAGGGGATAAACCTGTCCCTTGCGATGGGATCGCCACCATTTTTCACCCTGCCTTTGTTATCTGTCCCTCACCACGTATTTTTTCAAAGCTTTCTCTACTCACAAAATATCCAGTAGATCATAACAGGCTCAAAACACAGTTGGGCATCTGTCCCGCTGCTGGGGCTTTTGGCTGTGTTTCGGTCATTAAACGGGCCTGGCTCTGCACAACCTGACAAATACGAGGTGAACTTTACCCCCGGGTCTGCCACTTTCACACAACAAGGGCACATATTCCACAGCTGGGGAGCTGTTATTCGGCTGGGACTGTACCACAGGTCAGAATTTATGGCTTTGTTATTATTATGTTTGTGAGCTTTACGGCCACATGGGTCCCGCGGGAACCCGCAGCGCTTTCGCTCGGCCGTGTCAGTCAGACATTCATAACCCACCAAAAGGGAAGCATTGAAAATGCTGGGAATATCCTGTCTAACACTGTCTCTCATCTCTCTGACCCTCAGGTAAGGGCCAGACTTTGTTTGCACCCAACAGCGGAGGAAGCTGATAAAGGGCATTAGAGGAACATGGAAGGGGGGTGAATGGCAATGAACGCTCAGCAGCGCTGCTGCCAGGCACCTCTGCTGCCCTGTTTGTTCCCTCTGATGACACACGTCCCAAATTTCCTGCTCATAACAGTCGTCGTGTTGCTCTTGGTGTTTTATTGCCCTCTGATGTGGAGCCAGGAGCTTCACAATGGGAGTTAACCCGGCGTTAATGAGTTTAACCACTCGGGTTCATCTGCTGACTCCTCAGAGCGTTAATGGCTTTGGGGGGACACAGACAGGGATTGTCACTCCGGGACGATGTGTAAACACACCACACTCTGCCCAGATTTCCCTGTGGCCACGCTGATGGCTCAAAAGCTTTGTTTTTTGGCTCGTGGGTGCCCGTGGTTTGTCAGGGAGGGTGGCATTGGTGGGGTAAAGTATCCGGGATGGGAAATTTCCCTCATAAATGCCATGGACAGATGATAATGAGCCTCTGTCAGGATTCCTCGTGGGGACTGCAGTGAGCAAACTTCTGTGCTGCAACGTGGGTTGTAGGGTTAGTGGCATGGGGACAACTCTCACTGGGCAGGACCAAGACACTCAGTGAATTTAGCTGCCAGAAATGCTCCTTTTTGGGCATCCCAGCCCCCTGCGACAGCAAGGTCCTTCTCAAGAGACACAGACTCTTCAGAAAAGTCAAAATATTCCAAACAACAGATGTTCTCACCCCAAAGGAGCACCAACATCTCCTACCACCCACAGCCAAGAGCTGACACTGAACTTACAAGATGTATATAATAATAAATATGTAAGTCCCTGATATGCAGTGCTGTGGTTTTCTGTAGCACAGGATAAACTCTGTAACCACCTTTTATTTTTTCCCTTCCTGGCTGAAGAAATGACTCCGTCCTGCACCTGTCCAGAGAATATATCATCTTAATTCAGCATACCTCAGCCCCTGCTGGGCAAGGGCAACAGGATACCCTCAGGCAAAGGCCAAACCAGGAGTCCTTTAACCTAATAAGGCAGACAAGGCTACAAAGGCATCTACAATTCCCTTGGATTTTCCTCCAGGGAGGCAGGTGCTGTCTATCCTTGAGGAGCACAAACATCTGACATGGCCATGACTCTGCCGTGCCTTTCTTTCCCTGCTGTGTGTTCCTGTGCTCTGACGATTCCTGAGACCATAAAGTCATGGATCCTGGGCTTGGTGGAATCCCTGGCTTGGGTGGGAAGGCACTTTAAAGATCACCATGTTCCTGCCACGGGCAGGGACACCTTCCTCTATCCCAGGTTGTTCCAAGCCCTGTCCAACCTGGCCTTGGGCACTGTCAGGGATCCAGGGGCAGCCACAGCTCCTTTGGGCACCTGTGCCAAAGCCTCATAGGAAAGATTTTCTTCCTGATATCTAATCAAGATCTACACCTTGAAACTGCTTCTTATCTAATATGCAGAATCCCAACACATCTCCAGGTTTAATTTGCCCAATTTTTGGCAGCAGCTGCCCAGAGCACCCACAATGGCTGGATTGCTGTAACCACCACCTGCCTTCCACCTGCAGGCCCCTGTGTCACCCCCTTGTGTTGAGGATGGCCCTAAAATCCGTGTGCTGGATGATCAGGATGCTTAGTGTCCAGCAAAAATGATGGAAGACCTGAGAGTGATCCTTCTGTCTCGTGTCACCACCTGCAAATCCCCAGTGACGCTCGAGAGGGAGAGGAGCGTTCCCAAGGAGGGGATGGTGCTGCTGCCAAAATGGAAAATTTGGTGAGGGCTCAGGGAGGTTTTGGTGGGAGAATAGGAGAGATTCAGTGTCCCCAGGAGCTGCAGGGTCTCCCACACGCTCTGGCAATTCGCACTCGGGCTTTTACGAGGTGAGAGGAGCTGCTGGATGGATTTTTCCCCAGCTTGCCGGGGAGGCTCAGGCAAAGCCCTGCTGGTGAGGGCAGGCTCTCAGCTCAGGTGTGAGACACAGCAGTCAGGAGTTCCTGGAGTCTGCACATGCCAGCCTGGAGAATGGGAACGGGAAAAGGCCAGAAACGCAACATCTGCTTTATTAAAAAAAAAAAAAAAACAAACAAAAACAAACAAAAAAAACAAACAACCAAACAAACCAAAAAACCAAACCAAAACAACAACAACAACAAAAAACCAAAAAAACCAAATAACCAAAAAAACCCCCAAAAACCAAAATAAAACCCAAAAAACCCCCCAAAACCCCCAAAACAAAACAACAACAACAACAAACCAACAAAAAAACCAAAAAAACAAACCCAAAAAACCAGCCCTCTGCTCCAGTACAGACGTGCTTTGCTGCACTAGGAGAATTTCCCTCTTCCAGGAGCTTCTGAATGAGGGAGCCAAAAGTTTGAAAAAGTGATTAAAAAAAATAGAAGAAAGATGGAGATAAAGCTCAGCTCCAGTGCTGTGGGCAGAGGGTCACAAACGCAATCTGCTTTTGTGGCACTCAGCAGAAATGCAGAGCAGGAAGAAAAGAGGATCCGGTTTCACATCTCGCCTTGATGAGCCCAGCATCACACGTGCCTTGCACAAGGAGAAAACGCTCTGTAGGCTCTGGGGTGGCTGCCTGTGGGTTTGTGCACACGTGGGACAGAGCCGGGCTGAGCTGCTCTCTTTAAGCCCAGCTCCCCACTCGGGCATGTAAATTAATCCTTGTGGGTGCTTGGATTTGCACTTCACACTCTCGGCGAAATGTTAGACATTTGTGAGCTGCGTGAGAGGGAGAAAAAGCAGCTTTTTGCCTGGCAGCCGGGGTGACCTGGCCTCATTTTGGTCCTGGCACCCTCCAGACCCACTCACATTATTTTTTTATTCCTCCTTACATCCTGCGCGAATTCCTTCTGGTCTGAGAGTTTCCATTCTTGATCTCTGTCCAAAGGTGAGCGTTCTCTGTTGAAAGTTTGTTCTAAATTGATTTAACTATTTTTAAAAGTTACTCACTGCTGGATAAATATCCCTTTTCCCCCTCCAAATGCGTTTCCCTGATTTTCTCCTCCAAAGGGAGCAGCAGGGGCACATTAAAACATTTTGGGAAGAATAGTCTGGTTGATACCGAGGGAGCCAAATGAAAGAGAAACAAAGAAAGCAAACAGGATATTTATGGCAACTCCAGAGAGCTCTCTGTATGCAGACATTAAAAATAGCCCAAAAATAACAATATTGGCTTTCTGGTCGATCCTCAAGCACAGAGAACAACCTCTGAAAGACTTGGATGGACATCCGAAGCTTGCGTGGGTAACTGTGGACTGACAGGTGAAAGGAAATAATCCTGAGCACGTCCTTAGCCTGTCTAAAATGCACCTTAATTTGTGCACACCTTGGAATACACACACTGCTCTGGTTTTAGATGGAGCCTAATGATTCACTCCACATTTCCTTAGAGAAAGCTCGCAGATCTTCAGGGCAAAGAAAAATGTGGCTAAATTAGGCACCTCCCCTGCCTTTTCCTGCTGCAAATTTCGGCTTGCTCCCTCTCCTTTTGAAAAAGTGAGTCGGTAGTTTAGTTCTACAAGAAAAAAAAAATGCTATACTTTCAATTTACTAAATAAACACAAGAAAAAACCACGCGAGGTTTATGTAATTTGCAAGTTAAAAAATTAAAAATCCCACTGGTTTTTTCCATTTTAGGCATTGTTAATTTACAGTGGGTAGATCTTGCTGCTTTAGCAATTTTCATCTCCAAAAGGGTCCTACACTGCCCAAGTGTTCATTTTTTTCTGCCAAAATAATGACTAAACTGATCTTTCCCTTGTTGTGCACAGGAATTTGTCACTACTGCAACCTGAGCTCTTCCAGTATTGGTCAGAACCTCCTGAAGGGAAGAACTGTCTGAGATACACCTTCCCTAAAGGGTTTTGTCCTTTCTGCTCTTTTCTCCAGCAAATCTATCAGATCCTGCTTCAGAAAGTTGGCTGGAACAAGTAAGGCAGTGTTTCAGCATCCATTCTATTTTTCCAGCTGAACTTAAAGTTCTTTTTAAACATAAATGGCATCATTAACGTCGATTTGTGGCTCTGTTAAGATGTAGGTGGTCTGATGCCTTAAATATGACTGTGCTTCCTTGACTCCACCACTCTGGAAAATGCTTCACCAGGAGTTACCACCCAACTACTCTTCTTTTCTTTTTTTTTCCCTTTTTGTTTCCCAAAACAGCTGTGTCACAGATAGCCCTCCCTTCCCCTTGCTCCTCTGACCTCTTACTCTGCAATCCTCTCAAATTCCCTCCAGGGAAGGCGAATATTCCCTCCACCTTCCCCCAGAATTGTGTGTTCCTTTAACCTTGGAACAATCTCGGCCACTAAAAATAGACCCTCAATTCCCAGTTTTGCCGGCTCTTTGTCGTGTCACTGCTGCTTTTTGATATTCTGTTCTCTCCAGTTCCTGCCTCCTTGCCAAGGCTAACGAGAGTAAACCGTGTCACCAAAATTTTAAACAAGAATTCTGAGGACCAGACCAAAGAAACCCCCCCAAACCCCCAAAACAACAAAACAAACCAAAACCAACAACAAAAATAACAAAACCCCCCACCCAACGGTGTGTTGAGAAACTTTTTCATACAAAGACCAACAGAGAAAAACATCCACAGAACTACAGGCTCACGGAAACTCAAAATGGAGAATGGATTAGGTCATGCAGGCAATTTGTTTGCTAATTCAGGATAATCCCCTATGCCACTGGCTGTCTTGAAAGCCCTAAATGACAGATGTCTTGCCAGCATCTAAGAAGATTATTCACAACCCAAGACGTCTCTGGGAATTTCTGACATTAAGACTGAATTCCTCCTCTCAGAACAAAATCTTGTCCCTTCCCATCATGGATCTCCAATCTTTCCATCCCATCTTCATGAAAGGACTTGGGGTATTGAGACTTGTCTCTATTGAGGCAATAAACATTTGGATTTTTTTTCTATTAATATTTGTTGGATAATTTTCCTGCCCTGTGTTTTATCAAAATTGAAGTACTCAATGATCTTAGAGGTCTCTTCCAAATTTAATGATTCTGTGTTCCTAATTAGGATGAATTAGCTTTCCTCTTTCCAGTTGTCCTTGGTTTTAACTGGTTTGATTGCTGCACAGCATAAGGTGATTCTAAAGAGCACACGCACAAAGAGGCAGCCCCAGAGAAAAATCAAATCGATGCAGGGATGATCCCCTGAACATTCCAAATTTGAGGCATGGCCAGAAGGTGAAATATATGAACAGTTGCCTGGACCCCATCAGTTGCTTGCATTTTGGAGAGATAAAATGGTTGTGTTATACAAGAACACTCTGGTGGAAAAGGGGTGAAGGAAAACAAATCTGAAACTTTAACGTGGAGACATCTGACAGGTTGGTGGTCTGGGGTGGTTGAATAATCCCTTTCTGGATTTTCCTGCTGCTGGGGGAAAATCCTTGGGGCTAAAGGAGCCCAGCTCCAAACCAAACCATTTATATCAGTGTCCTGGTAGCACCATATATCACTTTGATTTGAGAACTGTCTTCACAATCCCTGCTTGTTCCTGATCAATACTTCACTATGAATAAAAGCGAACAGAACAAATGGGAAAGATTTATTAACCCTGCTGATATGTTAAAAGCATTCTGTCAAAGAATTTGAAAAATGCTTCTCATATTTAGCGTTCAGAGACAGAAAATCCCTTTTGAGTAAGGAAAGGTATGTAAAACACATCAGTACCTCAGTGTGGAAATCCAGAGCTGGCTCACTCCATGCATTACTGATGAATAGGTATTATTGAAAACTGCATGTGGTTCTTAGCAGGGAGAGCAGCTCCACACAAGAATGAGAAAGTAATTGTCAGCACTCAAGGAGAAACACTGGTCACATCTTTAAGTGGGTTGAAAGAATGGGAGGCTTTAAAATGGTAAAACACAAGATTAATGGAATTGGGAGAAGCTGTTGACAGAATTTCTTGAGGGGAATGAAATTGGAAAGTGATACTGGTTGGGACTTGGCCCTTGGAAATTTGCAGCAGTCTGAAGCTGTACACAGATCTCCTCGCTGTAATAAAAGCGTGGTCTGGAGCGGGCTGAGGGTTTGAGCCGCATGTCAGAGCCACTGCTGCAGCAAGATTCCAAAAAATCACATCAATGAATCCCAGACACGGGCACGGAACAGGCAAGGAATGAATCCAGCACAGTGCACTGCACTGCAGGAAAATCAGCACCTTCAGCACTGTCAGCAAGAGCAAAACCCAACCCCAACGTGCCACCTTCACCCGGAGCATTTCTCCAAAACTGAGACAACAACTGTGCAGTCGGGCATGGCTACAGAGTGAAGAATTCACCTCCCAGTCTGTGCTTTGGACCTTGCTGGGATGGTATAAAGAAGAGAGGCAGCCTGCAGCCCAGCTCAGACCAGTGTGCTGCCACTGGGGATGGGGGAAACCAAGGAAATGTATCAAGGAAACACCCTGGTTTGGGATGCAGGGGATACTCTGGTCATTTCTCAGCGATTTTGCAGGGCCAAGGAGCGGCACGGCTAAAACATGAAGCAGCTTCATGGCCAGGAGTTTGAAGGCAGGTTTTTCCCTCTGTGCCTGGCAAGGGTGCAGGGAGTTTTCTTGGAAGCAGACATAGTTTCCACAGTTGCCTTTGTCGACTCCGAGTTAGACTGTTCTTCTGGAGAACATCTTTAATCGACTGGAAGCTGATCAAGCCACTTCATGGGTTGGGTTTTGCTGCTGGAACAATGTGGTAACACCAGAGCTGTGCTCCACTTGGAGTTCTGACATTTTGAACTCTAGATGGCTTCAGCAATGCAATTAAAAAAAAAAATTCTGAATAAAGAGAAATGAGTAGGGTTTTCTCCATAGAGAACCTCCAGCTTTGAAAATAACTGTCCTGTGCTCTGGATGGAAACAACCTCAGATGTGGAGAAGATTTTGGAGTGAACAGAATTCTGCCGTGAAGCTGTTTGGTGAAAGGGTGGTGAAGGTCTTGGGAGCACTCAAGGAAAGGAGAGCCTTCCAAGAGCAGATCCCTCTCCTGGGATGCTGAGGCAGTGCCTCCTTGGAGCTAAATATTCCCACTGAAGGGACAGCATTCACTGTAGATTGTAGGAGGTCTTCCCTGTGAGGTCTTCCAAATCCCTCGTGGCCATGTTGAGCCTACCCAGGCTGTGAAAGCCAAAATCATCTCAGGCAAAGCGAGCACAGCGGTAGGAAAGTCAGCTGGAAAGCTAATTTTTAAAAATTTCACAACAGAAAGTGAATCAAGTTCGGTCATTTCTTCCACGGCGCTAGCCTGGAGTTATCAGGGATTATATCTTGATGCAACATGAAAATTATCTCACTGTGTTTTACGTATTTTTGTTCTCTTTGGGGAGTTGGGGAAGAGAATTATGGGGAGTACAGAAAAAATGTAAAATAGCCATCTTACAACAAGCTGCTTGGTTTCCTAAACAAAGAGATGCTGGAATACTTCACATTAAATGGCATTTTCGGCCATGCCCACAAGTATTTCTTTCCTGCCTGTTGCATTATAATCCAGCACCTAGGAATACTCAGCCAGCTGGATCATTCCCTGGGCAGACTACTCCAGTCAGTCCCTCAGAAAACAGATGTCAAATCCACCACTGGAAAGGCTCCTGAAGACCTCCCCAACACCACAGTGAGAAGAAAAAGTCATTTAGAACCTCACAGAAAAAGTAAAGAGGGTTTTTTTTTTGTGGTGGATGTGTGTTTTCTAATTGGTTTTGAACTTAAAACTAAAATGAGGGATGCAAAATCAGGGGCTGGAGGAGCATCTGAAGATTTGGACAAGGGGTTCTGAATCCCAGAATAGATATTAAATTTGGTCTCCAGCTCTCAGTGTAGACTAGAGAACATTCTCAGTGGAATATCAGATTTTCAAGTCACCCTGCAGTCTTCCATCCCAACTCCTCATCACGAAGTCAAAATAGATTACTGTCAACATTTCAAGATCTTTTCTGAGAGAAGGGCGAGCTAATTCACACAATAAGTTGTCAAAGTTGAGGGGGAAACCCTCTTCCATCTGCTCTCCCCAGCTGCTGGGGCTGCTGTGGCTCCGCACAAGAAAATGTTGATCACGTTGGGTTTTTTCCATGCAGCTCCCTGCTTCATTCAAAGCCTTGGATGGAAAGTACAGTGGGAATGATTCCAGGCTGTGCCTCAAAATGGAGCCATTTTTGCAGGTCTCACCTCTTTTTTCACAGTAGTTGGAAGGGGCATGAACTTGGAGCAATCAGATGTCTGCAGGCTTTATAGAATGGGGACAATTTAAGATTACTTGGGTGTTCTGGATCCAAGCAGTTCTTAATCTTCTCAGAGCTTGACTTTACTACTGAAACATTTATTTAAATGCTGATTTTAGATGCGCCGCAGGGTTTAAAAAAGGCTGGCATTGTAGGAGATTGTAACTTGGAATTGTATAAGAAATGACAAAGGAAAAGCACAATTATTTAGGATAATCTACAGGGATTAAACTGTGCAGTGGAAGTTAGGTTTGACTGTGATGTTTACCTGACCTACAATAGAATATTTAAATAAAGCAGGTGGCACAAAGGACTTGATGTCCTTTATTGTAGGGAACAGCTCTCCAGTTATCCCATTAAAGGCTAGGAAGATGTGCCATTCCTCCATTCTCCTCCCCAGATAAATGATTGTGTCTAGAGCTTTGATGCCCACACTCCACCCAAAAAAGGTGCTTTTCATATCCCGGGCATTGTGAAAAGACATCAGGATCCGGCTCTGGGAGATTTATGAGGACATTTAGTCAATCACCTCTACACCCTCAGCGAGCTGGGTTTGCCCCAGCACTGCCTGCCAGCTCCAGCCCAACCAGTATTTGATGCGAAAATGCTCAAAATGTGAGTATTTGATGCAGCAAACCCCGACATTTGTGCGTGATTACCCAAATTACAAAGCCAGTTTGTAACGTGCCCATAACGAATTAAACGGAAAAACATGCACAATAATGAGGCCTTTATTCCCCAACTTTTCTTTTCTGCAGCAAACGAACTAAATGGAACGATTCTGAGCATCAAACCCTCCGGTCCACCTTGCCCTAAACAAACCACGGAGTGATTGCAGAAATGGAGAGGTAATTAACTGGGAGTTAGCTCGACCAGCTGCTCCCTGGATTACTGAGCAGACTAAGCCTTTGGCAACTGCCTTTGGTAACACCCCTCAGCAATTTTCAGCGTGTCTCTTCCCAGAGCCTTTAACGCAGCCAAAACCCCAGGAATCCACAGGTTTTTAAGTGATCAAATCCACAATTTTGCCTGCCTGTCATGTTCGTGCTGCAGACTTAGCGGATCTCTCCCAATAAGGTTTGCAGCATGTCTTCTGGATTTGATTAGGAGCAAATCTGCACTTCATCTTAACTCCTCCACTTTTTCTGCCCTAGACCTGAGGAATGCAATATTGGCTTCTCCCTCAGCAACTCCCACGTTTGTAGCAAACATTATTGAGCTGGGTTTCTATCTGGAGTGCACTATTTTAAAAGGTTTCAATTCCCACCTGAACACCATGGCATTTCTAGCATTAAAAATCTATATTAATTCATATATTTTACTCTGAGTGATGTATCTACTTCATAGCTTGCCTTGAGCTTGGGAACCTCTCATGCTCCAGACTGTGCTGCATTAATCACATTAATTAAACACTGAATAAAGAAGTACCGATGGCAAATTCCCTCCCTCCACACAGAATATGAAATAGAGATGATTAAGTAAAAAAAATCTTTACTCATATAAATTTATTTCTATACATTACCCAAGAGCTTTCCAATTTGCTTAGACATACAAAAGAATGAATTCATTTTTTTTCTTTTATGGCATTTTATATATAACGTAATAAAAAATCCCCCAAAATAAATTGATTTGGAACTTTAAATTAATAACCTATGGCAAGCTAGTTTTTCCCTCTTGATTTTTGTTTTTTACTGTTTAGCAATGAACACCAGTGTTCCAACAGACACTGCTATGAGGCTTTCAACGTTAAACTCCTCTCAGCAAGTCAAAGGAATGTATTCCATGATTTCTGTGGCAATATATTTTGATGACTCGTGTAATCAGAGGTTTGAGAGGTTGTGTCATCCTCCATCCCTATATTTTACCTGTTATGTGATTGATCTTAATTAAACTTCCCTAATGAACCCCCGTATCACCACTCGTGTAAATCACATCTTACGTGCACGGGTGAGAAAATTTCCCACACGAAAGTTCCAGACATTGGCAGGGAAGGATTTCTTTGCTGCCTGTTGATAAGAGCCACTGGAAGTGAGTGGAAAGGGGTTCAGAGGAGATATTAACAAAATGCAAACAGATAAGGAAAGAAAAATGGGATGTGTTTATCATTCCTGGCAGGCGTTCAGTGTTCTGTGCTGCAGGAGATGGTTCAGATTCCAGGGAAGCTACTGCATAGGTGTAGATTGCCCTGGAAAAACAGGCTTGGAGCCCTTGATTTTGGTTTTCGCTCCATATCCAGAGCACCAGCCACTTTTTCCTGCTGCAGGTGAACTCTCCAAAGGAGGGTCCTGAAGCCAAGCAGGTTTGGGAGCTCACTACTCAAACTAGAATTGTGAGATTATGAGCACTGAGAAAAGACCTGCACACAGCTTCAGCTGTATGGAGACTGAAAATGGCTTTCATTTTGTTATTCAGCTGTTTTTGTGTCCCTAATTCCTATTGCTTTAGGTTTGTGAGCCCTGCTCGTGGATCAGGATTTAACCACTGAGGCTGGTGTTAACATGGAGCAGAAGGTGACACCCAAGGAGTTTTCTGCTTGACAAACCCTTTTCTTCTTACTCTAAACTTGCAAGAAACTCAAGCTATTCTGGCTTTTCAACAAAGAATTACTGTTCACAGAGATCAGTCGATCAGTTTTTCCTCATTTTGGAGGTTTAGAAGAATTAAAAATGAGATAACTGCTTTAAAACACTGCTTATTTACAAACACCACTTTGGGAGACGGGGGATTTGCTGGTGGATATTCAGGGTAGGCTCCAATTTCCAATCACGCCAATGCCAGAACTGCAACCCCAAATTTGTTGCTGCGCAGCTCAATTTGTTGGTATCAATGAGTATGGAAAGATTTCCTGTAAACCTCAGTTTACTTTTGGTGCAAAAACCACATAACTTGGGTTTCTATTCAAAAATGAAAGTGAAACTTCAGCTGAGTCCACGCTATTTCCAACAATCCTGCTATCCAGGTCCAGTTTCCAGCAAGCCTAAGACACTGTTGGAAGGTCACAAACCATTCCGATGAACCTTGGTTGACTTTCCATTTTCCAAAAAAACCCCCAAAAAACGCTGAGACTGGGACAATTTTTACCTGGTTTCCAGTTTCATAGGTACAGCTGGTTGACATTTTTCAAATAAAACAAATCATGATCACTTGGCTTTGCTCCAAACATTCATATTTTTAATGCACCCCCCCTTGCCACCGCCATTTTTCAACCTCACTACTTTCTTTGGAAAAAATTCAAAAAAATTCTTCAGTATCAAAAGGGGAAAAAAAATAAAGACCTTCTCAGTGGCCTACAAAATACATCTTTTGTTTATTTCTAGGCATTTTTTTGGTTGTTTTTGGACAGCCCCAGCAAGTGTTTTGCCTGGTTACATCAGATTGTTCTGTGCTTTAAATTTCCTTCCATTCATAGCTGAAACACTTTGGGTCTGATTTTCCAATGACAAAGCCAAAAATACTCCACTTCTGGTCACCATCTTCCAGGTTTTCTGGGGCAATAAAAAATGATTTATCATAAAACCAAACAGGCTGAGAAAATGTTATCACACTTGTAAATGTCCCAGTAAATCTTTAAACCCTGCTTTTCACCCTCAGCTTCTAAGGAAGGCTTTTGTAAGCATCAGTCAGGAAGGTCACAGCAGATCATTGTGTGTAGCTTAGGCAAAGATTAACTTCCACTTCTCGAGGAGCTCAGCTTGGGCTGTGTAAAATCCAAAATGATGTTGAAAATCTAAAATGTGCCATAAATCCCCCGGCCCAACCCTGAGAGAAAATGAGTTGAGTGACCACAGAGGGTGGAGTGAAAGGTCCCTGTGTAGCTCAACTCCAGCCTCGAGGAGCCGCACATTGTCAGGAATGACCTCTCCTCCTCCCATGGAATTATTCCTCCTCTTCGTCCTCCTCTGAATCTGCACATTTTATGACCGAGAGACTGGACCTCCCAACATGGGACTCGATTTGTCCTTCGCCTGGGATATTTTTCACTTCCTGGGCACTTGGTAGAGGGTTGACACCTCAGTGAGAGTGTTCTCAAGCTGCTTTTAGCCAGAGACACAGAGCTTAAGCTTTTCAACAGCTGCTTTATCTCTGCTTCTCACCCCTACCCCCAGCCCAGTTTCAGGCTGAGATGAGCCTCCACCCCCGACGCCCGTGATATCTCACTCCAAAGTCCTGTCAGAGCCACAACCAGGGCCATAAATTTCCCAGCTGGGTCACAGTACTCCCTATTCATTTAGTGAAACATTATAAATGTGTCCAGGCTCTGAGTGAAACCCAATCCCCACATTCCCTGCCTGGCCATTCCTGGGACTGATGGCAGGGTCATCTGGAATTACCATCGCCTTATCTGATTGGAAACCCATCACCTGCACTTTCAACACCCAGGGCTGGGGAGTGCCTCGTAAAATCCAGCCCTCTGCTCTTTCTGCTCTGCTGCTCTGGGGTGGGAAGGGTCACAGGGGGTCTGGTCCTGCCAGCCCATGGAGCAGCAGAGGTGAGCTGGCCCAGGCTGATACTCTCCAACTCATCTGAGCATGGGAACTGTCACCCCAAGGCTGCAGTTCCAAGCTTGGCAAAGCCAGAGCTCTTGAGGAAGGGGCCAACGAGCAGCTGTTGTGAAGCAGCATCGTTTCACTGAGGCTTATAATTTATATTCTATTTATTTCATATGGGACCCTCACTGCGACCCTCATGAACATCATCTGGTAGCTGTTACGTGACATCAGATGTCTTTTCTTTCTCTCACTCTATCCTTGAGGGAAACTGGAGCTGGAATGCAGCAGAGTTTTTTGGTTTGACAGGTGAAAGGTTCA
>VZSR01000393.1:2660076-2711521 GCA_013398615.1 Brachypodius melanocephalos
AGAAGAGCAGGGAATTCACTGAGCTGGAGTGATGGATTGGGAGACAGGAGGGGACAGGAGGGTTGATGACTTGGTCTGGGCTGGTGGATGCTTCTTACACAGCTCCACGGAAAAGAAAGGGTTGAGAACGGACAAAACAGAGATTTTAGTTTCCCTTTAGTTCCACCACCTTGTATCCATCTCCCATGGCATAATTTAGTGTTCTTGGTGGGTGAACCCTTCCCATGGAGCAGGCAGGAGCTGCCTCCAGCCCCCACCAGCCTTGGGGACACAAATCAGCTCCTGGGATTGCTCCAGCCTCCCCTGACTGATTCCCTGCACCCATCTCCACCCTGCAGGGAGTGCAAGTGGGTGCACTCAGCCCTGTTTTCCACGAATTAGCACAGGTTCTCCTGGCATTCACCACGGAGCTCCCTGCCCAGCGTGGCAGGTGGGTAAATTTTTATAGCCCTGCTGAATTCCATTCTCCTTCTCCGAATTCCTGCACTTAAACCTCCCCGTGAGTAACTTCCCCAGCTGTAGAATAGGGACAGTGTATCATCCCAGCGCAGGGGTGGAAGGCAAATAAATACACTAAAGCTTCTAAGCAGCTTGGGTATTAAGAAAATGAGATTCATCTGCGGGTGAAATTCACAGATAGGCCGTTTGGATTCAATCTGATTAGATTTATCCCCTAGTAAAACGGGGTAATTTCTCAAAGTTCAAGAACGTTGCTTCTCTCCCAGTGAAGCAAAAATCCCTGCCAGCTCCCAGGCTTAGGCTATGCCAGCCCTTGGGAAGGATCTCAATGAAGCAGCTGATGCAGGAGCTTCATTCATTTGTTTTCCACCCATGTTGGTGCCCATCCTCGGCCATATGGGGGTGATTTCCCTCCCATGCGATGGGTGGCTGCTCTCTGGTGGCTCTCCACGCTGCAGATCCCTTCAAACCACAGATCCTGGCTCTGGCTCAGCTCTGGATTCACTGCAGCATTCCTGTCTCATTTCCCAGTTTATACTGGATCTCTGCTTCGTGGGGTATGACTGTGGGATTTTGGATCTGGCACGAAAATGAGGAGAGAAAAGTGTGGCTTGCCGTGTTGGTGAACCTAAGGTGTCATTGCAGGGCCTGGAAAAAAAAGGAGCAATTAATAAAAAACATCTAATAACACTGGGATGGGGTTATTCCCGGGGATGAAGTTTACTGTCAAGGCAATCTTTCTGAAAATACCATTATTCATGAGAGTAATTCCCAACTCCCAGTGTTAGAGTTTTCCTGGGTTTAGACCACGTTTAGCCGAAGTCATGACCTGGGTTAAATGAGCTTCCATCAGGTAAAAATACTGGTGAACATTTTCATTTCCCTCTTTTCCTGGTGCTGGTCACCTCCCTCTGGGCAGGGACACCTTCCACTGTCCCAGGGTGCTCCATGCCTTGTCCAACCTTGGACAATTCCAGGGATCCAGGGGCAGCCACAGCTTCTCTGGGCACCCTGTGCCAGAGCCTCCCCACCCTCACTGGGAAGGATTTTTATCTAATATTCCTTAGAACCCTGCCCTTCGTCAGTTTGAAGCCATTTCCCCTTGTCCCGTCCCTCAATTGTCACTCTCATATTTCTTGTCACTCCTTTCAGGTATCAGCATCCCCCTCACCCTCAGTTTGAGGTTAGGCTTTTATTGAAAAATAAGATATTAAAAAAAAAAAACAAAACAGAACCCCAACACTGAGGGACCATTTCCCACCCCAAGGAGCAGCTCTGTACACCTCCAAAACTCCTCTCCCATTTTTCAGCACACACAAACCAACTTTTCCATCCTGACACAGTATCCCATGTCATCCATGCCAGGATTATGGACCTGTGACAAATCTCTGGAGGGGGACAAACTGTGAAAACACCCCTCAGGAGGCACCAACCCAGTACAAAATTACTCTGGCTGCAGCTGGGGAGGAATTTTGAGCCGAACTTGGCAGTTCCCCTGGATCTGCCATCTCCAGCACGCTGCTCTTTCCTTGCCCGTAATCATTTTTATTAGAACTCAAACAGCACTTCCTAAAGCACTTCTGTCATCTGAAGGCTTTGACCTGGTTGAAAAGTTTATTGTGAATATTATTTTCAGGCCATTAACAGAGGAATCATCATCTGTTTGGGGAAAGCAAGGTGCAATAAAGCAAAAAAATTCAACCAGGGCTACTGAGAGACTCATTGTCAACACTGAGATTAAACTTCCAGTGTCAAAGACCACCTCTTTTGTCATGAGGCCGTGTAAAAATAAAGAGATTGTAGCTGGAAGTGGGTTTGTGAGAGAGGCTGCTCCTTTTCCTTGACAAGCTGTGTGTCCTTGGATCATCACAACCACAGCAAAAGGCCCCTGGAGGTTTCGACTCTGACAGCAGTGCTAGAAGGTTTGAGTGGTCTGGGAATAATCAACCTCAACTCCAAAAATAATACAGTTTAAAGGATTAGTCCCTAATTGTTTCGCCCTCAGACAAAAGCCGAAAGAATGGTGCTCTCTCAAAGTCTCAGGCTAATGCCTTAATATTGCCGAGTTTAAATTGAAATTATTCATTTTGCCAAGAAATTGGCTTAAAATTTCTTGTTTAAGACCTGAGACTCAGCCTAGTGTGTGCCTTTTCCAGCTACACCAGGTTGACCAGCAAGACCACATCCCTATTTCTGAAACTCTGTCTGGCTTTTGTCTTCCTCCCATCAAAGTGATCTCAGATGTTTGCTGCATCACAAATTCAGGTCATAATTAGCTCCTCTGACACATTTTTCTTGGAAAGCCTCTCCATGGAGAAATCCAAAGGACTCCTTCGGGTTCCTCAGCACCAAAGGCTTCACTGAACTCCCACACTGCAATGAAGGAATGTTTCTAGCAACCCCTACATATAAAATCGGAGCAGGTGCTCTCAATAAAGAAAATTCTTAACCTTGCTCGTATTTATTTCAGTTCCTCTCTGTCTGGGCATTAAGCCACTATTTCAGGTTTCAAGCTTTCCTAGCTTGCTGGAAAGGGTGAGGGATAACCTTTTTTCCCCCTCTTTTTTTTTCCTTTTTTTTTTTTTTTTTTCTCCCACAAGAAAATATGGAAACAGGTTTTAACATCAGCCCTGGAAGCACTTTGGGTGATTTGCCAGCAGTCCTTCTGAAATGAACTTCAAGGCCACCTAATTAAACAAACCTCCAGCAGTTTTTTAAGCTCCTCTCTCCCAGAGCGCACAAAAGATGGATTTTTGTCCTTTTGGAAGGTGGCACGAAGGAGGGAACTCAAGCAGCCTGATCCTGGTTGTCTACCAGAAATGGATTTATTTCAGAGATGAATTCCACCTGCAGAAATTATCCCTGGATCCAGACCTCGATGGCAATGTTGGAGAAAGCTTTTAGATTTGGGTTATATTAGGCACAATGTGTGTTTAAATTTGAGCAATTATTTTAAGCATGTCAAGTGTCCAGAGTCACATCTTTAAGAAAAAAACAAAAAGCAGTTCCTTGTCCTCCACCTTCTCAAAAAGAAGAAATTTTGTAGTGACAAAGCATCCTGATGCTGTTTTTTATTATTTAGAAAACATTAGGGCAAAAAATAAAAGGGCAAAAATTAAAATAACTTTTATTTATTTCAGGCTCGGTGAAAACACTGAGTTTTCCTAGTGCAGCTTTCCTTACGGATTCCACAGACACTGGCTTAAAGGAAAATATTTCTCTCCTGAAATGATTATTTGAAAGATTTCACAGGAAATCTTTTCTCCTCTGGAATGGATGGGCAAATTCTCAAAGCAATACTATCAGCTGGGAAAGAGATGAATATCATTTGAGTCAAACAATTTACTAAAAGGCTGCAAAAAATCTGCCAAAAGCATTGTCCTGTGAATTTATTCAACAGGCTCCAATCATTGGTGGGTCAGACAAAAATCAAAATGCTGCCATGAGTTTCCATGCCAAGGAAGCAGAATTTTTAAACAATTGGTTAAATGCTATTGGAAAAAAAAAACCCTGGAAATTCTTTATCTGCATATATGAAACCTTCCACTTGTAGCAGAATTAACATAATCCCCCCCACAAATACAAATATTTCTCAAGAAATTTAATGGATGGAAGAATTGAATACTCTCACCTGAAAAAGAGAGGACAGCCTGACATGGTTAGACAAGTTTAATTCAAAATTAAGAGTCCGGCCTGTGCCGCTGCCACGTTATTTTATATATTTGACATAAATATTTCATTTTTATTCTATTACAACATTGAGGATTACACATAGCTTTTTCTTCACTATGTGAATTAAATATAAAAAAAAAAAATCTCACTAATAAGGAAAGTAGAGGGAATATTAGGTAAATGTATAATCTGGATAAGAATTGACTAAGTCTATAACTGTGAGGAAAAGAATACTCAGAGGAGCAGGAAAAAAATTCAAATATCAGTGAATTCAGTTACAAATATCCCATTAGCAGCACCGAAATTCAACAGTGACCATGAATCATATTTTACCTTCTTTTCTTTTATCAGGGAGTGAACCACAAGTTAGAGAATCTATTTTATATTTTCCTTTAATTTACAAATGTTCTCCAAACTCAGCCCCAGTAAAACTATACTTTAGTAAAGTATTATTTCATTTTGTTATTTCGTGCAAAGATTATCTCGAAGGTCTGCCCACAGTATCTGACACTGAAACACTTTCAAGGTATCAAATATTTTGGTGTTGCTTTCTCTAGAGAAAAGGAATCCACCCCCTCAAATCCATCAATATAGAAATACCTCAGCTACAGTAATTTTGGGGAAAAATACTAACTCCTTAAATGTAATTATCAATTTCTCAGTATTTGAACATCTCATTAGGCTTCTTCATTTTCATCATTGTAGTGGTTTCACGTTTGTCAAATTCTGTTTTGCCTAATTTAGTGTAGTGGTTTGAGTGTCTACTCTCTTTTGCCTCTGGGAGATGGGATTTTGGGAGAACAGGGGAAAAAATGAAATTTGTATAATTACAGCTTTTTTTTTTTTTAATTAAGGAAAAGAACGTGCTTGAGGAAAAGAATATCTTGAAATTACCACTGAAAACTCAAAGAACCCTTTGAATTTCACAGCTCAATTCTGAATAACCACTCCTGGGAAGAACCACAACTTTTGTCCAACTCCATGGAAGGGGCAGCCTGGTCATGTATTTATAGCTCGGGGGACCAACATTTGCTGACATCCACATGGAAACAATTGGGAATGCAAAATGCCTCACGCTGGCTCTGACACACGCTTGTTAATCCCCAGTTTTGCCTCCACCTGGAATTGGGAAGGAATGGTGCTCACACTCATCTCCAGCAAGATGGGAGCTGATAAGACACTCGGCTAAAGAGGGGATTGTAAGAAAACCTAATTAGGTTTAATTGTCGCGCATCGGTTTCATCAGTGTGGTTGGTAATTAAGTGCAAATTATGCACATAATATATTACAGATGTGGAGGGCTACTTTGGAAACACAGAGGCTATTATGGGATGGAGGAGAGGTTGGAGGGAGGGGAGGAAATTTGTTAAAGTTGTAGTAGAAATGGTGGTTCCCCCAGAGGGAGGTTGTAGATCTCGTTTTCTCAGAGTAGTTTTAATTTTAGAGCTCATCCTATTGAGAACCTTCTTTGTTGTTGGGCTTTAAACCAGCAAAAAATGTAAGAAAACTCAAGTCTTAAAATATGAGAGACTGGGGAGGTTTGTGATGGTTGTTTCCTCAGAACTGGAGCAATACTGTAAACACAATAAACTCGAGCTGAAAGAGTCACTCCAGTCCAACCTGCTGGGTTTATATTTTCCCATATAACTTAAAAAAAAATAAAAAAATTACAAACTTCCTTTCTGGTTACAGATTCTCAAATTTAGTCTGAACTTAGAGAAGACTTTTGTTTCTTTCTAAGCTGAAGTACAATTAGCTTGGCTACTGTAAAAATTAAGACATGAGGAAGGTCATTGGACTGGACTACATTGCTCTGTATTTGCTGCTGGCATCACATAAATATCATAGAAATAAATCACAAATTCCAACCCAAACCATACTATGAAGAAAATAAAGAGCATTTTGGAAAAGGTTTCATCTATTTTTCTCTTTGAGTTCATCCTGGAAGAGCAAAAATCTTCTTGGCAGAAGGAGATTACCCACACCAGTAGAGTATGTTATAATGAACAAAAGATCTCCAGAAGCTCTGAAGAAATTGTATTAAATTTAAAATATTTCAGAAGAAACGTGGTTCTGTTTTAAACACCACTCTGAGGAGATGGCTAGGACTGTGTGAGTACAGAGAGCTAACCCACTTTGCATCACTCAACTGTTTTATTTTTAGCATTTGTGGATGCAATATCATTCATCACATTGCTACTCTGAACAGCAGCTGGGTAATAGGATGAAAAGAAAATCTTTTATCAATAAAAGACTGATTTTCAAATTATTTGAAGAAAAATTGAGTTCTCTCTCCTACTTTTGATCACCTGACCTTTACCACTGACTACATGTTGAGGAAGTGAAGTTTGATAAATCCCAGTTTGCAATTCATGTGGAGAAACTGAGGCGCAGAGGGGAAAAAAAAATGGGTTGATTATGGTTTTTCACAAGTATGTGATGATATAAACCTGACTCACCAAACTTCAGCCATTTGTTTACCCATAACATCTGATTTTTCTATTATTTTTTCCCTCTTTTAAGGCAACCAAGCAGCATAAAAACATCCTACCAATTCCATCAATGGGCAGGCTCATGATTTTAAGCTTTCTGTCAAGCTCCATGAGACTTTTTAGCCGGAATATGAGGTGTGAACAAAAAGAACTGTTAAAACTATTGGGGTCAGCGCCTGCCCACTGGATACAAGAACTCCTGTGGACTTTAATGGCATTATTTGCATGAATAAAAAGAGCAGGGATACCCCACGGCTTCCTCATTTATTTCCAGCAAATGGAAACCTGGTGTTACATGACCAGAAGAAAATGAAAAAAGAGGTGGTTGGGAGCGTGGGAGTTCTCCAGTGATTTTTGCAAGGAGCTGAAAACTCCTGAATTCCCACAGAAACGTTCTTGTTTACTGACAACCCGCCCCCCAAACCAAAAACTTTCCCAATTTTTAACAACTCTCCTTCAATTACTCCTGATTTCTGAAATTTGACGCACCTTCAGACATATCCGTATTTTTGTCCCCTTTGGTTTTCAACCACTCCTTCTTCACAGAACACAGCAACTAAATCATCTTAGCAGAAATACAAATTTTAGCCAAAAAAAAAAAAATCAGTTAGGAATAAAAAGGGCCTCTTTATTGTTCCAAAGAAACCCTGGAAAGCAGCTCTGCTCGGGACAATAATTGGAACACCAGACAGAGGTTCAAGAAGGAGCTGCTGCAGCCCAGCCCAGGTAGGGCTGTGCAGATGCTGCCACTGATGTCCCCTGGCCCTGGTAGGGAAAGGTCAGTGGGAATAGTGTCCCTGTCCCCTCCTCACTCCACAAGACAATCAGGTCCATATGTTCCCTGTGTTCCTGGAATTGCTGCGGCTGGAGGAAGGTCAGAAACTCAGAATTATGGGCGGGAAAGGGAGAAAAGGTTTCCAAAGGCCAAAAAGCGAGGCTTTCATTTTATATTCGATTTGTCTTTTCGCCTCGGAAAAGGGCACAGGGGTTGGAAATTATGATGGTTTTTTTTAAATTTTATTAATGACAGGCTTTGTGGTTGCTAAGGGAACTTGACCCAGCCAGGGGGAAAGGAGCGGCCCTACGCTGCATTATCAGGATTAATCTGCTGCCTTGAAATTGTTGGATCTTTCTCCGCTGGCCTCACGAGTCCTTCCTGCTCTGTCTCTATCTCCACGACCACCTTGTTGACACGAGCCTCCCGCTTAATCCTGGGGAGGAAACCTAACCCTTGGCCTGGGAGAGCTGTCCCTGGGAGAGGGTAAACAGAGTGCAGCCGTGCAGGAGGTGAACCCACCCCTCCTGAGCCGGGCTCGCCCCCCGGGCTCGCCCTCCTCACACAATAAACCAGGGCGATGCTAATTTAACGGGGGGCTTGATTACACCCTGATACAGGGCCCTGCTGCTGCCTTCCAGCAGCCCCCTTTAGGGTGTTTGCATTTATTACACCCCGTATTATAAGGCACGGGGATTTGCTTCTGTAGGGCGCTTTGGCTGGGCCGTGAAATGTAATGTTGTTTTTATTGCTCAATAAACACCGCTCGCTCTCTCGCTGCCGCTCCAGCCCCGCTTTTTGAAGCCTCTAACACAATAATCTCACGGCCCAGGGATGAGATATCGCAGCTTGTACCCGGTTCTGGTTACTTCTGAGGCCTCCTAGAGGCCGGATTCCTGGATAACTGGGTCTCTGCGACTTTTGCCATCCCAATTTAATATTTTTTGGAAAGGCTTTGGCCTTCAGGATGGTGAGGTTCAATGGGTTCTTATTGAACAGAGGGTTTGATCTCTCCCAAAACAGAGAACAAACTCAGTGTTTGCCTGAAGGGCAGGGCTGTAGAGCCTCTGGTATTTTGTTTTCCCGTCCGTGTGTGTCGACACGTGGCTTTGCGCCCCATGATTTAACGCCCCTGCTCCAGCCCGGGCAAAGTGCTGACAAGAACCCTGCGGACATCTCCCACACTTCCCTGCCAACAACCCCAAATCTCTTCCTGTGACATGGCCACCTCCAAGCTGGCCTTCCCCTCTGAGGAGCCCAGTGTCTGTAGCACATTAACTGAGGGAGCTATGAAGGGTTCAGCAGTCCCACCGCAGTCGAGATTAAGGTTTTCCAGTGTTGACTTCCCTTCCGCATTAATTAACGTTTGGAAACTCCGCACATCAACGCGCCCGACTCCTGCACTGGCCTCTCATCGCCTTGGAGGGCTCCTGATGTGCCAGACCATTATCCCTCCTGCTGTAAGGGGATGCAGTGCTCAAATGTCAAAAACAAAAATAATATTGCGGACAGGGAGCGTTTGCAGCAGTGAAATGGAACTATTTTGGGCATTGGTCGTGTGGAGCAGCTGATTAAGGGCTTAAAACCCTCCCTGTGCAAGCTTTGAGGGCAGGACCAAATGTTGCAGACAAGGCTCCTGGTGAATACAGGAGCCTTTTAGCATAAAATGATGTTTTTAAACTCAATTTCACATTTTGCGCTCGAGGCTCGAAGTATCACACGATTATTTTTTCCCTTTATTTTTTTTAATCATCAAAGAATCACAAATCTTTGGGTTAAATTGTGCCAAAATCTCCAGTGGGATTTCTGTTTAGAATGATTTATTTATCATGGACGGCCTGAGCTCTGTGCACCACTGGAAACTCTTGCAAACAAGTGGGTCTGTCTCTGAATCTCTCCTTGAAACATAATCTGTGTTTTTCCCTTCAGACTGGGCCATTACAGTTCTCTTTCTTCCGTTTTATTTCGGTCATTTTAAATAACTGCTCCTGATCACCCTTTCCCACATATTTGTAGATCATTTTAATGTCCCCATTGGTCAATGCCAAACATGACCACAGTGAGTGGTTCTCATCTTTTCTCTCTTTTCAGCCCATGCAGTTATCCCAGCAGGAATTTTATCCATATGGTCGTGCTTTAGGATGCTGTCCTCTGCTGAGTGATCATGGTTTTGTTTCAATGAAATACTGGAAGTATAATGACAGAATTACTGTGCCATCTTCAGTGAAGGCCAGGGTCATTTTCATGATTTTGGCAGTTCTTCTTTCCCAGAGATTATCAGGATATTGGATCTCTCTTTAACTGCCAATACACATCTATTTGCATAAAATTCTACTGCCATGTTTAGCTATTTTAACTTATATTTATGCTTTTCTATAAAGAAATTATATTGGGGGAAATATAAAATCAACATTTGTAACATTCAGGAGAAAGAGGGAAGAGTTAAGTTTCCATAACACGTTTTTGGCAGATGTAAATGGATTTAAGGTTTTAAAAATATATTAAGAAATTAAAAAATATTTAAAAAATTATATAACTGTGGTTATATCAACAGCTTGTCTGCTTGCTTCTAAGATGGTTTAGCTTTGTATAGAAAATATTATCTTCAAACAGTGCAGGTGGCCCTGGTTCTCTGATTCCCAAATAACTCAAAGCCTCTTTAGGGGATGTTTGCTCTCATTTATTCCTCTAGAAATAGTGGTTTGAGTCTCTGTGGATCTGATTAAACCCACAGAGCTCAGCTTTTACTTCCCTGGGTTTGAATGAGCCTAAATTAATGTCAAGTTCTTCTTTTAGTGTCCAGACGGGTGAACCAGGTTTATTCCAAGCCCCCAGCCAGTTTCATCCATAAATGTGAGCTCCTGGACCCCAGAACAGCAGCACCACAAACCCCTCCTGGTCAGAGCTCTTCCCCTTCCCAGGATCACACACCCCCGTTAAACACTTTGTTCTGCCAGCAAAGGGTTAATAAACACCCCTTTGGAAAATAATCCCTTTGAATACGGCCTGAGAGGGAGCTCAAATATTTTCTCAATGGAGAGTTAGCGGAGTTTTCTTCGGATCTGGGGTGAAAGAAAAGCCTTCACAAAGTTTCAGAAGAAAGCCCCTTTGAAACGGCCCGACTGGTGTTGTGATAAGCAGTTCGATAAGCCCACCCATGGAAAAGTTATTAGGAATTTTTATCATATGGATCCCATTAACCTAAACGTTTGCTTTCAAAGCAAACTTCTCGGTACATGGCTACCACTAAGTCCAAGCACTTCAGGTCTGAGGATTGTGTTTTCACAAAGGAATCGAGGGTTATCCAATCAATTAGCTGAATTCCCTGTGTAATTGTGCTTTAAATGAATCACCTGGTACTAATGAGGCTGCTTACCCATTAAAGGAAATTTAAAAAAAAAAAAAAATTCATTGCCTTTAAGGGAAACACTTTTAAATCTGTGGAAAAAAAAAAATCACACAATTTATGGTTAATCTTTGGCACTCAGTGCCTTGGGATATACCCAAAGCAGGTAGCTTGGGAAGATTAGGAAGAAGGATTTAGGTCGGATGGCAAGTCAAAATATCACTCAAGCTATTTTTAATTAATTATTCCAAGACCATCTGAAATCATTACTGGCATCAAAGTCGTGTTGTTTAAGTGATAATAAAAATAAAGGCTAAGAATAAGGCTGTAGGTTATTCTTCAGAGGCAGGAAACAGAGCACGAGCACGGAGCTGACAGAGAAAAGAGGAGGAAGGAACTGGGATTCACTGGGGCCAAATGCCCGGTGCTGGTTGTGCAGAAATTCAGATTTAGGGCTTGGAAGAGAACCCATTTTTGTCATCTCTCCTGCCACACTCTGCTGCACTTTGGAAAGGTTTAATACATAGGCTTTTGCCATGGAATCATTTATCTCCTTGTTGCATTATTGCACAATTTAAACACATTAGAGCCCTTGCAGAAGCATAAAGGATTCCAGGCTAAGCAGGATATTTGTCTATCCCAGCCAGGCAGCACGTAGCCATCAGCGGTTTAGGAAAGGATTTTACCATTAACTCATATCGTGTTTCTAAATTAATTCACTTGAGCAAGAAGAGAAAGAGAAAAAAAAAAAAAAGGCAATTAAGGCCCTGCTCCACGCAGCAGAGTCCACAGGCAGGAGGCTGCAGTGAATTATCCAGAGCACATTTCTCCCAACCACAGCTGGATTGGAACAATTTAGGGGATGTGAGCGCTGAACGACAGCAGATCTGGATGACTGATGGGGGAGCACCCTCAGCCCTGCTTCCTCCTGCCCAGCAAACACTTGATTTTCCTGCTGGGAAATGCTCCACGCACCTTGTCCTGCTCGGCTCGGTCACGGTGGGGTGGGCTGTAACACCTTGTGGATCCAAAAGTGCCTTCAAAGCAGACCTCGAGCAGCTTGTTGGAATTACTGCCGGGCTATTTTTGGTTCGTTCAGAGGTCAGTGCCTTTCCATGAGCAGGGAGTTATGAGATATCCCCCTGGACAAACAAAGAGATAATTGCTCGGCAAAATAAAAGAATTCGCTCAGGAGCTGGCAAAACCAGAGAAGGGGGTTTTTTTGCTCTAATTCAGAGAAATTTCTGCTGCGTGTAGCTGTGTGAAAAGGGTCTGACTGAATGTCTCCCCAGCTGTTTTCAGCGAAGTGGAAAAAAAGGAGAAACACGCAAGAAGTGCCCACTTTTGATCAGCAAGGTGTTTTGATCTCATAAATTATGTCTGAAATTAGGCGTGAACTGGAAAGCGTGAGTGTGTTTTCCCTCGGTCTGGGAGCTTCTTGTCCGGAGAGAAGGAGCACTATGCCTCCACCTTCATCAAATACCTTTTATTTTTCCACCTCTGCTTTCTAAGAAGGAGGTTTCCTCCTGCCATTTATCAGAGGTGTAGGATGGAGAAGCACCTCCTTCCTCCCTTTCCTTCTCCTCTGGGATTTCCTCACTCTAAACCTCGTGCTCAGCTCCAAAGAGCCCTGAAAATGTTCCTGGCTGTGTGGAACAGGTTGACCTGCAACCTAATCTCATCCCAACTGTCATAACACCGTGCTGGCCACGCACAGCTCATAAATCCCAATAACGCAGGGTTAATGGGGCGGGCTTTGACAGTGCCAGGATTAGAAGGGCACACAATAAACAAAGAGCGCCTGAGTGCAGAGGCACAGTAGAGCAGTGAAAAATCACCAGGTGATGCTACAAATCTTGTGCTGGTATTTCCAAGGGCCTCTGCTGTGCTGGGGGGAGCTCAGTTCCCTCCTGTGATCCCCCTTTGGATGCACCTTCAGACAAGACAGGGGAAGAGGGCTGGTGTGGGAGCTCAGCCTGGTGTTACGTGCAGCTGAAGGGACAGGTCAGACTGTCTGGGAGGATATGAGAGGACTCTGAGGAATTATCATCCCTCAAGCAGTGATTCCCTCCTTTAGAACTGGGATTTCTCAGCAGCAAGACTGGGAATTCATGGCTTCGTAAGGAAGAGCATCTGAGACAAAGCGCTGCCCTAAAAAAGTCCAAAAGGTTCCATTTAAACAGGACAAGGAGAAAAATCACCCCAGAAAACAATGTCCATTTGTTAAAGGTTTCAGAATATCTGAAAGAATTTTCCTTGTAATTTCTACAGTTTCCACACCAAAACCATGGATAAGTAGAAAAGCTGCAGAGAAACTTACGATCTTTTTTACAAGAAAGCTTGTGGTGCTGAACTGTGCATCTCTTAGATCCTGAAATAGATTTTAACATTGTTTTCTTAACCCTGGCATGGGAAAGAGTGGATTTTCCAACCTTTGTTAATGATGGACATGCCTGAAGACTTTTGATAATTCACTTCACAATGGGTAAATAGCCAAAGTAACCTTATCTGAACCAGCCAGGATCATTTGGTCTGAATAAAGAAGCTGAAAGGCTCATGAGAATGGGGCTTCTTACAAGATTTCCTTTATTTCCTCTTTCCAGTAGGAAAAGTGACACACAGAGGATATCCTATCTTTCTGTATTTGGGCACCTCTGCTTCTCCTGAGAGCTGGACTGAAAGCTGCAGAGTCATGTGAAAGTAGAGACTGGGAATCATTTCACTGACCTTTCTGGAAAGATTAAATGTGACTGTAGGTTTATCTGCACAACCATGTACTGGTAAAGAAACAACATTTTTTGGATGCATTTTTCTTTTAAGTCTGTTAATTTCATCGGGGCTGTTTATTCACTAAATGTATTTTGTTAGGCAATGGATCAGATCCACCTTTATCCCCTGTTCTTTAGAATATTTTTTGCTGGTAAGACTGGGGCTTTCTTAACTGAGGAGAAAGTTTAATCCTCTTGGACTCACCCAGAGAGGTGAGAGAATGATCTTAGGTTACAAGTTGAAAGAATAAATTGTCAACTCAGAAGAACTAATCCTAAGCCCGAGCGAGCAAAGTGTGGTTTCGCTTCCAAAAGTGAACTTTTAGAATTGATGGAAACATCCTTTAGCTGCAAACCCTCTATTAAAAAAAAAAACAAAAAAAAAAAACAAAAACAGTGCAAGACCTGACAAATGAAAATACACTATTGTAGAGGTTGAAGCTAAAAGAATAGAGAACCTGATGTCAGTAAAAATATGCACCTCCAGAAATTAAAAGCTTTAAACGCTATGTATTCAGAAAATGAAAAAAAAAAAAAAGGAAAAGTAAGAATTAAAAACCCAAAGGAAAAGAAGGGCCATGATCCATGCTGATGCCTGCATTTCTGTTATTAGTAGTGGCCCTGTCCCAGCCAGGCATGAATCACACGCAGAAATCAAAACTAAACGTTGAGCAATCCTTTGGGGGGCTGGGGGTGGAAATCTCCATGTTCGGGTTTTCTCCAAGAGGAGCAGAATGGTGGAATGTGAATCCTGCCATGCTCCAGGGCCCCCAGCAAATCCTGCCCCCCAGGATTCTGCTTATGGCACCTGTCAGTGTGGTCCAAAGGTCTCTGGAATGAGCAGCTTTTGGTGTCTTCCTTTATTTGGGGATCTTGCTCTTGTGAATATCTCTACCCATAAACATGAATATATCCTCCCATTCCTGCAAGGAGTCATCAGCTGTGAAAATTTGTAAATTCTGCTTCAGGCAAATTGGTAAATGTCTACTTTCAACTGATTTTTTTTTAAAGTGTGGAACTGCTGGCGGCTAAACCCTTGGATTTCCCTGGGATGTTTCCATGCTCGTGTGACATCTGCATTTTCCTGGGTGAAAATCGACTTCTAACATTTGTGGATGCTCTGTTTTCCAGACAGACCCCAGCTGGGTTTATTAGTCCAAAACAGCTCTGCCTCTTCCCAGAGACAATCAAGGCACAGGCTGAACCTCAGATAGTAAATCCCAAAAGTTTCAGCCCCTGGAGGATTCCATCCCCTGATACCTTCTCTGATCCATCCAAAACTTGAGCACCTGTTGAGTTCATTGCCCATTTTATGAGCTATTGAGTGGGGTGAACACATGACTTGTCTGTAATTGAGTTTTAACTGCTGGAAAAATATCTCATTTCTATTTGGGTACTGCGTTTATTGGTTTCTCAAATTTTTATCAGGTTTTTTTTTTTTTTTTGGTGGCTCTGCTGACTCAGAAACGGGAGAGGACACCGCGAATTAGGAACCGTAAAAGGGAGGAAAAGTAAATTAGCGACGTTCTCTCCCTTCATAAATAAATATTTATGACTCCACCAATAGGTTGTCCTGCTCCAGGCCTGTGCAAACACTGCCTGCAGCAGAGGTAATGTTGATTTTAAGCAATGTTCTCTCAGATGCAGAGTCCTGCCCCTCAGTGCCTGGAGTGGGACTTAACTGAGTTCATCACAAACTCTTTTTGATGCTTGGAATGCATGTCCAGGTGCTATTTAGGCAGCTGGGAAACTGTTCTATGCATTGCCATTTCCATGGAATCTGCTGAACATTTGTGGCATCAGTTTCTGCAACCTTATCTGCAAATTTATCTGAGCTATTCAATAAATCGCCAAAAGTCGCTCTAAGTTCCTCGACTCCTGTTCCCAGCACAGATGTTTATTTAGGAGATCCCATCCCTTCAAGCTGTCCCTCTTCTTTCCTGGTGTTCCAAACCCAAGTGAAACGAGGGCTCTCCCCCTGGCTGGCACTCTGATTTGGGCTGGGAACAGGGATGTTTTTCCTGTGAGTGCTGGAGTTTCCGAAGGCGGCCAGTTGAGTTTGTTTATTTTCCTGGCATTTCAAAGCCTGTCCTGTGCCGTGGCTCCTCGGCTTTTGGGCAGCTTTAGTGTCTGACAAAAGTGTGGAGGAAAAAAAAAACCCTCCAGAGCTCAGGGTGTTGCAACCTCCTGCAGAGGAATGGCCAAACCCTCTCAGCCTCCCCATGCCAGACCACGCAGAGCTGAGATGCTGAAATTTGCTCCTTCCTGGCACTGTTCAAGGAAGGGCCAATTTCGTGGGAGAAGCTCTGTCTGTAAAGGCTTCAGAATAGCCTGATTTTTATCAGAAATGACAACAAAAGGAGAGGAAGCCAAGGGTGCTCCAAAAGCTTCATTTTTCTGCTGCCTCCCTCCACTCTAACCAACATCATGGAGGGAATTTCCTCAGGATTTCTCCAGGATTTCTCCGCATAGAAGAGTTTGTCCCTGTTGCTGCAAGTCCTTATGCTTCAAAAGGAAAATGAGCGGCTTTGGGTAAATTATTGACAAAGCAAAAGTGTGACTGCTCTGAGGTCGTTTCAGTGCATGAGGCTACATTTTTCCTCGCAGAGCTGGTGAAAGTAAACAACATTATTATAGATTTTGGTCATGCCCTGGCATCAGGCAGTGCAGTTTCTGTGTTTGCCATATGCTCTCACTGAACTGGAACAGCTCAGCGTACACAGGGAAATTGTTTCAAGAGCCAGCTCAGCCTCAGAACTCGCTGTCAAAGTTACAATGTACACGGTGCGTTCTGCCTGCTGCAGAAGGTGGGTTTTGTTTGTCAGGCGAAATAATGCGTGATTCGGGGCATCGTTTAGGAAAGTTTTTTTTTAAAAAAAAATTAACTTTTTAAAAGCTTTTTTAAAAAAAAATTCTTTTCTTTTTCTTTCCCTTTTTTGTTTCATATCCCACCGCTGGCCTGGGACTGCAGCTTCCCCCGATGACTGCGGCTCCGCGCGGGATGGGAGACGGAGGAGGCACAATCCAAAACTTTAAACTGGGATTGCAGAAGGAGACTTGCTGAGCCAAATAAAGAGAAGAGGGAAAACTGACACCACACAAGACATGGACAATTGTTGCCACCGGCTGGGAGGCCTTAAATTACAACCCCACTCTGTATATCCAAAAGCTTACACTTTCTATTTATACACCCCACTTCTTCTGTGCACCAAAAGTTGGATTTGGCAAATGCAGCTATTCCCTGCAGGCACACGGGTGGGGTTTGCTGCAGAGAAAATAAACTTGATTGTTGAAAACCTGTGTTTGCAATTACTCGGGGTTTCAATATTTGAAGGTCAAAATAGATCCTTTCAAATTCATAATGCTTTGAAACAGATTCGTGTTCATTCTGAAACGGTTATTGGATTAAAATGAAATATTGGGATATTTTTGGTAAGCGAGTTATAGCAAAACCCTTCAATAGCAATTATGAAAATGTGGAAAGAAAGACAGTATTGAGAGTGTTGGGGCATTAAAGAAGAGCTTTTCTGTTAAAAATAATTAGTTCTAAAAATGACAACCCCCTACATTAATCAGTTCAGCTGCACTGAACTGGCCAAAGCAGGTTTCCAATACATCTTTTGGGAGATTGTTCTATGGTCTGAAAGATCTTTGCTTGGCAGAGCAGCAGGTACAAATAGTAAGAGATTTTTTCTTCAGGGTCTTTGGGGGACTGGATGAGAGTCTTAGTTCATAAATATTGTCACAGAAAGCCCTGTGACTGTCTTTGGACAAAAAGCCAGATTTTGCAGTGTGTTTAATGTGCCTTAATTTCCTTAGGAGCGAGGAACATGGGCTGGCATTTAAAAATAAATTAAATGTCCCGCCAGGACCGAGCCAAGGAGGTCTCCTAAATCAGGAATAATTCTTAAATTCTAAAGCAACCATTCAAGGGGACAAACTATTTTTAATCGTTTATTTGCTATTTATATTTCAATGACATCTCCAGAGCCTTTCAGCACAGCTTCCACCTTGGACGACCAACTGGAGATAACTTTTGAATGGAGAAAGAGTAAGAAATGGGGCCTTCAGGAGCAGGAATAAAAAGCAAATTCAGGAAAAAAACCCCCAACAATCCAACAAAAAAAAACTTCCTAAGTAATTATTTAGGTCCTGGAGCTGTGGCAGTGCACTGCAAAAGAGCTTCAATAGGGCTGAGAGCCGGAGCCTTTCTCCTCCACCTCGGACTGGAGCTACATCTGGCATTTCCCCCTCGTAGGAAAACAGTGAGGGGCTTGTTCCGAGGAAGGTGCGAGGAGGGGAGCCAGAGCCCGCTCTGCATGCTCCTTGCCTTGAAATATTCCTTCACTGCATGCCCACTTGAAGGCCCCTTTATGCTGAGGAAAGTTAGTGTAAATAGGAGTCAGGCTCAAAGAGCCTGGAGAGCCGGAGCACGAGAGTTCAAACCTTTTCAATTCCAGCCCTTTCAGACCAGAGCAGCCCTGAACCTCCAGCCAGGTTTCACCCTGCTGTACAAAGTGTGCTCATTAGGACTGGCTGACAAACTCTGCTAATTACCCTGTGGCCGGGGCTGCCATGTTATGGATGGCAGGAACACCAGGGCCATGTTTTTGGAGAAGAGGAGGGGGAGTCTCTTAGTTCTCCTCCATTTCTTGAGAAGAAAAAGCTTTTATTTTTATTTTTTTTTTAAACTTAAAGTGTTACTTGTAAATGGAGGCCAGAATTTAATTTCAGATAGTGTTACTCCACCTTGTGCAAGTGATTTCTCTTGACACTGCACTGACTGCCCGTGCACAAAAAGCCCTTTATGACTTACGCCAAAGAGCCTGAAGTATTTTTGCCTCTCCAAAAATGACATTTCATTCCCCCTCTTTTTTTTTTTTTTTTTTTAATCACCTGAACACTGGCCTTAAAACCACAGCACGCAAAGGCCCCATGTGAAGTAGGGAAAGGCATTCAGCATCTGCTTATATCCCCAAACTGAAGCACCAGTGTGCCTAAAAAAGCTTGTATTTAAAGGCATTGCAGCTGCATCAGCTCATATTTCATCCAGCCACCAATTTCCTTTTCCCCCTGACAAACAGGCCTCAGAAAGAACCCAGGCCAGAAATTCTCCACGTTAGCGAAACATTTCCTCTTTCCCGTTCCCGCTTCCATTAATGTTATTATGCTGCTCCTGGGAAAAGATGATTTTTCCAATCCAGGCAGAATATTCCTCTCTTTTCTTTTCTTTCTGTCTGTTTTTTCCTTCTCCTGGATCAGGGTAAGGGAAGAAGAGGCGGAAAAGGAATACTGGGGTGAAAGGAAAAGGAGTGTTTCTTCAGGAAGGACACTCTAAAACCTGTCTCTCTTTTTGCACATGGATGCAGAGGGAGAGCAGCTCCTGGCTTTTCCTTCCTCTGGATGTGAGACACAAAGAGGGGGAAAACCACAACGTGGGTGACAACATTCAGGTGCTCATACACCTCATTGGTGGCAGCATCCACCAAGGGTCAGGTGCTCCCTATGGAATCAAAAACTGCTTCAAGCCCATTTGGCTGATCTGGAGGTTAAACTCATCCCAGACCTGCCTGTGGCTACTTACAGCTTGTTAACAAGTCATAATCTTCAGTTGACAGGTTGTTATGTTTTTTTCCTAGGTGTCCAGCAGCTTCCATGGTCTGTGCAATCCCATTTCTGCATGTCCACCAGAGATCTCCATCTTCCCACCTTTCAGGACAAAACTTTTAATTCCTGGGTCTTCCCTGCCTGACTTATATCAGGACCAAAGTTCAGCCTACACCAGACCAAAACCAGATCTGAAACAAGAATGAGGAATTATCCTGGAATGAGGAATTATCCTGGCTATCAGGAGAGCTGCGCTCACATCAAATCTGATTTTACCATGTGCATGTTCACTTCAGTGTGTTTTTATTTTTCCTTCTCTCCCAGGACGGGAAGGCAGAGCCCCAGAAGACAGAAAACATCTCACTGAAATGAGTGGCAAAGGACAGCCAGCCTGAGAGCCAGCCAGGATTGACTGAACCATAAACTTTCTGTTATGCCCATAAAAAAGGTGAAACAGCAGCATCTGCTCACTGAAAACCCTCTCCAGCACTATTTTAAAGTAATTTTAGCTGATTCTAAGGTAACTCACTCAGGAAGTCCATCCTTGAGGCAGCTCTTGTAAGTTCTGGTAGAGAATTGTTTCATCTTTCTCATTGTGCCTAAAAGCCATGAAATAATCTGGGTTTGTCATGTTCAGTTTTTTGAGAAGTGAACCCAAAAATCAGGTAGATTTTATGAAAAAGTGGCTTACAAAAGGAGCAATTTTCCAGTAAAAAAGGGGTTTGACAGAAAATTTCCTGCAGGTACTGGTTGTTTAATCATGTCCTCATGTGGCTGGATCAGGTATTTTCAATTGATCTGATTTTATGTAGTGATTTGGCACTTCTTGGCAATAAGAACTAAACGTGGCTTCGGAAATGGGTCAAAAATCATCATTTAAGAGAGCTCAGGAATGGTTCATTTCTAGCGATCAGACTGAGAAAATGTCCTTTCTGCTGTTCTATTCCACTTGGACTTTGGAATTTCATTCTAAAAACCTTCTGCAGAAATTGCCATTTGCAGTGAGGAAAGCAAGAGTCACGTCCAGCCAGACACCTGAACTTTTCCTCCAGGATTATTGGGAAGGGCCAGTTTCTCTAACCACTTTTTGTTTCCTTTTTAATTTTTTTTTTCTGGTGTTCTTACTCACTTTTCTGCTTTTTCTTCTCCCCCTGAGCTGAAAGCTTTGTTCAGACAGACCTTCCCTCGTGAACGGTTTCAGTTTCAACAAATTGCCATTCTGTGACGCCCCGCCAAAAAACCGCCTTGGAAAACTCCCAACCACCTCCAGCCCGTGCTCTGGAGCACATTTCATTCCCAAATCCTGGCCTAACCATGGACCAAACCATCCATGGGTGTAGCTACCTCTGCTCCAGGGCATCCCCTCCACGAGGGAGTTGGCCCCAAGGAACAGGGAAGGAATTTGTATCCGAGGAGTGCAATCCTTCTGGAGGTGACAGCCTCGGCTTGAGGTGGGGAGGGTGTTATTCAGCATTTCTGACAAGAACAGAATAATGATGCTGTGTCTGGTTTTGATTTAGAGCGAGTTGCAGTGCCACACTTCAAGAAAAAAAAAGAAAAAAAAATTATTCCAGTTTTTTAGGGCTTGAAATGATCAATTTTCTCTTTTTGGAAGGTTAAGTGCGGGCAATCCTCTCCGATTTTTTTGGCTTTGTCATCAGCAAATAGAGAATCCTGTTGTATTCAAGTGCTCACAGAGACAAGAACTTACCAGCTTTTGAAAGAAATAGAAAAGTATTGATAATCCCACCTTTTAAAAAAAAAAATTCGTTTTCCAGGAGTGTCTAGCAATGATAACATGAAAAAGACGAGATGAATTTATTTGTTTTTTTTCACTAGAGGCGAAAAGAACTCCATAAAGTGCAGATGAGGAATAATGAGCTGCTAATCATTAAGTGCAAATGAACTCGTGTAGACAACCCAGGTTAATTCCTTGCCAGCATACAAAGATTTGTTTTTTGTTATGCACCTCTCAATGATTGATTCCCCTCAGATCCCCTGAACGTGATCCTTGACTTAATTTTTTTTCTCTTTCAACCTACACTACAACGACTCACCCAAAAATTTCAACCCGTGTTTTGACTGAATTTTTTCTTCCTTTTGCTCTCCCTCACCGTGGTTTCTCCGAGCTGTAAGAATAACAAAAATAACAAAGCCAATATTCCAGTTATGCCTGGAATAGAAGCTTTTATTTCGGTTTTACTTCCACCGATGTCAAAACACCGCTCGGAGCAGCCCTCGTTCCCCGTCACGTGCTCGCAGATTTTTCCTTCATGCCTTTCTGGTTAGAGATGTCTTGTTGGAGGATTTTATTTTGTGCATGTCAGAGAACAAGTATGTTTTTTATGACATTTATGAATGTGACCAGTCTGGGAACACGCTGTCTGTCTGGGCGGGTTGCAGCCAAACTTGAAGTCATTGTGACCAGAATTTCCAATTTTGGGGATGGTTGATCCATCAGCTGGGGTCAATAAATTGGCAGAGTCATCTTTTTTAATATGGGAAGGGACCTTGGAGGGATTGTCAGGGCGAGGTTTTAATTATCTGGGATATTAAGCACGGCTATTCCTTCCACCTTTCTCTGCCTTTCCTTTCGACTGTAAAACTTGTATTAACTGCAGTGTTAAATAAAAAAACAATTTCGATCCTGAATGCCATGCTACAGAAACCAGTTTTGTCCTGAAGTGCAAGGATCAAGCCTGCAGCATCAAAATATCAAAAGAATTTCGATTTTTTTTTGCTGTATGAAGCCTGCCTGCCTTATTTCAGCTGCTGCAGCCCTCTGAAATCCATGATTGAGAGCTGCTAACTCCCAAAGATACCCTCCTGGCAAGCAGGCTTGAGGGGTTTTTTTAATATTTTATTTTAATTATTTTTAGTTTATAGCTCAGCAACTCGTCTGACCCAGGGGAACACTTAAACTAAATTTGATAGATGTCAAGTCAGGGAGGGGAGAAAAAAAAAAAAAGGAAAAAAAAAAATAAAGACAGCAGTGTTCTTTCTGCCTGCAATTACAAATGTTTGCTGGAGACTTTTCTGACAGGATTAAGCGGAGCAGAGACCTGGGGGGAGCAGAGAGGGATTGGAGCCCAGGGCTGGTTGATGTTCTCCAGAACACGGGAGGAGAGCAGGACACCTCCAGTAGCACTTTCCAGCTCCAAAAACACCGGGTTTGCCTTTTTTCCCCCCTTTTCCTCTCAATCCCGACGAGTTTTACGCCAACTGGGGGAGCTAAAAAGAGCACCCTTGTTTCTTCAGCTGATTTTGAGGTGTGGAGATGCCCCCAGGCAAAACTAAACCCGGAGCTTGATGAGCTGCAAAGAAGTGGGGAAATGCTCCGGGAAACGATGCAAAATCCCCATTTCGACATCTCCCCCCCGAAAACAAATATCAGAAACACCCAAAAAACCATTTAAAAATAAAAATAAAAAAGTGGCTCTGCTGTTTTCCAACCCATTTTTTTTCCTCGCACACCAAACTTTTGAAGATACTGTGAAACAGATTGATGCGACCAGTGACAAAGAGAGAAAAATTGGGTTCCTTGAACTTCTATGGGAATTATTCAGATGGGAAAAATGTTGTGTTTCTCCAGTATAATGTGCTGGCTGCATCAGGGAAAAGGAATGGGCTCTCCAGTTTTGTATCATTACATCACTGGCTCAAATCTTGCCCAGGAATTTAATCCAAAACTCAGCGAAATCAGTGGGAGTCTCATCGCTGGGAATCAATACTCAGGTACAAACACACAAAAAAAAAGAAAAAATAGAAATTGTTAGGGGAAAATATTGAATTGTTATTTCGAAAGCATTCAGAGTTTTCTTTCCAATGGAATAAGGGAAGAAATTATTTAAAAGTCTGATCTATCCATGTTTCTTTTCAATAATATTTTTTGAGTGATCCCTATGCCTTGGAGATTTACTGCTTACATCTTATCACTGGAAAAGAAGGGGAATTGCAGGCTGGGAATGAATAACTTAAATATACCAAACCTAGATTATGTTTAAAGGCTGGAAATGCTCCTTTTTGCTTCTTTCCTTTCTATAATGAAGAAATCAAAATTATATCTATGGGACTGGATCATTTTTCCCACTGAAAGAAAAGGCCGATGAAGAAATTCTGCACAAACATGAAAGTGTTCCGTGGTTCATGTGAAATCAGCTGATCCCGGGTCAATTTTGGGAATGTTCTGAATGAAATGATATTGCCCAAGCAGTGCCCACGGTACTCAAAATAAAAATGCTCTGAGTGTAACGTGAGTTTCATTTTCCTGATGGAGCTGCCCTTTCCATTGTGGGAACCAAGGGTGGTGCTGCACTTGCCCATGATTTAAAGTGTTTTCACTATTTTCCGGTCTTAACAATTAATTTGAAGGAAAACTCCTTAATGAATGGACAGGTGCCCTTCCAGTTTATTCAGGAACATCTACTTGGAGTGAAATCCAAGCTGATTTATTCCTGTAACTGTGGAATGCCAGAGTATTCCCTCCATATTTTTCTTTCCAGCTTTCAGACAAATAAATCAACACCCAAACGTATATTTACAATATTTGATAACAACAACAACAGCAAAATTATCTGAATTGGTTGATAATCAGCCAGGTAAAGTGTTTTAGCAGATTATGAAACCCCAAACTGCTCCGTGCTGACGATTATTTGCTCCTGTTCTTTAACTCTGGGTGGGCAAAGCTGCTTTTCCTCTGTCTGCTGGAAAGAAAAGCAGGATGGCTCTCCCTCTGCTTTTTGGCTTAGCTGCACACATCTGGGTTTCGTATCAAAAGAAATAAATATCAGCCCTAATTAATCCTCTGAGGCTGCTGGGTACCAACTCCTGAGCAGCCCAGGCTTTAATTCCAGGCCCAGGGATGGGGTGGGCTGTGCAGGGCTGGCTGTTGATTTAATGCACGATATCATGTCCAAAAAGGACCTGGAACAACACTGGATTTACATCAGCTGAATATTTGGCTCATTTGAGGCTCCCCTGGGGAGGAGAGGGGGGACACCTCCACACATTCATCCCGCCCTGCTCCGCTCAGATTTGGTTTGGAGAAAACTGCGTTGCAAACTGCTGAGGAAACACGGGGAAATTTTCATAAATGCAACTTGCTGGGGTTGTTTAATTGAGGAAAAAAAAATCTTTCAAGAAATGCAAACTGATTGGTTTACTAGTCCTTTATAAAAAGTTATTTCTAATGATTTGACCAGAAGATAAAACTCCTGTATTTCAGACAAAAGAGTACCAGGATGGCAACGCTCTGATTAGTTTTACATCTTTCCTAATTCAGCTAATTCAAAGATAGACCTCAGGGATTTCCTTCAGCAGCAATAAAACTTGTTGAGAGTGGGCTCTGTTACATGTTTTACAATTCAAAACCTGTCTGTCTCTCTTTTACTCCCTCTTTTTTTAATTTTTTTTTTTTTAAAGAAAAGGCTCTATAATGATTTTGATCCAGGCATCTGAGTGAATTCAGAGCAAATGCAGGTAAAGGGGATGTTAACACTGGCCTGGGCACAGCCAGGCTTTGTGCAGACCTCTCCCCCTTCCAATGCTCCTCAAACCCAACCTGCAGTAAACCTTGTTATTCCAGCCCTGGATTTAGCCAGCAAAAAGCTGCCAACCGCCCCAAATCGTGTGGCTGATTTCTGTAACGAGCGCTAATGAGACCACCACACTGATTTTCCCAGATTTATTATTTTCCTTCCCAAGCAGAGCCCAAACTGGAACCCTCATCCCCAGATGTTCCAACCTGGGTGTGTTAAATCCTTGCAAAATTCCTGCTGCCTCCCCACCATGCCATGTGAAGCCATTCCCATGGGTCCAGGCTGGTTTCGTTGTGCCAGGCAGCAGCGTGCTTGCATGACTATCCATCTATTAAAATATATTCCTTCTCCAGTGGAGAATATTTCAAATATTTCCAAAGAAGACTTTATAATTTTTTTTTTCCGTTGGGATTATTGAAAGTAAAAAATGAAAGACATAAAATCATGCCACAAACAAACAAACAAACAAACAAATAAACAAACAAACAAACCCCAAAACCTATAGTAAAGTCAGAAAAGCAGGGAAAATTAAGAATTTATAATAGTGGAATCATTTATCTTGGGAAAGACCTCTAAATCATTGAGTCCACTCATTACCCTGGCACTAACCCATGTCCCCAGGATCATCCACATGTCATAAATCCCTCCAGGAGTAGTGACTCAACCACTGTCCTGGGCAGCCTTTTCCAGTGCTTAACAAACCTTTCAGTGAAGAATTTTCCCTAATATCCAACCTAAACCTCCCCTGGCACAGCTTGAGGCTGTTTCCACTTGTTACCTGGGAGAAGAAACCAAATCCCACCTCACTCCAACCTCCCTTAAAGGTTAAACTGATGCTGACATTTGATGGCCCTGGATGAAGCAGAGATTTCAGTCAGAAATCTTTACTCCGTGCAAAAATTTTAGGAAATTTCTTCCATATTCCTGAATTTTGCACACACTTTCACATAGACCTGTCATATAAAGGCAAAGCAAGAGAATCCTCTAAAGAAAGAAAATTAGTGTTCTAATTAACATCAGTCTTGATTTGTGAAAGTATTTCATGAACACAAAGGGCCAGATTAATAAAATAAGATCCATAAAGCAAGGGCTAGATTTATTGCTGTAATGGCAGGAAATCGATGCCGTAAAACCTGATCCAATTGCAGAAATCTCATAGAATTTTTGCCTTATTGTGCCATTTTTCATGGCCAATCCAAGAACTGCAACCAGCTCTGATTTTCTTCAAATCCTTCAACAAAAGGAAGAAGTGAAATCATGACTAAATAAATTATAATCCCTGCTGTTGTTGGGCAAACAAAGCCCTTGTGAAGGAACAGGAATGGCTGCAGGAAGGTCACTGCCAGGAAGTATTTAAACACCATTAATCCTCCTCTATCAGCCCCTCCTGGGTGATAAGAGCCCCTTCAAACCCCTAAATCGAGTTCCTCTTACCCTGATATCTCCAAGTGGTCACTGACATGTTCCTGGTTTGAATTTCTCTCCCAGTTTTCCCTTTAGCTCTGGAGCCAGGACAACGTGGCCTCACTGTCTGGTCTCTTCTCCATTAAAAGTGAATCTTCTATCAGCAAAAAACAAAGACGAGTTTTAGATCTGAGTGTGCAACCTCCATATTTTTATTTAAATGCTCATTTTATATTTAGCAATGATCCCCAAGTGCCTAGCTGGGCACATGCAGGGAATACAAAGCTTCCTTCCCCCATGAATGGCATCATTAATTTGGATTTAATTTTACTCTCACCTAGAAATTCACTGATAGAAACGTGTGTTTGGGCTCCAAGGCAAAAGATAAGCTAAGATTGCAACAATTATTTTGAGATTTTTCTTTTATTTGTTTATTTCTCCAGCTGTTCATGGGGTCACACAACCTTGGATAAAAGTGAATCATATGGGTCCTTCAGTGGCTCACTCCACCTCCTCTTTGTCATTTTGCTGAGTTAAATGGAAACTTGAATAACCTAAGGAATAACTTTATTTGGATTCTTTCCAGATGTACATTATAGCAATATCTGAATCCCATTCTTGCTCCTAAATGTATATTTGCCTAAGGAGAGAGATGAAATGACTCCACAGGGGGAGAACTGGGACACTGGAAGTTACCAGGAAGGGAATTCAGCTCAAAAATAGACTTGTAGACGAATTATCAACGCACAGCACAAATACCTCAATGAAACCACCACCTAAATCCTTGGTTTGTGAAGTCACCCATCTTCTAAATTCATTTTGATCCTATGTTTTCACTTTACCTTTCAAACGCAAAATTTTGAGCGCTTCCATGTAATAAAGGAATGATAAAACTTTGTCTTATGTTGGGAAAAGTTTTGTTGAGTGCAGTGAAATATCAGAGACTGCATTTCTCAGAGCTCATGGCAGGGATGAAATATCCACCACCCCAGTCTGCTCCAAGCTCCATCCAGCCTGGCTTTGGACACTTCCAGGGATCCAGGGGCAGCCACAGCTTCTCTGGGCACCCTGTGCCAGGGCCTGCCCACCCTCATGAGGCAGAATTCCCTTTTTTCCTGAATTTTATATGCCGTTATGCAACTGCGTAATAAGGTTTAACACAGAGTCCTTCAGGTTTTGGTTGTGTTATCCACATAAAAATTCATCCCAGCCAGATGTAATTTAGAAAGTGGAGGAGGGTTTCATGATTATTGGTTACATCATCCAAACCTACTCGAGGAACTGCTCATGAACGTCAGAGTTTGGCACAGATTTGGAAAATTTCATTTTCCTTTGGCAGAGGAGGCTGCCTAGAAACACCCAGTGATCAGATTCTCAAAGATGCTGAACTTCTGCAGCTCTTCCCATTTCCACAGCAGCATTCCAGGGTTTGACACAGCTGAGCCTCTGTTCGTTATCATCTGTTGGATTTTTTTACCACTCTCATATTAAAAATGGCTCTGTGCAAATGCATCTTCCAGAGAAGAAAATACAGCTTTGCCTGTGCCCTTTTGGGGTGCACACAAATCCCTGCTCAGGCCAGTTGGTATGTCCTGAAACCCCAAACCACTGCCTGACCTCACAGCCTGGACCAGCCTGAGCATTGCAGGTTTTTCACTCCCTTTATTACACAGCATATTTGAGACCTGCAGTTTCATGAGAAAAATTAAGGATTTGTGCTGTGAGCCTCATTGGATGCCCTGTGGATTTGTGTATGACTTTTACAGCACAGACAGGCAATCCAGCTCTCCCTTTCAGGAGGACATTAAGCCAAATTTCTGCCTCTGACTATTTTATGAAACGTGTAGGAAGTTAATATTTAGGGAGGGTTTGGCTCATTGATCCCATTTGACAGATGGATGCACAGACACAACGCAGACACAGGGACTGCAGGAGCCTGAAATCCCCGAGGACAGCAGCTAAAATACATTTTGTGGGGAGCAGACTCACTCCTTTACAGGCAGCTGCAGAATTGCAGGTGGGATTTCACACGGACCACGGAGCTTTGGCTTCAGCCAGGGGTGGGTTGTCTGTACAAATGGAAAACAAAATCGACGTTAAAAATGGGTGAAGTGGGAAAATCAAAGAGTTCAGTAAATTTTAATTAGGCTAAAAGAGATGATTGCACTCATCTGATATTCCTGCTCAGTGTGCTCTGGGCTCCTCTTTGTCTGGGATGGATGTTTGGAAAAAAAACCCCATCCCAACACATTTACGGATGTCCACTGATGAATTTGCTTTTTCAGATTTCCATTTATTTTTTTTTTTCCTTTTCATGATAATCAATTCTTTCTTTTCTGTGATGATTTGATTATAAATATGGCATTTTGGCCATAGGTGACAGAAGCACTCTGGGCCAGATGTGCTGGCTGCCTGTGAAGGGCTTGGCCATAGGATGCTGGTGGTTTAAAGTAACAGGAAACCTGAGGAATACCATAAATCAGCCTTTTCTGACTGGGTTTCTTGTACAGAGTAAAACAAAATGTATTGAATAACTTAAGTATGTGTGAGCCTCCTGCCTACCAAATTGCTGGGGGCTGCCAGTGGAAAACACACTAATTTGACGTTGGCCTCCAGGAGAAAATTGTTAAATGAAAATTAGGCCTCAGCATTTTAACACAAAAAAAAAATCAACTCGGAGTTCAGCGTTAACGGGAGCCTAAGGATTTAACTAACTGCAAGGAAAACAAGGAGAGACAAAAATTCCTGACTTACTAAACCCCAGTCCTGAGAAAAAAAGCCTTTCACTTCTGGATCCCGACACGGCAGGAGGGACAAAGGCAGTACCAAAGGGTGGTTTTCTTTCTTTGCTCTCTCCTGCCGTGGATTTCACAAGGTCATAGGTTGACATTTTGTACTTTTCCACACTTCTATTGACTTTCATTAATAATAAACAGAAGGTGCTGGGCCAAAGTCATCGAATCCGTGACAGAGTGTTCGAAAATATTAAAGCTTCCCACACTCAAGGACACCAGAAGGGGCTGAGCTCAGAGATCCTCTCCCCTGGAGTCCTGGCAGGGCTCTTCAGGAGAGATATGAGAACACATCCGAGCTCTTCCCCTCCAAGGAGCCGTTTCCAACCCAAACTGGGGCTGGAGCAATCACATTCCAGGGATATTCCTGTGGATAAACCTGCCTATGGCAGTGCAGCTCCTTCCCTAACCAGCTAAAGTAAGTTATTGCAAATTGTTTCGTCCCAGGCCTTAATTAAAAGATGCTCTGTTCTTATCATCCCATTAAAGAACATTTTTAAACCATTAATTAAGACAAAAAATGTGGCCTGTTCCTCTCCCATCTCTTCTCTGCTCTACTTAAGTAAAATAATACTGAGAAACCAAATTTTTTTTTTTTCATTTCGTAATCATTCTTTTGGGTTTATTTTGAAGCAATCATTCTAGGGGTCTTTCAATGTCCTCTTTCTGACCATTTTGTGGAGACAGGCATGGCCTGGCATTCCTGTTCCCTGAAGAATGGCTCCCACACCAATGCTTTACATCCACACCTTCTCAGATGCCCGTGTTTTCCCTTTCAGAAACCACTCTGAAACAACTTTAAAATTTATAAATCAATGGGCTTAGAGTGCATTGGCCCAAGTTCCGCCATTTCCTCCACACTGGAGATGTTTTTTTGGCCAGCCTGGGACATTTTCTTTCCTGCAGAGTCTCTCCCTTTCTCCGTGGTGTTGCTACATGATCTACTCCAGCATGGACCCCCTCTTAAATGGAATTCTTATGGCTGGGAGAGCAGTCCCTACATTAAATATGAGAGAGAGCTCCTGCTTAAAACCCATCCACAAAGCAGAGTCCTGAGCCATATTTCTTGTTCCCTTTTGAATCTGTGTTTTGGGTTCTGGCAGGGGGACAGGAGCGAGTGTGGCGTGCAGCCTTTCCCAGACTGTGTAGCTTGGCACCAGAAAATCATTTCTTCGGAGTTCCAAACCTGTCAGGATGCTCTCTCGAAACCGCTGCACATTTCAGACATGTAACACCGAAATGTCACTTTTGGGGCCCAAACCGGAGCGCCCTCAGCTCTCTGATTGGCAGAAAACTGACGGACAAGCTCCAGGGAATTTCTCCTACAGCTGTAAACTTTCAAAAATACTTTACTGCTGCAAAAACTACGGAGTGTGGTTTAAATGAACAATATGCCCTCTTCATACCTCAGCAGCAGCAGGAACACGCTTTCCACTCCAGCGTGAGCAACCCAGGGGTCGAGTTCTGAGTTTTGTTTTCACCCATGTAGAACAGGTTAAGCAGTTTTTAGCTCTTTCCTACCTGTCACACCGAACAGACGATATCCCAGACATCTCCAGGAGGAGGAAGAGATGATACAGATGGTCGTGCAGATGTTTGGATCCTGTCCTCTTAATGCTCCAGGCAGGACAGATTTAACCTCCTTGTATGCCTCACAGAAGAGCAGATCACGTCCCTATCCCATCCCTGGGACCTCGGAGGAAGCCAAGTCTCCAGTTAATATGTTTATGTGACATTCAGAGCTTGGCTCTGCTCTGCCCTTGTGGGCCAAATCCTAATGTGACCCAGCGCTCTCTCACATCAGCTGGAGGTTTGCCTGAATAAAGCAAAAGTTTAAAAGTAAGCGATGCCTCCAGGTTCCAGGCCAGGGGTTTCATTTCACAAAAGCTCCAAGTGTTAGAAAAAGACACATCAGCTTCAGCCCGCTGCAGGGCCGCTGTTTTCTGGAACTTTTTGTGTTTTGATTGTTAAAAATCTGAAATATGAGGAGGAAGGTCTTCTCCTCCCAGCCCTGGGGCTACACCCTTCCCTGAACAAACCTGTGCTCAGCAGGACCTGAATCCTTCCTGAAGAATTTATGACTCCAGGGGCCAGAGCTGCTGGCTCTCTGCCCTGATGTCATCAATGGAAAGTTGTCTCCTGAGATCACCATGAGCTGGGTCACGTCCTACTTCGTTATCCAAAGAAGCTGTGACTTCCCCAGCCCTGGAAATGTCCAAGGCCAGGATGGATGGGGCTTGGAGCAACCTGGATCTAGGGGGAGATCTCCAGGCCCATGGCAGGGGGTTGGAACAAGATGAGTTTCAAAGTCCCCTCTAACTCAAACCATTCTATGATCCCATAATTTTGTGATTCTATTTGCTTATGAACAACCCTCAGCTTTCATTCTGATTTTATATTAACATTTACTCCCATATTCTCTCCCTGCCCTTCATTCAAACCAAAAAATGATGATTTTATAGGAAAAATTCTGGCAAGAAACTGGGAGGGCTAAGTCTTGGAAAAGGACATGACAGCTCTCCACCTGAAAAAAGACTGCTGGAACACACACAGGCTTGGGGAAAAGCCTCGAGCACCAGTTCCTGGGGAGGGTTGCATGCCTTGGGTTTATCTGTTACTTCCATGGTATTCACATTTTCCCGGTCAGTTCTGGATATATCCCACGGTTCCCAGTGTCAGTGGACAGCTGGGACTGCTGTGGGATATCTGGGATGTGCTTTGTAGGGAACAGTGAGGAAATTTTCTGGAGGACTCCCTGCCCCTTGCACGATACGTCAACCCCAGTCCAAACCAGCAGAGGGAAACCCTGATTGGTTGTAAGGGACAAAAACCTGAGGTGGTATCAGAGAATCACAGGCTGACCAAGGTTGGAAAAGACCTCCCAAACCATCCAGCCCAACCTTTGACCTGTCACCACCATAGCCCAAAGTGCCACGTGCAGGTGTTCTTTGAATGCATCCAGGGATGGTGACTCCACCGTTTCTCTGGGGGCATGACCCCTTTGGATGGATCATGGGTGTGCAGACCAGGGATGGTTGTGTGCATGGAGGTGTCCCTGAGGGGCTGGGTGTAGCCTGGCTGTGTGGTCTCTTGTGGGAAGATTTGTCCCCTCCCATGGGGGTCACATTCTCCAAGGCCAGGTGGTTTCTGATCTCCCTCTCCTCGACAATATTCAAAATAATGATGAACCCAGTGAAGACCAAAAATCGGCCAAACTCGTCTGTGCTGTCAATCTTCCCTACAGATGTTCTGGAGGTTCTGTTGAGCCTCTAACCACAGCGTTTCAGTGCTTTAATTGTGCCTCCTGCTTTGGGAACACAGCAAAGGAGTGAGTAATCACCACAACCCCATGAATGAACAGCGAGGTTGTGCATGGAGAAACTGAGAGAGGGAGAGACCACACAGAGAGGAGTGGGAGCCGTGGGATTAGGAGCTGGGATTTCTTTTTCTCTGTGCACAGTCCACCAGGCCGTGCTGGCCTGTATGATCTCATGGAAGAAGTATATTTTCCATCTGTGAGGAACTCCTCGCAGTATCAGCTTAGTGCAAATTAGCAGGATCATTAGCCACTCTTGGAGGGAGACGGCTGCCAGGAAGCCTTGAGTGGATGTTTGAGGAAGAATTCCTAATGTCTGTGTGTCTGGAGGAGTATAAATTCTTCTATTCCCCTCCAGTAGCCTAATTAGATTTTACTCTGTTTATTAGAGGAGTTCAGTTGCTAGCTTAACATGAAATAAAATCTGCATGATTAAGAAGTCACGAGCAGTAAAGCTTACAGTGTGCTGTTAGAAATTTTCCTTTTGGATCCACAGCAGCGAAATCCTCCAGTGTTAAACAAAGCGAAAGCAGGAGTGTGTTTAGATCCAGCAGCCAGCATCCAAACAGGGTGTCAGGGCTGCAGGGAGGGTTGGGAAGGGGGTATGGTGCCATTTAAATCATACCTGAAATGAGATGATTTCTGGGGAAATCGCATCTCTAACCACACAGCAGACTGGATCCTCACTGGAAAACGAGGACAGGAAAGCTGCTCTTCCATTTGAAAATATATTCTTCAGCTCTCCTCACTTCCTTCACAGTATGTCAAGAGTCAAGGGCTCTAAAAAGAAGGAGTAATATCTAGATCTAATTTTGTTCAAACATCTTCAAGCCTTTCAGGGGCTGATGGCTTTAGTGATGTCAAACAGCCTCCAGGAGAAGTTGTATCCATTAATTTTTCTAAAGTGAAGGTTGGCCTTGGAATAAAAACCCATTGAGGACAATGAGATGCTTGGGGCAAGGATTAGACCCTTGCATGGAAAACGATGAACAGTCAAAACCCCCTGATTTGGGATTTGCCCCTCACTTTCCAGATCTCTGGTGGCACTGAATTCCAGGCATGTATCCCTTAAAATTTCCATGTGCCTTTTTAGGAACTGAAGGCAGGGGAACCAGAAAAGAAAACAGATATTCTGTTTCTACTGACTTTGCTGGGAACAGCTCTGTCACACACAAAGGCATCAGCAACCTGCAACAGGGAGTTTTCCAAATGGTCTATGAGCTGATGACCCCAAAATCCCACTGGAAAAACACCTCTGTATTCACTGACCTGTAGATAGAAAAAACAGAGAGTGCTTTTTTCTTTCTCCCAACAATCTGAGAAAACAAACTCTAATTGCAAATGAGTTTATTCTTTTGGAGGACCTCTAAGAGCTGTGTCTAAAGCAGGATTTTTGGTGCTGGGGTTGTACCTAAAACCTCTGAGTCCAGCCCACCCTGCTGGTAGGGGCAACCTGATCACAGACACGGAATCCTGTTCCTCAGGGATCGTTTAAAAATCCATCAGGGGCAGAGTCAGGGTGCAAATCTGTGGGTGGGAGTTGGGAGCCTGGTGTAGAAAGTAAGTTCTGGAGCCGAAAAGAAGAAAAGAGCAAGCTCAGAGGAGGTTAAGAGTCAAGGGAAGGAGACTCGAAACCCAAAACCTTCCCAAAAAAGCAAAGGGATTTGTGCAACCCAAGGGACTAAAAGTACATTTTGGCCCATGCTCTGGTTTTCCTCAGCACGTGCCCAGCCACAAGAGCCCATGTGGTTCTTCTGTTTTCCCAAGTCTTTTGAAATACAGATGCAAGAGTCTCGAGTCCCTGCACTTCCCTGCATTCCTGAAGAAATTGGCCCACCAAGTCGCTGTAATTCAGGATACCACCATACACCCACATGTAAGATTCCTTAACAACTATGCACATTTTTAGGCTCAAATATTTTAGAATTGTTTTCACTGTGCCTGAGCTGTAATTGGCTCAGCTTCCCAAGTGTTGGATCATCTAACTGGAGTGATTTTTGACTCGGAGCCCAGGCACCATATCAAAACATTTATCAATTAATCATAAAAAGTAACTAACATTGTTGTCCACCCAAGAAAAACTGTCACTTACAGACTCATGTATGTTATTCCTTATGAAAGAGCTGCTATATAGAAGTTGATTTCCTGCACAGACCAGGTGGAAAATCTGCTAGAGGCAGAGGTCAAATTTAGTTTAATTTTATACCCTTTGTTAAGAATGTTCTCTCTCTCTCCCTCAAAAAAAGAAAAAAAAAAAGAAAAGAAAAAAAAAAGAAAAAACCCACCGTTGTGTTCCTTTCCAAGTATTCTAAAGTTAATTCATGTGGAAGAAAAAAAAAAAGATTAGGATAAAATTTCAAATATTAAATTCAAATGCAGGATTAATGAGTTTTATTTCAAAGCCCCAGAGGTTGTCTGGAATTTAGGACATTTTTTTAGTAGCAGACACGAGACACAGCCAGATGCAGTCGTGTTTTGGACCAGCTCAGCACAAATTTAGCACCTTGAAGGAGAAACTTTATGTCTGTTTTGTAAAGCAAACATTTCAACTTTTCCAAAACCCCTTGTCCAAGAGATATTATTGTTGCACTGGATGAAGGAAGGGATTTAAACTACGGCTGACTCTCCAGCACAGAGAAATTGCCACCCCATGCAACAGATCCATATAAATAATGTATTTATTTTTTTAATAATGTGGAGCAAACTAGATTAAAAAAAAATTTAAAAAAAAAAAAATTAGACCATTTCCTGGAGCTGAATTCAAGAGAGTTCCTTGCGACACCCTGCAGGAAAGAGCTTTTTGCAGCTTGGTTTCTCGAGGAGCAGCAGGGAAGGGCTTGGCAGAGGTACAAGCACCATTCTTCTCACGCCCTCCCAGCCAGCATGGCAAAGCCAGGGCTGCTCCACTTCACACCCTCTCCCTCAGTCAAATCCCTGCAGGACAAACCTCTCCCTTCATTAAAAGATTTTGTTATCATCCCCAAAATTAACAGCCCTCAGCTTCCTCCCTGACAGAGTTGCTCCCAAGGAGCCCCAAGTGTCAGTTGTGTTTGGAGTCACCAGAATTTGTTCAATCCGGGGAGAAATTCCTGTTTGGAGACCAGTGATGTCTTGGGAAGGGCTGGTAACACCTGTGAAGGGCTCAGCCTGCAGATCCAGGGCAGGTGGTTGGACCACAACGTCTTTTGGGCAGCCAAAAAGTGCTAAACATTGTCCTGATTGAAATCAAAGAGTTAAATCCCCGTTGAGTTCAATGGAAGAGGAAGGTGGCCAACACTGAGTTTAATATTTTATATATTAGCATTGAAATCTTGATGGGAAAGAACCAAAACCTTGCAGTGAGCAACCTTCAAACGTTGGAATCTTGTCTTAAAAGATTCCAATTATAGCAAGAAGAAAACACTGGGGTTTCAGTTTCACATTCTGGCATTTGATCAAATGGACATACCACAGTCTGTAAATAGACCCAAAAATGAAAAGTCATTCCAATTAAATTCCTTCATTGCCTTAGAACTCTGACTCACCTATGGACAATTAACACCAACAGATAATTAGAACTTGGTGCTAGGCAAGCTTCAGATTAATTATTTTATTTAGAAAAACACCGACAAATTATTTTTTTCTTTTTTCTTTCTGGGATGAAAATCCTACAAGTAAAGGTTTTCCTCTCTCCAGTACAGAACAAAAATAGTCCATGGAAATAACCTCATCTCACAGCATTTCTGGTTTTGGGCCCCATCAAAATCAATAAGTGTGAATAACCAAATATTATGCAAAGTAGCAAATATACTTTAAAAATTCCCAAAAGTTTTCTCTAAATTGCAGCTAAGTTTTCTGGTCAACCCCAATTTTATTCCATCTGGTTGCTCATAATCTCATCCCACCTCTAACCCTTTTCAACAGCAAGGGGAGTTTGGATTTAAAGCTTCATTTCCAAATGGATTTCTCGGCCAGGATGGGAGAATGTGGATGTCATTGTCAGGAATTTCAGGTTACAACTGCCTGGAGCTGTTCTGAGTGCAACGCTGAGCCACCACCAAAAGAAGGGAGAAGCTGTGCAAGGCACTGGCAGCTGCTCTGACTGCAACCACCTTTCACTCACATGAGGCCAATGCCTCTTTTTGGTCTTTCTCATCTCTGAACTCAACCCCTGACCTGGCTTTAAGCTGAAAAGTATCTTAAAAACTTAAAATTTCACCAAAATTTGCTGAAGACTTGGTGTTTAACATAAAAAGCCTCGCTGTGTATTACCAGTGGCACAAGTTTATGCTTCATTTTGGATAGAATAAGAAATGGTTTATCCCTAGACACTGCTTTGCACATGTCCAATCCTTATCAAAACCGCACAGTTTGACACTCGTGTCCAAAAGCCGCCCCCAAATCTGTTGCATCACTCTGACCTATTGTCCAAAGCCAGCTAAACTGGAGGCTGAGCCAAGGGACACCTTATCCAAAGGAAAACAGCAATAGCTGAAACGTATCTGAGGCACCAACAGGATGTGAACCCTTCACAACATCTTCCTCTGCTGAAAACCCATCAGCCCAGCACAATGAAAATGTTGGGCTGTGCTGCCACCTGCACCACCAGTGCCTTCCAGGGCTGCTCAGCTGGAGAGATTGGATGGTTTTCCATGCCTGGCCTGGCCCCTGGTGTGAAATATTCCCACAGCTGGATGTGAGCAAAGAATGAGGCATCCCAGAGACTGGACAGGAGACCTGAGCCAAGCCCAGGCCTGGGTGGAAGCCTGTTCCATGACCAGTTGCTCCACACCTGGCTCTGTGCTTGGGGATGTCCTACATGGAGCCCTGTGAAGGTTTATGGGCATTCCATCTATCATTGCATCAGGGAAAAAAAAAATTAAAAAAAAAAAAAAAAAAAAAAAAGAACAGCAAAAAGAATAAAATGAAGATTTTTATGGGCCTAGGAGGAGCTAACCTGGAAATATCACTGGCACAAATGGAGCTGTTGAGCAGACAATAGCGCTGGGGGATTGCCATGGGTTTGTTTATCATCCTCGTTGGGAGGTCCCCACCCTGCTGGTCCCCAGCCCGGGGAGCTGGTGGAGCACAGGCTGTGATTGCCACGCTGACAGCTTTATTGCCTCCCTGACCTTGCTATTTTTAAGGGAACAGGTTATCTCCGTGATGCAATCAGGTCTTCCTTGTGCTGTTAGGTCATTCCCACTGCAGGGAGCTGGAGCCTTTGCTCCTCACTGGCTTGGAATGCCAAGTCAGCTGTTCCAGGTGTCCAGGAGTTTGACAGAAAGACACTGAGACTGATTCTATTTTCCCAAATCTCTCAGAAAATGCAGCTTTGGTTCCCTTCTTTGTAGCTAGCTTATCCAAATTGATAAAAGAGAATTTAAACATCCAGATTCTGAGACTTGAAGCTTAAAAGAGCATCATTTAGATTAATTAAATGTGGGAGTGGGAAAGTGCAAGTGCACGTTATAGTTCACGAGTGATTCCATGGAATAAGTGCAATAAGTAAATAAATTATTAAAAATGTTGTTTCGCTTCCATTTTGAATGTCATTATTGCAAAACAAGTGGACAGAATGGCCAGACCCTCACTTAGGGAAAATAAAATATCCCAGTGGGCTGAGTTCTGCAGAGCTATTAAAGGCTTTATGTCAAGATTATCTTTCTGGAGAAGACACAGTCATGATTTCAGCAAATGCTTTAAAAAATGGGTCAAATTAGAAAAGCTTTTACTGATTTAGTAACTACTTATCCCACATTATCTGTATGTAAACTATTTACTCAGAATGATATGACTTAAAAGATCTCTCCCGTCCTAAAATTCCTGACTCCTGCCCTAATTCCATGAGAAAAGAGACACCCACAGCAAAGTTTAGAAGAGCTCTGTTGGGAATCCTTTTTCCAGCTCCCATGGGAATAGAACACCTTTTCCAGTCTCAGTTGAAATGAAGAAATTAAAAAAAACATTAAAAATCAAATCCTATTTGAGCTAATGCAGCCCAAACACAGCCAAGGTGCTCCAGATAATTTCCCCAGTCCCTATTCTTGTTGATCCCAGTGTGAAACCCAACCACAAAACTGCCTGGAAGGTTTCCTTGGCTTCTCTCAGCCTGCAGGAAAACCTCGAGGGATGCATTAAGGGAAAAGGTGGCCCTCTCCTCCACAGTCCCTAAAATGGGCTTATGGGTCATTAAACCCCTTCCACTCCTTCAGAGGTGGTGGAATGGGGACATCTGAGACCTCCAGGGAGCAGCCAGGGGGTGTAACCTGCACAGGGACACAGTTCCCATAACGTCACAGCAAGAAGAGGTGAGCTGGAGCAAAAAATAAATTCACTTTCTCACCAAACACCCTCCTGTTTTCCTGAGTCCAGATAAGCAAATTAAAAATGATGTCATGGCTCCCCCAGGACACTGCAACACGCTGCCATTTGTCCAGCCAGAGTACAACTCCTATTAGTGTGACATAACCCAGTAGCTGGGAACTCAATAGGAAAAACAGAGGTGGAATTTAATGAAAAAAAAAAACCCTCCACAGCTTTTAACTCATTGCCCTTAACACGCAGAGCTACTGTAAGTGAGTGCCTCAACATGAACACTCTGAAGACCAAAGAATTAAAGTAAATGCAATCAGCAGATTACTAAATACCAATGGGAAATTAAGAGCTATAGAGCAAAATCCAAGAGCATTAAAGGATTTACTGCTTGGCATTGATGAGAAGCAAGTCTTTGGATTTCCATTTCTCTCCTTAATTAGCAACTGAGGTTTATTTTAGCCTGAACTAAGTCACAAAAGATAACACGCCCTAAAAGAAAATAGATAGCAGTGCAATAAACTTCATAAAATGTCTTATTAAAAATTAGAAGAAAAAAAATAAAACAAAAAAAAAACCCAAACAGGTCCAAATGGAAAATCAATTTCCAGGAGTTCCATTTCCTTTTGTTTTCTTGTCTTCCCACCCATGCTCAGCTCTTTTCTAATAACATTCAGCTCTTTGCTAGCAGGGTTACGGAGGGTGGTAACAAAGATAGCATTTGAAACCCAGAAGGGAGGCTCCCTTTTAGCAGGGACATTTTAGGAGGGTTCCTGCTCCTTCCCAGCTTGGGGTTTGAAAGTTTGCTGTCTGCCTGCCCAGTTCCCAGGGCTTCTCACTGGGAGTGGGATCTCAAATGGATGAGCCGTGTTCCACGTGGCCGCAGCTCTGAACTGAGCAGCTGTGTGGATTTGAGGGGTTTTTATGGATTCTCTGGGACTGGGGAGAGATGAGGCTTTTCTGGTCAACCAGGAGATCCCTGGCTGGTTGTCCTCCGCTCCCATCCACCATTCTCACCCTGGTGATGAGCTCCCAGCAGCTGCTTTGGCAGGGTTTGCTGGAGCATTCCCGGTTTGCTGGAGCGTTCCCAGCTGCCAGGACGCACCAGGGATTCGGTGTCTGGTCTCCTGACCTGGGATACAGATTCCCATGGCACCATTTCACACACAGCTCCTGCCACAGCTTAAAGAATAGCTGTAAAATACAAGCAGCTGCTTTAGACCTGGAGAAGAGTGAAAGTCTGGGAGTTAAATCTGAAGAATTTTTGTAACAACGAGGTCAGTCCCAAACAAACCCCATGCTTCAGTGGGAAGGAAGCTGAGGCACCATCTCCTGCTGTTAATCACTCTCTACTTTTCTCCCTTCACCAGAGAGCCCAAGAATTCATTTGGTCACCATAAAAATTAACTGTGGAGTGATCTGAGTGTGATCCAGATCCATAGATCCATCCCTCCATGGCTTTACAGTCCAGGATTCAAATCAAATCCAGCTCCAGAGGTGAGCAGGTCATCTAGGCCTGTGAATTGTCTAAGGAACAAAACTCCATTGAGTTAAATCAACCCTAGAAGTTGCCAAGTTGGTATCTAGCACTCAAAAATTATTGGATGGCTTTAGAATTACTCGTTTTAAAATATTCGACTTTTAATTATTTTTATTTGTCTTGTAGTTTGCAGTCCTCAGGGTTGAAAACTGGACACTTGTTGGACATTGATGGAGTTTTAATTTTGTGCTAAAATAATTAGTTATGCATCTGAAAATGCATTGATTTTAGTCATAAAATTGCAGGAGCTGAGCCCTTAAAATAAATTATCAAATACCATGCAAAGTAAAGTTCTCATTCATTGAAAAAAAAAAAAAAAAGGAAAAAGTATCCAAACCCATAGCCACAACCAAAGAAAACAGAACACTACAGTGTTTTAAATGAATTACTTAACAAGTGGTGATGATTCAGTTTATGGTCATTCATTACATCCTGATTCTCAAGGTGAATCCCAAACGAGCACAGTTTGGAGGCACTGATGGGTATCTGCCCATCCCATCACCTGTCCCCTTTATCTCTGAGCCTGAGCAGAGGCTTTAATGCATTTTGGGTTTGTGACACCTCTGCTGTCACCAGGAGGGACAAGTGACAGCGGGAATGTGATGGACGAGCGTGGCAGAGCCAGGAACTGGCACTTAGAGGGTACCCTGCGCTAGCTCAGGGAGAAGAGACAAAGCAACTCCCTCCCTCGTTTTTTTAATTTATTAAAATAACAGCTCCGTATTCCCGGGGGCAGATGTCGGGAGTAATTGCATGCAAATTGCGCTGGAGTCACGCTAAGGCACCCAGTGCCACCCAGGGGCTCCTGAAGGGTTAATATCGAGGAGCTCAGTTAATTTACAACTGGAGACCTTTATCGTCTCCCGGTGACATCGAGGGCTCGCATTTCTCACTTAATTACTTGTTCAGCAATCAGAGATAGATGTGTTCTGTGTTTAGACCTCGCAGCTGTGAATTGTTTATTTACTCATGGTCAGGCCGGGGGAATGGCTGCAATTTAAAGGTTCAGATCTCTGCTACCCTGAGACTGGGGCAGGTCTTCCCTTAAACACTTCCATATTCCGCGGTGGAATTCCTCTGGAGGTGCCCATCTTCTCCTCCCGTTCCGGGTAATGGGGCTGGCAGGTGTTCCTGCTCACTGGGGTTTGGGGTTGTCCACCCCAAACAGCCAAGTTCACCATCAGGACCATCTGTGGGGATAAATCCGGGAAGGTAAAAAAGCAAGGAGATGAGGCGAGGTGAATTCCAGGGAATGGCTCCATCCCTATCTCGGCGCTGGGACAGCTGGATCACGGCAGCTTCAAACAGTGGCTGCCAGCAATTCCTCAGCCAAATGGTGCAATTACAATCTGAGCCGTCAAATGGTGACCAGATGGCTTTATCTCTCACACCAGAGGCCTCAGAAGTTGGTAGGTGTGACCTTTCCACACAGCAATCCACCTGCGGAGCACACGAGGCCTTGTGAGTGCCGGAATTCCCAAATTCCTGGCGTTCCCAACCCCGGGTGCTGACACCCTGCCTCATCTTTGATAACATTGGAGCAAAGTGTGAAGCCAACAGTATCGGTTTTCACAGGGTCACATCACCCTCAAATGCAGCACCCCCAGCAATGCTGTGGGACCACTCGTGGGGCTGGAACTAAATGATCCTTAAGGGCCTTCCCAACCCAAATTCTGCATTTCAGCACACGAGGGTCACTGGGTTGCAAAGAAAAGGGGGATGATCCCTGTTATTTCGGGCACACACAGATTTCCCACCTACCCGGGAAAGAAAGAGTTGTGCGGGGGAAGAAAATCTCAGTTCCATAGGAAAAGGGCATTTCAGAAGGAAAATCGGTGAAATTCCCTGCCGAGAGGGAAAAGCCAAAGTGGTCTGACCATCCAGGCATCGCTGCTGTCCTTGTGATGTGCCTGGTGGAGGAGAGGATGGTGGTGGGAGCAGGCTGGACACATCCCCTAGAAAACCCCAAGGCAGCTCCAGGAGAGGGGCTCTGGGCAAAGCCCAGCCCAGTTTCCCAGCAGAACCAGCTCGGGAGCTCAGGGGCTTGCTGGGGAACATCCCCTGACCCCTTCCACTGCCACAGGCAGCTCCCTCCAGCCTCCAGGAAAGCTCAGGCTGTTCCCAGCACAGAGCTTTGCAGCAGGTCTCAGATTAGAGCAGTATTAAAAGTAAGGACTTTGGGGTCGATGTTAACCCCGGAGAGTTGTGCCTGTGGGCAGGTGGAGGGGCTGACAGACATCAGCAGCAGCAGCGGCAGAGTTTCTGCCTCCGGGCTCTTGCAGCAGCCAACTGCTTTTGATTTAAAGAAAAGGCTTTCCTGTCCTGTGCTCTTATGAGAAACACACTTTTCTCCCAGTCCCAAGGTTATTTCTATCCCACAGATGAGGAGAAGGGGATGCAAGCTGACAGGGAACATGGCAAGGAAGGTTAAAGCACAGAGGTGCTGCTTCCTAGTATTTTTTTGTATTATCATCACCGCTGCTGTGGGAAAAAAAAAAAAAATTACTAATCTCTGAAAGTGATAGATAAAGTGGTTTAATAATAACATGTAAAAAGAAAAAAATAGATCAGAACTTTCTAGTCTTGAAGAGCTAGAAAAGATATTACTGGACATACACAAAGAAACAAAAACGCAGATAATTCCAGGGTGATTTGGATTTTCTCGGAAAGAGATCTACAGTCATCTGTGTCACTTCAGTAAAGCCAAAGAAAGAAGAAAAGAGCTTCCATAGGCATAATTGAATTAGACAAAATCCTGGAATTTGATGAGAGATAAAGTTACCACTAATTCTCTTGGAAAAAAAAAAAAAAAGGAGATGAAATTAAAATGTCAAAAGAGCAGTGAGCTGCTAAATTGAACCCTCAGCTTTGGGTGCGTTCACGGTTGTGTTGGCAGTGCATCCGTGGACGTGCTGAAGCAAAAACACCTCAAATGAAAAAAGAAAACACCCAGAATGCAACTTTTAAAAGGAGTGAAATGAGCAGTGCAGAAATGCTGCAGGATTTACAGAAGAGAATTGCAAGGCAGAAATAAACACAAGCAAAAGCTGGAGCAGTAACAGCCCCGTACCTACAAATGTGCTGGGGTTGGGATGAATTCTGTGGGCTGGATCCATGAAAGGGGTACCAAAGACATGGACCCGGGTTGGCCTTCACCCACTGACACAGAAAATGGGAGAAATACTTGTTTCTTCCGGTATTTTTCTATTTTTCTCGTTTGTTTTAGTTCTTGCTTCTGCTGGCGTTGAGTTGACTGCAGCGAAGGAGTTCAGGGCAGTGGGGATTTTCAGAGAACTATGAAAATTTGACTCAGATGAACCTTGCCCTGATTTAACAGATATAAAATGACAGAAAGAAGCTTCTCATCTTCTCAGGCCAGCAGAGGAATTATTGCAAAAACCCCCTGTGACAGAGAGATTAAAGGCAATGGGCACAAGGAAGCTGAAGGTGAGCGCGGAGGCAAAGGGGAGAGGATCCCTTGTGCTGCCTCCCCAGCCCTGCAGCTTCTCTCAGCATTTTTCCACACTTAAAGGGAATAAAAACAATTCTCTGAGAGGCTGAGGGAACCCAAAGAACAAGGTGGGCTGGGAAGGATGCTCCAGGATCCTGCTTGGTACCAGAATTCTGCTCCAGATGTAGAGTATAGGAAGGGAGGCCCCCACCGTGATGTGACTCCCATAATATTTTTGTCCTAAACACACAAAATGCTGGCTATTGCAATCAGCTGGGAATAATATCAGCCCCAAATGGCTTTTTTACCCAGGAATTTGCAGTAGAGAGATTCACTTCTGCCAGTGATGATGATGCCTCTGCAGCGCTGGAACCTGGGGGCAAAGAAAATCCCATTTTCTCATTGTTGCTCATCACCCCCTCACATTTCAAAGAGATTTTATCTGTTTGGCATGGAAGATTTCCCAAACTGTTTTTATTAGGAGGGGTTTTGTATGCCAGCAATGAATATTACTCTATTACTGAAAGGAATCAAAAGCTAAAGTGCCTGCGTGTACAGTTAATCTATCCAAACAGAAAATGTTTCTTAAAAAATTACGGCACTATTTTTATAACAAACCTCAGCCAAACTCAAAACTGAATAAATAGAACGTGTTCTTTTAAAACAAATTTATTATTTTTTTTAATCGTGGGCAAGGAATACTTTCCTTGCTTTCATTCATCAGGTAATGCTTCACCCCCCATATTTGCATGCAGAAATTTGCCTGTGATGGGATTTTTTGCTTTGGAGGCACCGGATTGAAACATTCCCAAGGCTGGAAGGTGGATGTGAGCCTGGGATGGCATCACAGCCAGCCTGTGGTTTCTGTCCCCTTTTAACAAAACAGGAATAAAGGCAAGAAAATGCCTCAAAAAGGCCAGGAGTGATGGGGAAGAGCCACCCTAAAGCCTTGACCCATCTAAATAAAACATCAGGTCAGAGCCCTAGGAATTTCTATAGGAATTTCTATAGGATTATACGAGGGATCTATTGCTGCTGACAATCTGCGAAGGCACAAACACAGAGCCACTGTCTTTATGCGATTTAAAACTGGCCTGCACGCTCATTACCACAATGTAATTATCATTAGGGTTGCTTAAGGCAGTTTGGCCCCTGCTAGGTTTTCACTCCCTTATTATTATTACGGTTTTACTTTAACTAGAAGCCCGTGCTGAGCTTTTCCTGCAGTTTTTTCAGTATTTATTTAGACTTGCGCCGCTGCCCGAGACCGCAATTTGAATGTCCCGAGCCTCGTCCCACGATCTTTTACTCCCCAAAATGCTGCGCATTTTTTGGTGCCGTCAGGAAGAGGAGTGGAACCAGACAATTCGCAGCCTGCGAGGACCCTAAAATGCGGTTAAACATTCCTAGAGGAGACGGTGATGAATAGGCGAGCAGGGTAACCCGACCCCCAGGGCTTACGCATCCCTTTTTGTTTGTTTGTTTGGTTTTTTTTCTCTCCTGAGCTTTCCAAGAGTTTCAGCCGCGAGCAAACCCGGGGGCCATAAAAAAAAAAAAACAACAAAAAAACAAAACAAAACAAAAAAAACCCCAAGAAAATGCTTTAATTCCTACAACCACGTCGCTCGTTTGTGTACGTGGTGTTTAAAAGGGCGTGATTCCCGCTACAAGCTAGGGAAAAAAAATTTAAAAATTTCATTTCTCCCTGTTGGTTTTCGTGTGTAAAAGAGGAATTTTATGTGGATGCTGTGCCATTCCCGGGTGTTTGAGCGCTGCTTTTCCTGCTGCCCTGCTAAAGGTCAAAAGCAGGTAATGGATGTCGAAATTTCCACGGAATGGGGTATGCTCGGAGCTTGTTGACTTTGATATCAGTTTTCTTCCACCGCGGGAGGGGGGAAAAAAAATTTTTAAAAAAAGAAAAAAAAATAAAGAGGAGGAAAAAAAAATCATTCCAGCTCTTCACTGATTTTTCGTGGAAATTCACCAATTTCTCCCAGTTTAAGATCTGGTCTCTGATTTCCCCCTGGCTACCATATCCCTCTGCCCCCAAGACGAAGCCTGGCTTTGTTTCAGCTCAGGGTGGTGATGTTGTTATTTGTTCACAAGACAAAATCCCAGATTGGTGCTGAATGACAGGGGCTACCTCAGAAACAAACCAAACAAAGCCCTCGAGGAAAAACCTACCTTGAAGGAAAAGGGAAAAAACAGCGGAAGAAAAAGTTGGAGAAAGCTGGGAATGGGAATGTGCCCGTGCCTTTGTGCAGAGGGGAATAACGCGCCCAGCGTGATGGAATTAAGCAGAGCTCGATTTAAATTTGGGATTTTTGGGAATCCCAATCCTCACCCTGCCGAGGTTGGGTTGGGTTGAGCTCCGTGGCCTCAGCGCTTCTGCTCTCAGGTGGAAAAATGGCTTGAATTTCCCCAACTTTCCATCAAAAATGGATGGAATGAGCCATGGAAGTTTACGGTTGTGTGTCTGTGTGTCCCGGTGCTGCAGGTGGCAAAAATTACCTTTGAAATCTCAAGATTTTAGTCATCGTGGTTGTCAATTGCTGCAGAACTGGCTTGGGATGTTCCCAATGGGCTCCCAAGAGTTGAACCACTTTTTTTTCAGATACATCAACATAAATGTTGGTATTAACTGACCCTCTTGAGCTCTTGTGGATATTACAGAGACAGTATTTAAAACTTACGGTTTAAAGTATATCTGGGACACGAACACTCATTTTGTTATTGCTGGGGTCTAGAAGACTAAGCCGTTAAAATGATAAATTTTTACTAATTATCATTGAGTCACATCAAAAAAATTTAAAAATTGAAAAAAGATTTGAAAACATCAGTTGTCAAAATAAGCAGAATATTCCTTCCCGTGGGAGTGGAGGAAGGGTCATTAAGGGAAGTTCAACACATTTAGGCTTCAAACATTTGCTCTGAAAATTAATGCAGGTAAAGAAAGGTACAGTAAGGAATGCAAAAATTGTACAATGAGAAACTTTTGTAGCCTAAAATAATTTTTTTCACTAGATAAAACAAAATAAATGCTTTAACATACATTTTGCCATTAGTACATGTATATAGTTAATTATATATATATGTGCAGCTTGTCTGTCATAATTTTGACAAATAATACATTTAATATTATTAAACCTTTGTGAATCAGGATATTTAAAAGCCATTCTAACACAATGCCTTGAAATTAAAATCCAGATTTAATTCTTTAGAACGTTTTCCCCAGATGAGGATAAATGTGCAGTCTGCCCTTTAAATTAAATGACAGCAAGAAGTCAGGGGGAAAGAAAAAACCAAAACAAACCAAACAATAGCAAACAGTTTGAGATTGACTCTGCTCATTGTAAATAGGAGGCTGGCTCTAATTTAGTTAATGAGATTGCACCAGTGTAAATTGAATTAGGTTCATTATCCTAGCATTAAAACGATCTCTATCTTTGTAAAAAAAAATTAACAGTTTAAGTACCTTTTTTTTTTTTTTCTAATTTAACAAAAACTGCTGGAATGAGACGTGAAAGCAGAACTCCCACAAAGTTACCGCCAGCAGAAAAATATTTTTCCTGATTGATTAACATTAAATTTTATTTTTTGAGAATTTTTAATTATGGTTACTATTTAAAACTGCGTCCACGATCCGCCAGAACAAAACAACTGCATGCTAGACACATTTAAAAAATGGGGGGTTTTTATTTTATTTTCATCTTTTCTTTGCTCAGCAGACAACACCCCCACAAAACGTGTGTAAAATTCCTTTGGAGGTGAGTGCGGCGAGACACGACCGAGTTCTCGGGTGTTTGAACCCCTAAAAAACAGGAAAAGGCTGTGTGTAACCTGCCCTACATTATACCTCGGATTGTTATGACTTTTTAAAAGTGTTGTACAGCAACCGATTATTTTGATAACGCCTTTAATTAAAAAGCAGGGGGGAGGGGACGGGGGAGGGTGGGTTTTCAACCCTGATAGGGAAAGCGAGGCGATAAAGCGATTAAACCTCCTGGTGATAAAGCAAATTTGTGCCGCGAGTATCCAACAAGTGCTGAAAAGATAAATACGCTCCCGACGGCGAGGGCAGAGCTGCTTTCTCCCCGTCCCAGCCCCAAACTTCCAATGCCACCTAATGGAGAGCCCGCACCTCGCAGCGCCCAGCCCGCCTGCGCTTTTCCAGCTTCCCCCAAAAATCTCCGCGAAGCGATGGAGGAATGACAAAATCCCTCCGCAAATATTCGGGTTGACTCGCTGGATGTCAGAGCTTCCAAAACAGAGCAGTCCCTGTCTCGCGGTCCCGAAAAGTGGGAGTTTGGGGGTTGTGTGGCTCGGATTTGGGATCTCCATATAAATACTGAATTCTTGCCAGGAGGAAAACGCGGGGAGGTGGCCGGGGTGCAGAGGGACGTGAAAACACCCCGGGATGTTCAAATCCCCCTCCTTGAGGCGGGGTCGGGGTGGTTTTGCATCTTCCCCGTGGCTCGGCTCACACTGGGGACACCGAGACTGAATGGAAACCTGTCCGGGCCTCAAAGTGCCCTTTGTTGTCACATCTGATTTCTGCAGGACATCCCAGCATCTCTCCGTGCGGGCACATTCCCGGGAATGCTCCATCCCACACCCACTGGACACGCACGGCTGCCGATGCACACATATAAACACAGGGCTGAACCACCCTTAGGACCAGCTTTTAGGACCGGCTCCCAAACCAGGCCCTGATTTGAAGATGGTTTGAGATTTCCTATTGGAGATTTCCCAATAAACACGCCTGGAATCAAACAAGCAGTCGGGATTTTGCTCTCCCCTGTCCCTCCCTCGCAGCTGAACAAAGCTCCGTTCTCTCCGACCCGAATTTATTTTCCTTTACACCGTACCTAGGATTTCCCTCTGGTTTATTTCTGTAGGGCTGCATCCAAAGCTCCCGCTGATTTCGGGATATTTGGGGCAGGGCCCTGCACTTCTGCAGCTCCAGACCTGCTGCAGCCAGAGCTGGATATATGCTGATTTGAACGATAAATATCGGCCAGCACAAAAATAGTTTTAAAAAGGGACTTGGAGTGGGGGGAAAGACAATAATTTTCTATAAATAATTTTCTACAAAGCTTGTCTGCTTGTGCCAAGCTTTGCACCCCATCACCACCAATTTTAAGCACATTCTGCTATGGCAAGATTAGGGATAAAAATTAACTGTGAGAAAGACTCAGATTTAAGATTTACATGTTTTTAACTGCGCAGTTCTTGTATAGTTCCTACACTTTAAGCAGCGGGATTAAAGACAGCAGAGCTGGGATTAAAATGCAAAGGGAGATTTGCTGCTCTCAAAAAAAAAAAAAAATTGAAATAATAGTGAACCAAGCTCAGACAAACCCCACAACAGAAAACCCGAAGGAAATAAAGGCGAGTGGAACACATTTCCGTGTTTACTTTTCTTTCTGCAGTTGGATCCCTTGTCGTAGCCACAAGAACTGCAAGGATAGGGTACGGAACGGGAAATAAAAGGCAGGGGAAAAAAGAAACAAAGAATTAAAAAGAAAAACCAAAATCCAAGCAATTTAAGGAGAAGGAAGCAAAGGCAAGAGCTGGGAGCAGCAGAGTTCTGTAGAGCCGCTTTCCCTGCCCGGGCTCCGTCCCTGGAGCTCTGCGGGGCAGGAGAAGGGGACGGTGCAACCCCCGGGCTGGCAAGGGAGGAAGAGGAAGAGCAAGAGGAAGAGGAGGAGGGTTTCGGGACGGGGAGAGGGGAGAGAAAAAGTCCGGTACATACAGCTCGATGCGTCCACCAGCCCCCAGCCTCCGCTTCTCTCTCTCTCTCTCTCTCCCTCTTAAGTCAAAAAGGAAATGCTGTCCTTTTTTTTTTCTTTCTTTCTTTTTCTTTTCTTTTTTTTTTTCCTGCAGAATCAGAAAACGAACCATCAGGAAGTTGGCAAAACCTCCGACTAAACAATCAATGGAGGAAACTCAACAAATTCGCTTTGGCGGAGGAGGGGAGAGCGAGGGCGGGCGGGGAGCGCAGGCAGGACAGAGCCGCGCAGGCAGCGCAGGGAGCCGCGCACCGCTCCCAGGGCTCCATCCGCAATTCCCTCACATTCCTATTTTTTTTTTTTTTTTTTTTAATCCCATGGACACCCATTCTGTGCGGCAGAACGCGGGGCAGGGCTCGGCAGGAATACCCACATTTGTCCGCCAAAGGAGCTCCCCGTGCGCTCGTGCGGGATGCGGATCTATTCCCAGGAATTCCCTTCCCTTCCCACGGGCTGGGATAGGCAGCATGGAGAAATGAGCGAGTTCCGTGCTGGTATTTCTGCTACAAGCGCAGTTTGTACTGCAGGGAGAGGTTTGAGAGGAGGGGTTTTTAAAAAATACTTTTTTTCACAGCTATCGCCCCGACTTTTCCTAATTTTTCTACAATCCACCCATTCCTCCCTCATCCCGGGGTGACGCTCTCTGCCTGCCGGTACGGAGCGAAACGCTCACATCCTCTCTGTGCCCTCCTTTGGGAAAACAAACAAACAAACAAACAAACAAACAAACAAACAAACAAGTGGATCATCGGAAGTTCCGCGGAGCAGAGCTGCCCTGTCCTGCCCCGCGCTCCGCGGGCAGGGAGGGTTGCGGGGCTCCTTTAGGCTCCCGTCCGGGTGAAAATCAGCCCCTAAATCCCCTCAAGGGATCTTGTCCCAGGTGGGGACCCCCAGGTGCTGCTGAAGGCGGCCGGGGACCTCTCAAATCCCGCGGGTGCGGCGTTGGGAGCGGGGGAGCCGCGGGCGAGGGGAGCCACCCTCCCCCCAGAAATGCGGGACGCGCTCCGGGGTCGCTGCTAAAAGCACCACAAGTCGGTGTTTTTTAATAAAGAGCGTTCTCTGGCGAGCTGGCCGCCTTCCACCCGCCCCACGGATGAGCTGGCTCTGTAAACACTGCAGAGAAGATTAACACTGCTGTTCTAACCTCCTAGCGGGACCTCTCGCTGCTGCTGATCCGCGGGCTCCATGAGAGCCCTTTTGTTTTCGGGGTGACAACAGCCCCCAGCGCCGTCCCTCCATCACCAGCCCTGCGCTGCCCGGCGCTCTGAGTGTCCCCCCAGTTCCTCCCTGCCATCATCATCATCGTCATCATCATCATCATCATCATCATCATCATCATCATCATCATCATCATCATCACCTCCCCTCCCTGGGAGTCACCGATGCTTTGGATGTTCCTTCACTCCCTCTCCATCACCATCTCTCCCCTGTCGGGGGCTCTGGGTGTCCCCCCAGTCCCTCTCCATCACCATCTCTCCCCTGATCAGGGCTCTGGGTGTCCCCCCAGTCCCTCTCCATCACCATCTCTCCCCTCCCTGGGCGTTACAGAGACTCTGGGTCCCCTCCCAGCAGAATCAGCGCGTTCAAAAATCCCCCTAATTTCAAATAATTTTTTTTTTATTACTACTATCATGACGATATCTTTAATTTGGCGGTCCAGAGGAGCTGGGAACAGATGAGAGACCGAGCTGCCAGCGCGGTTTTCCAGCAGGCAGCGGCCCGCTGGCAGCAGCGCCTTTCCCGACCTCCCGCATCCCGGACAGGGAGGAGAGGCTGCGCATTTGCGGCTCGGTTTTTAGGGAAAATTCCGGAAATCGAGCTCGGAAAAAGAGGAGGAAAACCGGCAACGGCAGCGTCGTTTGTACAGGAATTCCTTCAACGGGGAAGCGGAGCCCCGGGATTGGGATGGGGAGCGGGGAGATGCTCGGTTTGGTCCTTTTGCCAAAATAGCACCGGGCTGGGGAGGGGGCATGAGGAGGGATAAAAGAATGGAGGCAGAACCGAGTGGCCCGGCTCGGGGAGAGCCGAGAGGAGCCACCGCTCCGCCCTCCATCCCTCGCTGTCACCCGCCTGCGCGCCCAGCTCAGCGCCAGAGTTTTTCTCCTTAGTAGAGATTTATCAACTTAAGGATGCTCGTGTGGACTGCAGGGGAATAGAGACCACAAATACCAGGGTATGGAGCTGGAGAAAAGGAGCTGAA
>VZSR01000393.1:2711621-2761737 GCA_013398615.1 Brachypodius melanocephalos
AAGAAGAAAAAACGGCTCAGCTTCCCTCACCCCACTCCCAACAAGACCTTTACACAATAAATTATTTCCTTGGATAAGGGTTTTCCCCGTATGGTTTTAGCCTCTGCATCCCTTTAGGTAAATCCCTGTAAAGCACATTTAACTTTGGGATTTTTTCCCCAGTTTGCCCTTTCCCAGCACCGCTGCCTCGAGCTGTCCTGGGGATGCTGGTTTGATTCTCTTTGCCTACAATCCCTGTGACAGCGACACAGGGGCGTTTAAAAACGGCACAAAATGGGAATAAACCAACAAATCGGAGTTGGAGCGCCCGGAAAAGCGTCAGACAAACCACGCTGGAGCCAGAACGGGCTTCACCTTTATGAGACACTACAGATTGCTGCTAGGGACACTTTGGAGACCGCCGAAATCCCTTCATTAGCTGCTCGATGCATTTGACATCCGAGCTCATTGTACCCCCGAGGCGTCCGAAAGCTTGGAAATCAATTTATTAACCTAATAAAAGGCACGCACGCAAAAATTCGGGGAGGGGGGGAAACTCAAGAATCGAGAAAGACTAAATAAAATCCTTTGACGGGTTGCTGGAGTTTTTTCAAAGCTGTTTGAAACGGGGAGGAAACAAATTATTTACTTGTCAGAATAGGATTTTTTTCCCCAGACCATTAGTCCTGTAGTGGGATTTCTTTATAAAAGAACCCCAGGGTTCGTTTGCGCTCAAAACCGACGGGCTGCCTTCGTTTCCATCCTCACGCTGCATTTCCCCTCTTCCCTGATTCCTGCATTATGCAATAACTCAGTCATTTGTTAGGAACAAAGGGGAAACACAACGAGAAACATTAGAGCGGCAGCTCTAATATATTCGCGTGTGATACATACATATATTTTATTTCCAGCCAAAACCAACGATCCCGCCGTCCCACACGATGGGAAGGGACGGATTTACAATGTGCCCATTGTGAGCCGGCATGAGGGGGTTTTTCTGTGCCTCAAACATCACCTGGGAGGAGGTCCCGGAGCCGCTGCCCACCCTGGCAGGGCAGCATCCCTCCTCCGGCAGCGGCAGGGACACGGCTGCAGAGGCTTTCCCCTCCTTTTCTTCTCTGTAAAAGGATAAAAAGAAGAAAAAAAAAAACCCTAAGAAAAAAAAAAAATATCACCTTCGTGATGGCTTTGACCCAGAAATCCAAATAAACTCCCGAACGCGGCTGAAATTCAGCTGGAGCCGCACGGGGCTTTTAACGCCCGGGGCGAGCTCTGCTTGCTTAGAGCAGCGTCGGGAGTGAGCAAAACACCTTAGTATTTATATATTAATTAATTTATTTATCCTAGCAGGTTCCTGTAAATCGTGGTTTGGTGTTGTTTTGTTGTTGTTGTTGTTTTTTGTTTGTTTGTGGGTTTGTTTTTTGGTTGTTTTTTGTTTGTTTAGGGGGGGTTGTGTGTTTTAGGGGTTTTGGGGTAGGTGTTTTGTTTTTGGTTTTGGTTTTGTTGTTTTTTTTTTTTTGTTTTTTTTTTTTTGTGTGTGTGTGTGTGTGTGTGTTTTGTTTTGTTTTGGTTTGGTTTTTTTTAACCAAAACCTCCTGTCCGGGGCCGTTTGGGGCACCACTCTAAAATCGGGCTACCTGGCCCAGATAAGCTGTTGTCACCGAGGCACGAGTGCCACCAGGGCGGTAGCATCAGCCGTCGGTAAAAAAGCGTGCAGGCTGTGAAGTGAAGGGTTGTATCCTTTAGATAAGGGCTTATCTACACAGCCCTTAAACCCACACTCACCTCCTTAGAGGCTGCGGGTGTCAACTCCCAGAGGGAAATATTTATTTAGTCCTTTTTTGAATGGAGGGTTTAATCCCGGCTTGATGTGGCAGGAGAAAGCCTTTCCTTGTTTTTTGTTTGGTGGGTTGTAATTCTGTGGATTAAAACCCTTAAAATCCCGCTGTTTGCCCACAAAACAAATAAAAGATAATCTGGCTGGAGCGACTGAGGTCTTAATATACATTTTTAATACTCCTGGGTGTCTTTTCTGTCGTTTATTCTTAGTGAAGTTCATCTTATGATCATGTACATGGGTTGAACATAAAAGCAAGTTTATATATATTAAAAAGAAATATAAAATATGGGCAATAGGAGCCAATCCTGCCAACTGTTGCTGAGAATGGAGAAGGCTGAGTCAGGGCTGTGTGGTCCAGCTAAATTCAGAGTAAAGTCAGCAGCAAATTCCCCTTGGGTCTGAGTGTCACCAGGATCAGGCCCTGGAGATGGGCACAGCAAGGAAGGAGCTGGGACAACCCCTCAGAGCTGGCTCTGGTGCCACTGCTTGTCCAGTCCTTGGTGAGAGGCTGGAGAATTGCATGGATTAAGCAGAACAGACAAGATTTAGGTCCTGATCCTGGATCCTCAGTTTAAAAACTCCTCAGTAGAGTTTTCATCAACTTCAGGATGCTCCTGTGGACTGCAGGGGAATGGAGACCACAAATCACCATATTTTAATAAAAGTAATAACAGCAGGGGGAAAAAAAAAGCAAATCCAGGAGGTAACTGTAAAGATATTCTGCAATTTTACCTGATTCCTTTCTAACTTTGAAGTCTAATATGAAAACCAGCAACGTTTGTTTTCATTTTTATAGGCAAGGAAAGTGAGGCACTGGGGAAGAAGAACCAAAAAGAGGATTATCCAAGGTGCAATTCAGTGGCAGAGTGCAGGATTAAGACACAGCTTTATTTACAGCCCAGCCTGCTGTGTTTAGACCAAAGCCGTGCTGTTTTGCAGGTAAATCCCTGGTTCTTGCTGGAGTCGATGGAGATTTTAGCACTGCTTTCAAAGGGAAGGCTGAGCAGCCTGGTGAAAGATCAGCTGTTATTGATGATTTCTGAACAGCTCTCTGTGTTTTGTTTTTATTTAACACAAGCAAAGCTCCCAGCCAGCCCTGTCTGGGGCCTGGCCTTCGGAGTGGAGAGGGCTGGAGAAAAATGGGAGCTTTGGTTTGCTTTGGTGCAGGGGGGAAGGAAAATAATATATATATATATGTTCAGTTTTGGTTTAATTTTGAGCGTTTTTCTTACAACTCAAGGGATAATATATATATAAATATATATAACATTTAAATATAAAATATTATATATGTAAATATAACATACATATAATATTTTAAATATATTTTTGTATATATAAGGGATGTATAAATAATGTAAAATATAAAAACTGAAGGAATCATATATATAAAAATTTTAAAATATATAAAATAGATATATTTTTATATAAAATATGTATAACATTTAAATAGAAAATATAATAGATATCAATATAACATATATAATATAATAATATATTTTAATATATATTAAGATTATATATAATATTTTATATATTTTTATATCTATATATCTGTAGCTATCTATATATATCTATATCTATCCCCTGAGTTGTAAGAAAAACTCTCAAAACTCAACCAAATCTGAATCCTAAGACTCTGGAGAGCTTCCTAAGGAATGAGGAGGCAGGGGAAAGGAGCAAAGAGAAGGAGCGGTAATTCTGGTCCCCATAAACTCCCATCTCCGAATTAACGGAGCCGAGCAGCAGCTGACCCTTTCATGACGCTCCTCAGGATGAATTTCCCGGCTGATCTCCTCCCTTTCTCCACCCTCAGGTGTTTTCTGAGCCGGGGATGAGCTTGGAGCAGCGGGGAAGGCTCTGCTCCACCTGCCTCACCCGGAGCTGGACCCTCTAGTGGACTCCCAGAGCAATTTCCTTTGGAAAAAAAAATCGGGAAAAGGGTTTTATCGGCAACTTCCATCTTCGCCGAGCACACTGCTGAGCAGCTCCGTGACACCTTTCCAGGTTTAGTTAAAAGAAATATGAAAAACACGACATAAACCAGAAGCCTTCTGGAGCAAACACCTTTTTCCCTCGTGGGAAGAAAGCTCAATGTATTTTTCGTTTTCCAGGCACAAATGGGCAGAGAGAATTCCACCCTGAAGCAAAGGACTAAAGAAGAGTTAATATATCTTGATTATGTTTTATGATATAACCGTACAGATCTTATTAAAAGTGATCTTCCTGAAATAATTCCCTGGCTGAGCACTCGTTTTTTTTGGGGGGGGGAATAAAAAATGAGAAAATAGTCTCGTGAACAGGACCAGCTCCATTATTCAGAGGCATGAAACTTAAACAATCAATGAACAAAAAGAGGGAAAAAAACCCCTCCAATTTGCTTCCTACCATCCTCACTCTGAATTTTTACAGAACGAGTATCTAAAGTTACAAAAACTCTGCCCCGATTGAAAGCAATGATAGTGACAGCACTTGCTTAGAAAAAGGAAATCCAACATCGAGGGAAATGTTTATATTACGCCTTAGAATTTCAAACAAGTGCTTTTTTATCCTGAAGAGCCGTGGATTTTCCTTTCTTTTTTAACAGAGTTAATGACACATCTGAGAGGAGTGGGGAGGAACAGCTCAGAGCTGAGTGTTCAGTGATGTGCAGTGGGGAGAAGGAAAGAGGAAAACAGTGATAACTTATAGCCAGATTAAAAAAAAAATAAAAAAAAAATCAAACAACACCACAATCAAGTGTTATAACTTCTCTACTGATCCCAAAATAGGGAAAAAAAAGAGCTGTAAATGCCTTATCTGCTGAATATATCCATGTAGCTCTGCTCCACAGCTGTTCCAAAGTGGTGACAGCTCAAGGAAAGGTCACTGTTGAATTACTCTGGGTCAGGAAGACCCAAGAAGATTCAAACCTGATTCAGGCTCTGATATGATTTTCCAGGCTCTTTGCAAGTCCCAAGATCAGCCTGTGACCATGTGTTGGGATATTTTTAGGTTTATTTCCCCCCTGTTTTTTTTTGTGTATTAATGCCAGGTTTTCACTCATGTGATGGGCACACTGTCCATGGTACCACCCAGGGGCTGCCACAACCTCCTGGCCCCACAGCCAGGCAGCACAGGGGCTCAGTTCCACCTCCCAGGCACAAATACCGCTTTTATTGGACTCCTGTGTGAGGTGTCCCACCAAGAACCAGCGTGGAACAACGGCCAACAGCTGAAAACCCAGCTTTCCTCCTCAAAACCTCTTTGAGTTTGGAGTCAGAAGGGGAGGAGGTAAAGCGTGGAATCACAGAGGTAAAAACCTCTCAGGTCATTGAGTCCAACCATTCCCAGCACTGCCATGGCCACCCCTGGGCCATGTCCCCACCTGTCACAGCTTTACAACTTTTAGAATCCCCCACCACTGCCCTGGGCAGGCTGTTCTAGTGCTTAATTACCCATTCTGGGAGGGAATTTTCCTTATATCCAGCCTGAGCCCCTCCTGGCCCAGCCTGAGGCCGTTCCCTCTCCTCCTGTCCCTGTTCCCTGGAGCAGAGCCCAAATCCCCCCCGGCTGTCCCCTCCTGTCAGGGAGTTGTGCAGATCCACAAGGTCCCTCCTGAGCCTCCTTTTCTCCAGCTGAGCCCCTTTCCCAGCCCCCTCAGCCCCTTCTCAGCTCCCTTTCAAAGGCAGCTTCTCCTCCTTTGCTCAGCACTCAAGGGGAGTTTGGAATATCTGGATGGACCAAGCCTGGAAGTTGCAGGACGGCAGTAGCAGGAACAATCATGTTCTAACCCCATCACCTTCTGTTTGCAGAGGTCTCCAGCCCAGAGCAGCTCTCCTTCTGCAGCCTTTTGGCATTAAACACCCTCACTCACTCCATGCTTTGTTTGTTTAGTCGTAGGAGGAGAAAACCAGTGTTCCTCCCCATTATCAGAGGAGAAGGAACAGCAGCAGGAAATTAGGTCACTGGAGCTGCCCTGCTGTTTGGAGAAGGGGTTCTGCTCTCTAAGAAATTTCCACTGGAGAAGTGAAGGATCCCAAGCAGCAGAGCTGCCTCCTTTGTTCCATCCCAGGCCCCCTTCCCAGCTCTCTACCATGGATCCAATTACCCTTCCCTGGGAACAAGCTGTGCCTCTAAATTAAATCAAATCGTTTATTGGTCTGGGGCAGCTCTGCTCAGAGACATGGAGGGGTTTCAGGAGGAGCTGCTGCTCTTTGAAGGGACATCTGTGCCACTGTCACTTCTGTCAGGAAAAAGTGAGGCATGGCTGTGGCAGGCTGGCATCCCTGTTTTGGGGCCATTTTCTATCCATGCTCCCATCCAGGATGTGTTTTCTTTTCTTTATTGGTGCTATTTTCCCACCCCAATTCCCAGTCTTGTGGAAATTCTATTTTTCTATGCTGGAGATATGCAAATCTTCAGGTACCCCAAAAAAACGCCTTCTTCCCAAAGTTTGATTTTTTTCAGGCCTCTTCAAAACAGAATCCTGTGAATTCACCTCCAATTTTTTTTTTCCAGGATGAAAGCAAGGAAAGAGTTTTCCATCAATTTTGAGACTGAAATAAGCCCCTCAGTGCCTGGCCAGCCTTTCTTCAGCAAGGCCACTTCACTGGGGACATGCCCCAAAATTACATCAGAACTTTATTTTGGGACTTTAAAACTTCCACTGTTTTATCTGTGTGCTCGATTTTTGATGGGAACTCACCCATAAAAGTCTTTGGGATTCAAGTTTTTGGGTTGTCTCCCTGTTTATAGCCTAGAATGGGGTTTATTATCTGTGCTTATATATATAAAGTATATTTTAAAATATAGGAATATATATTTGTCTCTGGGGGCACTGGAAGAAGCCCATCAGACCTTCCTAGCAAGAATTCATTAAGGAATGAGATGTAAGGAAGTGATGGAGGTTTCTGAGGATATTATTGGAGATAAGGCACTGCCTGTGTCACCAAAGAAGCAGTGAGACCTCCTGGAGAATCCCCATTTTTGAGGATTGCAGTGATTCCCACGACCTGTTGTTGAAAAATAAGCAAGAGCCACCAGGGCAGATGGAGGGAGAGGATCCAGACAGAAAATTCTCCAGCAAACCTGAGCCATCCTTAAGGAAAATGTAAATTTGAAAGGACAGAGAGCTACAGCCCCACAGAAGGTGCTGGAGGAGGTGATTGCCCTCCTGAGCAAAATTAGCTTTGCATTTATTTCAGCGATTTCCCCCATCCTAATGCAGATTTCTGGAACCTGCAGCAGTGGGAGCCCCTTTCCCGAGGCAGCCCCCGCTCCACACACGATCCATGGTGCCGCTGGGAGCACGGGGAGAGGGAGAATTAGAGACACATTTTGGGCACGGGCTGCCGCTTCTGTGCCGGGTTAATTAGCGGTTTGTTAGTATGTTAAGTGCGCTGCACATTGACCTCAGGCTGGTTGTCTCTAATAAACAAAAGCAGCGCCAGGTGACCGCTGATTTCCCAGGGACTGTAACCTGACCAACCAGCACCGAGGTACCCGGGCTCCCAGCCGCCCAAAAAGTGAGAAAACCCTTTATTTTGTTTTATTTTATTTTATTTTATTTTATTTTATTTTATTTTATTTTATTTTATTTTATTTTATTTTATTTTATTTTATTTTATTTTATATTTTATTTTAATATTTTATTTTATTTTATTTTATTTTATATTTTATTTTAATATTTTATTTTATTTTATTTTATTTTATTTTATTTTATTTTATATTTTATTTTAATTTTATATTTTATTTTATTTTATTTTATTTATTTTTTTAGGAAATAAGAAAAAAAAAAAAGGGTTGTTAGAATGATCTCAAGTCTAATTTAAAACCTGAAGTCTGGGATGGTTTAAAACTTGCCTTGTTTCTTTTCAATGAGCTCTCCCGAAGCTGAAGTGGTTTTTTGGACTGTGGTCTGATGGTGGCAAATTATGTTTCTATGGCAAAGTTCATCAAGAAAGAATTCACCTTTTGTAGGAAACCCCATTTTGACCAGGAAATGCACTTTTGCCAATGGTGAGTCCAGCTAGACAGGCTCTTGTCAGGAAGTAGGATAGGGCCAGGCTGAAAATCCAAGACTTTTTCCCTTTCCTGTTAGGATGTCCTTGCATTGACAGGTTATAAAGCTGAAACACGCTCTGAAAAAAAACCTCAAAAACCAACAGCAACGCACAGGGATGGCTCTTGGGTGACCCAATGGCCTGGCTCTGATTTTTTTTCCGTGGGATTTAGGAAGAATTGCAAAGTTCTTTTGCTCCCCTTGCAAGCTTTTGCAAAGGAACTGCTGTGAGTTGCAGGCGAGGCTGGCTGTGCTGGCTGCCAGGAGTTTCGAGAGGATCCCTGGAAACACATTTGGTTTTAATCAGGCCCCTGCACTGTGGAACATCCTGTTTGTCTACACTTATTATTACTGACAAATTATCCTCCTCCAAATCTCAGGGAGCATTCACTTTATCCCCACATTAAACCTGATTGGAAACAGTAGGTTTAATTGGACTCAGCATGAGCCCCAGTCGTAAACTGCACCAGTTCCTTGTTTTATTGTGGCATTCCCTGGATGTGTGAAAATACCATATTTCATATACAGGGCCCAGCTTGCTACTGCCAGGGCTGTCACAGACAAGGCACAGACGCCCTGGGCTGCAGCAGCACCCTCTGCCCACTCCCAGATGGGAAAAGTTGGCAATTCCCAGCAGTCTGTGTATAAAATACATCATTCCTGATCTGTCCCAAAATTCTGAGAGTTGTCTTCATCACTAAGCGAGCCCTGTGGTCTGCAGGATGCAGGGTCTGAGGTGTTTCAGCTGAGCTTTGGGGTTTGGGAGGGCTGGAGGAGCCTGTGCAGGGTGTGGATCATCCTCTCACTGGTCTTGCTGAGAAATGTGAGCATCTTCTTCTTCCCCTCATCAGCTGGAGACCCTTTCCCAGGAAAAACTCAATAAACCTGAGGGGTTAGAGGTGAATTCATTTTGATATATTTGGAGCTTGTGCCCAGGGTTGATTAAATGGGAGAGAGCTGAAACCCTTCAGCCATGAAGGAGCCCACCATGGTGGGACTGATGGTGATTGTAGGGTTACACGTTCGGCTGGTGCTCTGAGATCTTCCCAACATCTCTGATTTTCTGACCCTCCAGCAGCTGTGCCTCATCCAGATGTGCACTGCAGGGGAGTCCAGATGTTTCCAGAGCAGGGAGAAAGTCGGGTGAGGTGTCAGGTAGTGGCAATCTTGGGTGGGAGCCCTGGAAATGAGCTCGTTCCCGAGAGATCCTGGCAGGACCTGAACCGTTGAACAACTCCTTTCCAATGTCCTGGGTGTGGAAAAGCATGAGACAGCATGGTCTGCCTGGAGTCCAGAGGAAGGGGAAAAAACAAACCAGCAGAAGACAAACAGACAACCCAACCCCTTTGCTACTCATGTTTACACACTTTGGGATTGTTCATTAGTGTGTCAGCTGCTGAAATTCAGCTTTTCATGAGAGTATGATCTCTCCCAAGTGGGTAAAATACCATTCAAGGGATTGTCTTGGCATAAACACGATTTTAAACTCAACTGAAATGGCATTTACGTTTGCCATGCCTGTAAATACTTTGTTCTGGGGAAAAAAAAAGAAAAAACGAGATTTCTGCATTTCTCCAGTCTTGGAAGGTGTGATTTGCAGACCCAGCTTTTTTTTTTTAAATGACAAAAACCTCACATGGGTTGTTGATAAAGGCTCCTTACCAGAAAAACAAACAAATAAACAAAAAAGCAGACTACAGAGAGAAAAGGAAATGCAAAAGTAATAAACATCTGCAGGATGGAGACTTGTTCCAAACTGTGCTGGAGCGCAAATCTCAAACCTTTCTTTTTATTGTCTTTGACAAAATCTGTGCCTCATATTGTCTGCAAACAGCATCACCGTGATGCTCCTTCCAGTGACACAAAATCTTCCACTCATCACAAAATATTAATCACCTTTGCCCTGTAGTTTAATCAGCTTCTCATTTTCTCATTGCTTTTTTTTTTTTTTTTTTGGAGACCCGGATTGTTATTTTTAAGGGAACTTTTAAATTGGTCAGAGAAGAAGGGTTTCTTGTAGGTGCCTGTGAGGCTGGGCATGTTCAGCCCATCCAAAATAAATGCCCCTCTTCTCTGGTGTTAAATATCAGCCCAGTAAAGACAGAAGCATCTGTAAGTGGTAAAACCTCCCTGCTTTTCTGGAAGCATCATGGAAGCAGCTCTGGATCTCCCTGCTGCCCCTCAGATCTTCCTTTGTTGCAGGAAGATGCACAGCCAGGGTCACCCTGCACTCGTCCCACCAAAGCAGGGCCAAGAAACCCAAAACGCAGCTTTCTTACTCCTCTTCTTCTCACGACCTGGAGCATGAATTTCTCCTGTGCCATTTTTGGGCGCTTTTTGGCTCAGCTCATTTCCTTCACCTTAATTGCCGAGGCGCTCACACGCCTTGCGCTACCTTGGGGTAGTGTTTAAACAAAATTCTGTAAATCTAAAAGAAAGGTACTACTAAATCTATGAAATCCACAAATCTACAGGAGAGTTACTACTAAATCTATTAAATCTACACATCTACGAGATCTTGCCCATCACGGAGCCCAGGGTCCTGGCTTCCACTGAAAATTCCCCGTATCTTTCCCGAAGCGGCGCCTTTCCTCCGTGATATTTTGAAAGAAAACACGCTGCCGTGGTTGGAAAGAGATGTGGAGCTTCTTTACCAGATGGAGGCGACCTGACAGCTTGAAAAAAAAACCCTTCTCAAACAGTCAGCAGCAATGACAACTGACCTCAATTACTGCAGCCTTTCATTGCTCCATCTGGGGATAGCGCAGCACCGGGGTGAGAAACAGGCTGGAAAACACACGGAAAGAGCCTGGCTAAACCCAGAGTGCTTTGGAAAACACATCCCACAAAACAAGCCCTTTCTCAGGCTGTGTTTTTTTCCCCCCCTTTAGTTCAGCTTTGGTGCTGAACTTTCCATTTTCGACCGACCGACATAAATTAAAGGCAAACATTGGCATGGAGAGGAAAGATGGGGAAAGTTGACCATTTCCCTCAGGAGGTCAGCCACAAATTCCTGCTGTTGTCTGAGAAATGATGAGCTACTCTTTGGAGACATGACTTAGATCATTTCGTGTCACAGGGAAACTTTTCAGGAGTTTCAGCAAGGCTTGAAATATGTCATCTTTTTTCCCCTCTCTTTTTTTAATAAATATAGTTTTAGACTATGTTCTTTTTTTTTTTCCTTTTCATATAGTCTTCCCTACAAAAAGCCAGTTGTTCACGGTGCTATTTCCTTTGGGCAATCTTACAAGAAATGTTCCCAGCTCGCTTCATGCCACTGCAAATATCTCTTTACCTCAGAGAAAAGGGCACATCACTCACTTTTTGCAGGTCTAAACTAATTTGACTGCCCCGAGCTCCAACAGCTCTGGGTGAAAAAGTACATCAAGGAAAATGTGTCACTGCCCCTTCATCATTCACTTTCACTGTTCATAAATGTAGCACAGAAATCTATTTACTCTAAAAGGACTATCTGTCATGGGGGCTGGCGATCCCAGCTCACCCCCCCCGAGTTTGGGGGACAAATTTCCCATCAAATGCAAACCCGAATTGTGAGGGATGGAAGGTTTAGAAGATCTTGTAGGTGACATTTCCAGACAGAAGGAAAACAAGCTCTCAGTCCCACCCAAAATGATAAATAAGGATGGGTTTCCAACCTTCAGCAGAGGCTTTTCTGCTTTTCACATTTACGGCGGCTCCTCGCTGACGGACTTAACAGATGCAACCCCAATTTCACAGGGATGGGGAAAACGCTTGGAGGCACCACAAATGTTCATCAAAAACTCACACGAAGCCTGAAATGAGCTTTCTGCTGAGGTTCTTCCTAAAGCTGACTTTTAAAATTCCTCCTCGTCATGTAACGGCTCTGGCCCCGCTTTCTTCCCTGGATTTCATCCAGGGAAAGAAGTCAAAGAAATTTCTTCTGCTGAGATATTTATTGCGTTTGCTGTTCGAGGAAGTATTTGTAACTTGTTCAAAGTTCAAAACATCACCTCAAATCTTGCAGACTGACCTATGAACCTGCTGCAGATCCACTTCTGAGGGCGTAAAATCCAGGTCTGAAGCTTTTACAGTTATTTTGGGGGAGGGAGGAAAGGTATGAATAAGTGCCATTACCACCACTTCTAATTTTTTACAAATGTCTAAAACCAAATAATTCCCCTGGGATATCAATGCCGTGCTGGTCTTTTGCTAAATTAAATCAAATCTTTCTTTTCTCTGTCTCCTGTAATTACAGCAGGTTTCCATTTGACACAAGGGAGCTGGAGGCCAGTTGGGATCCCCTTATTTTTTATCTGTTGGTGAATTGTAGGAAATCCCACTGGTGAGATGCTGGTGGATTAGCCAATAACCTCAGCATAGTTTTAATATCCTTGACTTAAGTAATAATCTCCAAAGTGGGTCCTGGAGAGGGTTTTTCAACAGATTTATGCTTCACTCCTCACATTTTTCAATTACCCACACCCAGGGATATTTAATGGTATGTAAATCCACCAGCAGTTTTTGAGCCTGCAGATTATTTAATTGAAAGAAGCGTCTGGGGATGAGGAGAAAATCCTTCCATGAGCTCCCAGGCCCTGCTTCCCTCTCCATCACATCCTTTGAGACCCAAAAGAGAGGTGCTAAAATAGGGGAGAAAGTGTCAGGAGAAGGTCTCTGAGCTCTGTGGTGTCAGACCACCCTGTGTGCATCCAGGGGTCAGAGATTCAGCCCAAGCACTCAGAGCAGACCTGAGCACATTCCCAAGCAGAGAACACCAGCAAGGACTGCGTTTTACCTGATTAAAACAAGATTTTTTTTTCCCTTTTTTTGGCAGGGAGAGGAATGTTTGGACAACGCTCTTGGGCACAGAGTGTGGCTCTTGGGGCTGGTGCTGTGCAGGCCTAGGACTTGGATCTGATGATCCGTGTAGGTCCCTTCCACACCAGAATATTCTGTGATTCTGCAGCTTTACTTAAATGATAGAAACAATATCAATGTTGATAAACAGCACCTGAAACATTAATTGTGGTCACAAATTACTCGTGGTTCCCCAAATCCCAGTTTGGAGCACATGACTGGGACTCATCTCTGATAGCAGATTTGGGAACAAATATTGATCATCATCACTGCAAGGAGGTGATGGTCCTGCATCCCTCCACGTGGATATTTCTTGGAAAGGTTTTTTCCCTCACTCATTAGTGTTTCCAGTACATTTATTTTACTGAGGAAAGCAGCATTTTCTGCCAATACTATTTCTAGGAATATTTTCCAACGGCTCAGCTGAGCATCACTGAACAGACAGAATAAGGCAGATGGATATTTTCTGTACCATTTGTGAAAAATTTATGCCTTTTGTGTCAGCATGTCGGTGTGAAAGCTTAATCATAATAAAAAGGCTTTTTTAAATGGACACATTAATGAATGACAGAGAGTGAGCCTGTGGTGGTCAACAGCAAACCCATCAGACGTGGAGCCCACTTGTTTTTTGGTACAAGAACAGACAGAAACCCTTCTGCAAGAAACCTTTATTCATTTCCAGCACCACTCCTTGGCTGTGGCAATGTGGCTTCAATTTGTTTTAAAGGTGCCTTATGAAGCTGGGGCTTGAAATTACGCATTTACAGTTCGAAAGCAAAGCCATCCTCGGGCGGGAAGGAACTTGTAATTTTGTCAAATTACACAGAAAATGAAATTGGAGGAGCAATAAAGTGCCTGGAATGAGGTAGTGAAAAGTTCCACAGTGAAAAAAAACCCCCCTATTTGCTGCACATGCAAAAACCACGTTTCCGTTGCCTTTACTTAATTTTGCACATTTCTCCACGAGCAATAACGACAGGGCCTTGTTTTCACTTTTAAATACACGGCTCTTTGTCTCACTGTTTTTATGTTAAAATGGGTGGATAACCTTTCTCAGCCGTGTTTTCATCCTTAAGGATTCAAATTCAAACACTGCAATTTGGTTAATTTGGTTCAGACAGGTAAATAATTCTTACTGCTAAAAAAAAAAAAAAAGTATAAAAATCGGCTGTCATGAATTAAAATCCATTTTTCCCTAACTCCAAATAAACACTAGTCAGTCTGCATTTGATTGTAATAACACACTTGTCATTTCAGATATAGTATGTTGGAGGGGGATTTTTTTTCTTTTCTAAAAGCTTTATTGGAATTCCTTCAGCAAAATTTGCTGTGGGTTTATGATGGCTTCATTAAAAATCAGAAACCAAAAGGATGTGGAGGGCTCCAAAGAGTTTGTAGCAACATGAAATAGAAATAACTTGGAGGATTTTTCATTTGAAATCTGCTCCCGTTTCACGTGCCTTCAAATCTTGTCACACTATAATAACTTGGGGCCAAATGTGAAGTATTAAAACACTTAATAAATTTATTTTGAGTTAAGATTCATGTGCATTGATGCTTCTCCCTTACTTAACATCAACCCAGAGTAAATATTCTCAAATGCTGAAGTTTTCACTGATTTTACAGAGGAGATCTCAGGGCAGGTCAGAGCAGAGATCCACTCCTTAAATATCAGTGACAAATCTCCAGAAAATGGGTTTATTTCAAGTCATCACAGCTTGTAATTCAAACTGGCTTGAAGAAAAATTATGGTCACTTTTACAAAGTGTGACTTCTCAGTTCTTCCTTCTTTTAATTGCAGAGCAGAGCCCTGAGGGACAAACACGGGCAGCAGAATCTGAAATTCCCATTTCTGGTGGCCTGTTTCTGGTAAGTGGGGAGTAAGAGCAGGTTTCAGGCTTTGGCTTCATCCTGAATCTAGTGAAATTCATGGTAGGTGTTCATTAATTAAAATGGGACTACAATTAGGCTTTAGGTTTTCCATACTAGCAGTGGTTTAGCTCTGAAAAACCTAAAAGCTGCTTCACAGAGAATGAAGTGGTGTCTCTTCTGGATCCTGAGGCTCATGGGACAAGGAAAATGTGGGATTGCATTGCAGCAAGAAAGGCTCAAATCAAAAATTGTGAAAGTTCCCAGATAGTGAGGGTGACACGGTAGCAGCAAAACTCTGAGGAAATGCTGAATAATTCTTCTGGGAAAGGGAAGGAAAGGAAGGAAATGGGGAAATTCAAATTGAACAAAGGTAGATTTAGATGGGATCATGGGAAGGAACGTGTTCCCTGTGAGGGCGGGGAGGCCCTGAAACAGGGTGGTCCAAAGATCCCTGGAAGTGTCCAAGGCCAGGTTGGACAGGGCTTGGAGCACCCTGGGACAGTGGAAGGTGTCCCTGCCATGGCAGGGGTGGCACTGGATGAGTTTTAAGTCCCTTCCCACCCAAGACATTCCACGATTTTACGATTCTGACTGAACATTCTCATTTTGCCATTTGTGGGTGACAACTTCTGGCTCTGATCAGTTTTTAGGTCAGTTTTTTACCTTGTCTTCCAATTTACCGATAAAGTGGAAAATAGCACCCAAATACATTCACTGCCCAAGGAGTAACAACGTGAGCTGTAACTCATTGTGGGTATTTAGATGACAATTGGCCACGACACAAAGCTTTTAAGGCATAATCAGAAGAGGTGAAGGGGAGCGAAAAAGTGAACAGAATGAAACACGTGACCTTCTTCCTCAATCACCTCCCAAATCCATCTGTCAGGTATTCCCTTGCCCTCTTTTACACTAGAATTGGCCCATTTTACTTTCCCTTTCATATTTTACCCTGCTGGAAGGTCGCCCACTCTCTTATGTCAGACCTGACAGGATGTGAATTATCTCCATCCAGCCTTGACATGACTTTGTGCCTGGTGATGTAATGCCCCAAAAAGCCTGGTTCAGGCAAAAAAAAAGAGACAGGGCTTATTAACAGGAAAGGAAACAAGCCTCTGTTTGACAACCAGTGGCTGGGTATCAAGGGGAGCTTTCTTAGGGGGAAAAAAAAATCGTTTATGACCACATGAATTACAATTATTTATTCAGAGGGAAGAAATGGCCATTGAATTTTTAACTAGATTCAGCTGGTTGAGCAGCCTACAAAGAGCAGGTATTTGGGCATGGATTCCAGGTAGATTCAGACAGGAAAGGCTTGAGTCTGCTCCTGGAGGGATCAATAAAACCACCAGAACCTGAGCTGGAGCTGCTGCAAACCCAGCCAGCAACGCTTCCCTGCACTGCCCTTCCCCTCCATTGCAGAATCTACCAGGATATCACCATCCCACTGCAGTAATCCCCTTTTTTCTCTTCTTTTTCACCATCTCCTGTGGGTGCAAAGAGCTGGAGTGAAACCCCGGCTCTGTCACCTCCTCATCCCTCCTTCTCTGAGCCTGAGCAGCCAGGGCTGCATTCCAGCGGCGTGATCTGAAACTGTATCCCTCTAAATTCATGAAATATTCCGCATCTGTGCCTGTGGACTTGTGAACTTTTACCTTTTGCCTATCAGCAAGGCAGCTCCCTTCACCCTTTCCTCCCCTCAAGACTCTCAGGGAGTGCTGGAGTCCTGATCTCCATGGAATCATAGAAAGGTCTCCAGCGTAGCTCTACGGCAAAATATTCCCTCTCTACCCCATTTCCTTGCTGTGTTTCTCATCCTGGGCTGACAATATTGGAGGGTGTCGCAGGGAGCTCAGATTTGCAGATTAAAGCATGTTTTGGTCACTTTTAGGGGTGAGCCTGGCAGCCCCAGCAGCTGCCAAATGCTGGAGCATCCTTGAGGGTGAGGATGAAGTTTTGGGTGGTGAAACACTAGCGTGGGTTGAGAATGGATGGATGCTCCATCCCTGGAAAATTCCAGAATTAGATGGGGCTCTGAGCAAATTTGTGTAGTGGAAGATGTTCCTGCTCCTTGCAGAGGGTTGGACTCAGTGCCCTGTGAAAGTGTCTTCCAACCCAAACCATTTTGTGATTCTGTGATGGTCCCAGGGATAAGAGGACACAGAGGCTGTCCAGGAGTGGTTTGAAGGGTCAGTAGGGTTTGTGACAAGCTGTGGAAGTGGCAGGTGACAAATGCATTCTGGAAATGAGATTTATCTATCACACACCAAAGTGTCACTGCACATTAAAAAAAAAACCCCATCGTGGGCTACATTAAAGGCATCAAGTGCTGGAAAGTAAAGCAATAATGTGTGTTTGTGTCCCTGTCTTTAACAAATACACCAAAAAATGATCTTCAGATCAGTCCTTCCAGCTAAGTCAGTTGCTATTCCAGAATGCGAGCAAGGAATCATGGACAGCTATCCCCACTCTTTGTGGTCACCCCAAATAATCCCATTTTCCCCAACCATATTGATGCTGGCAGACGTGTGGGTTTTACAGGAGGAGTGGCGTGTGTGCCTCCATATTCTCACACCTGATTGCACGCTGGGCTTCTTCCGAGCTGCAGAGCAGATGCCAGCTCCCTTTCACTTTCCCCTGCTTCATTCCAAGCTGGCTTTGGCTCCAGGGAAGGTCAGTGTGGCTGCAGTGGCCGTGCCCAGACACAGCACAACCTCAGCCTTTCCCACGCAGCCTCTCCCAGCCTCGACCTCCAAACTCCCTCTGCCGCTCCAAACCCTCCCTGAACGATGTGCTGACACTGAAATCCCCTCCCAACACAGACATGCAACGTTTGGGGACACTTGGGAACGATCCCAAACGAGCTCCAAGGCTCCAGGTGCTGTGATAACCCCGTCCTGTCACTGTGCTGTCATTTACACGCTTAAATCCGTTTGAATTCTTTTTATCTCCACCATAATCTGCTTAAATCTCTCATCCTTAATTCTGGTTCTTTTTGGTCTGTGGAGAAGTAGAAGAGCTGCAAGAGTGCTCTGGCTCCAGGGTGACTGCAGTGATTTGGGAGCCTGGGTTGTTGTTATCTCTTGTCAAATGCATCTGCAACCCCACGGTCCAACTGGAAACATTTGTCAGTGCCCCTTACATAATACCAGGTTTTATGGAAAAACTGAACCCTCCAGTAACTGCAGAGGAAATTCCAGAGTGAGCCGACTGACAGACAAGCCTTGGAAGTCAGCTAGCTATTTTGGAAGACATCCAGGATAGTTTTTTCCCTTTGGTTCCCCACCACCCTTAAAAAAAAAAAAAAAACAACAAAAAAACAAAAAAACCACCCCCAAAACAACAAACAACAAAAAACCCAAAACAAAACAAAACAAGTAATAAAAGGATAGAATCTGTTTGGACCAGAGGGTCTTGAAACCCAGGAAATCCCACTGGTGCTTCCCTTTCAACTCTCCTGAGGATATTTGGGAGCCAAAATAGTGCATGGAGGAAAACTGCCATTTGTGACTTTCTCAATAAGAGCAACCTGTAGGACAGCAAGGTCTAGACACTTTTTTGGTCTTTAGTGTCTGAAAATAATGTGTCTTCTTCCACTGGATTTAAGAGTCATTAAAACGTTGCAATCTGGCTGATAAGTCCTCAGCAGAAGCGAGTTATGACAGTTCAGTGTGTGCCCTGAGGAGGGCAGAGATCTGGTAAGAGAAGGAGCTGTAAAGGCTTTCAGCTGGTGCTTAACCCAGAGGAGGAATTGCCACAGGAATGAAGTGAGAAGGGCACAGAGAAACTGGGAAACTGGGAACTGAGTCAGCATCAGCTACAGGCAAGATGTGCACTAAATCCTTGTGGGTGGATGTCCAGGAGACCTGAGAATAAAACAGGGGAAAAGGTGTTTTCCAGTTCCGCCCTCTGCAATGGGACACCTTGCACTGTCCCAGATTTCTCCAAGCCCCATCCAACCTGGCCTGGGACACTGCCAGGGATCCAGGGACAGACACAGCTGCTCTGGGCACCTGTGCCAGGGCCTCCCCACCCTCCCAGGGAAGGATTTCTTCCTGATATCCCATTTAATCCACCCTCCCTCCTCTTAAAGCCGTTCCTCCTGCTCTGGTGAGTCCAGGTCAGGGTCAGGAAGAGTTTGTGCCTGCAAGTGGAATTTGCTGTAGGTACCAATGACTTCCAGCTGACATTTTCTGCTCTCACCAGCTCCTCACCTTAACCAGGAAGGGTGAAAGCAGCTTTGTGTCACCCCCTGAGGTGACACTGCTGTGGCTGTCACCCCTCTGCTCCTGGTGCTGGGCGTCCAACTCACCCTGGGGCCCAAAAATCAGCACAAGGAGCTTTTCCCAGATTCCTTGCTCCCCCATTCCAGCCCTGGTCTGTGGCAGCTCTGACTCATCTTGTAAACACCAATCTGTGCAGCAAGCAGGGCTGACAGAACAGAAAAAGGAAAGGGAAAAAAAAGGGGAAAAAAAGAAAAGAGAGAGAAATGGAGACAAACAACCCCCTCCTCCCGCTTCCCACCACCGCCCCTCATCTGTTATTGCAGAGGATCTTCCTGGCCAGACTTGACCTGCAAACAGTGGTCACCAGTGAACCATCAAAGGCCTTTCACATCTCCAGCAGCTGCAGGGAGGGTTCCTGTGAGCTCTCCTATCACTCTGACACCTCCAGAGCCAACAGCCCCGGCTGAACGCTGTCGTGGGCCGTGTTTCAGGGACCACCTTCAACGCCTTGGCTCCAAAGAGCTGCTCTTTTTTTTCCCCCCCATTCATTGACACAGGGGGATATATATCTCAAAACTTGGCTGCAGCAGCCAGTGCATGCCTTGAGGATTACATAGCAAGTGAACTTTGTCAGTGTAAGCCCCAGTCAATAGGAGGAATTAAGTAGAAAAGACCTCTATTGTTCCAGCCAGCCTTCTGAAGGCACTGATTGGCAGTAAAATATCTCCAGTGACAGATGTAAAGTAAATATTGCCTATGCCAAGGCTCTATATTACTTTGATTACCCAGCATCAATCAATTTGTTCCTTCCCTTGCAACAAAAGCGGCTGCTGTTACACTTCAGACCCCTCCGATGGAGCCCGAAGTGGAATTGATGAACAAACTGAAAGGAAAGGTTACACAAATGACAGCAAAATGTATCTCAGGAGAAAAATGAGAGTCTTGTCTCTGTGCACTTGGATGTGCCCTAAGTATCTTGCTGTTAGGAACAGAATGACATAAATAATAAAATTTATATAAATTTTGCATATATATATATATACAAAATACATAAAAATATATCTAGATACACACATTCACGCTCATATATTCCCTCAAACTCCCTTATTAAGCATTAGGTCAGTATTTGCAATATCCCCACGGCTTTAACAGTGGCAAAATGTCAGGAACTACAAGCAAAACCAAAGTGCTGATGTCACCCCGTGAATGGAAGCGAAACTGGAGGTGAAGAAGATGTTTGAGCAGCAGATTCCTGAGGCGTGGGATGCACAGCACAGCTACAAGCATTAATAGAATTTCTTGATTCCAGGGATTGAGGCCAATGCAAAATCCCTTTCCCCCTCAATTCATTCTAAAAGTAGCAGGTGCTCACAACAGTAAAGGTCCTTTCGTTTCACTTACACCATTGGGGAGGGCAAAGAATTTCCAGCTTCCTCAAGGTGAAGGAAAACAATTTTTTTTGGAAGGGAGGGTGAGTTGCTGCATGCCTCTAGCCCTAAATCCTAAATTCCCACTAAGCAGGAGAGCACATTTAGGGCTCAAAGCATTTATCCATGTGCAAAGGGATAGGGATGGCCAGGCAGGATCACATCTGCTTCCTCTGACAGACAGAAACAGGGAAATGTCACAAAAAACCCCTGACAAACTAAGAGTGTCTTGAAGTATTCAAGTGTCTTGAGTATTCTCCCAGCTTCTGGTGAGGACCAGCACAGGGATTTCTCACTGGAGGGTGCTGGGGTGTCCTTGTTGTTCATGGTCACTGATGGATAAATCCATGGGGATCTCCCTGAATCCTTTTCCAAGCTCTGCTCTGATATCCTGAGGCATCGAGCAGCTCAAGGGGGGCTGAGCAAAACGATCCTTTCTGGATTTGTGCCTAAGCCCTGCTCTCTGCTGACGGCTCTGTGTGCTCTGCTGACCCCCCAGAGGCACAGCAGCCTTGGCCCAGGGCACCCAGGGCTCTGCTGTGAAAGTGTGGCACAGGGAGCTGTGACTGCAAAACACAAGGACAGGATGGCGGAAACAATTTTGGAAGTTTCTCCGTCTCAGAAACCTCCCTGCAAGGAGAGAAAGTGCTCTGTTAACAGCTGGCACCGAGTAGATTTTTGACCCCGCGTTTTCGTTTCTGATTTGTTGCAACTTTTTATCTCCCCGCAAATCATGGGCATCACATGCCACGCTTAACAACGCTGAAAATTAAGTGTGTTTCAAGATGAACTTTTCCATTTCAAGTCCATCTCATGGTTAGTTTGGGAGGAACCAAACTTCTGTTCTTCACAGACAGAGGAACCAAATTTATGACACTGATTTTTTTACCTCTTCTCAGCCCCAGCAGCCTTGGTTCAGTGTGTGCGTGGGTAATGGAAATAAACCCTTCATATTTCATGGGGTTCTGGCTCTTTTCTCAGCCACTGTGTTTGTGGGGCTCACATGAATGTCTTTGATTAGTTTTTTTTTTTTGATTTTCCTGTGGGGGACCAAGCCTGTGAGAGGCTGAGGAGAGAGAATGGCAAGAGAAAGAAATTTAGGAACACTAAAAGATCAAAGCCAGGCTGGATTGGGGTTTAGGACAACCTGCTCTAGTGGAAAGTGTCCATCTCTCCATCCCAATACCATCCCTGCAATAAGGGAGGACATTTTCCAAGGAGGAAAGAACTCCGGGCAATATCTGAGGGACCTTCAGCATGTGCAGTCTCCTTGGCTTTCCCTCTGAGAGGAGGGAATGTTGGGAACTGCACAAAATTCCAACTTTCCCCTGGATTTCAGACAAAGGCGCCACGCTGGCATCTGTGCCAAGGCAAGTTTTAGCAGCTTTTAATCCTCCTGCTCCCCCACTAATAAGTGCCTGGTTGCCGGGTGTATTTTGGTTCATGCTTGTCAAATCAAGCTGCAGAATTAGCTGGAGCGCCTGATATGTGTATTTTTGGAATTACTTTTATGGTAAAATCATTAAGGCCACCCACTAGCCAGCACACGATCCCCCTACTGGCTTGGCTTTGGTTAGAGGTATTACCAATAAGAATTTAAACATTTTCCTGAAGGAGTTATTTCTCAGTGACCTCCAGCAGCAGATGGCCACGGCAGCAAGTCCTTATTTACGGCTTCCGTGTGCTAGCAAGACTTAATGAATTTGCTGAAAACTTATTTTTCCAGCCAAAGTGGAAGCCCAAATGACTCTAAAAATGGTTGATTAGGTGGCCCCAGCCCTGCTGGCTGGTAAATGGTTTTACTGCTGCAAGGCATGTGGGGTAACCCAGAGAGATGTGGAGTGTGAAAAACAAGAAATTGCTGAATAGTTTTATTTTAGGCAAGTGATTTTCTTCTCACTGTTTTGGTGGGTGGCTGCATTTTTTCTTCTGGCCCATATGGCCAAGGTGAATTAGGAGAGGGACAATTTTCATCAAAGTTTGGACAGAATTCCTCTGAAGGAGGCTCTCCAGGGGATGGTCCTGCATAGAAAAAAAAAAGGCTGCAAGTTCACATAAATAAAAGGGAACTTTGCCAGAGCAAACAGACTCACACAGCTCTGCCTGTGACATGAAATTCTGCCCCAAGTCCTGATGTTCTGCTGCCCAGGCACCAAAATCTGGTTTTGTTCTGGCAAACGCCAGGGCTGAGCATGGTGAATGTGTTTTACAAAAATCAAAGATCCATCTGTGCGTGGAAGAAATAAAGATAAATTCAGCTAGGGTGTGTTTCCCCCCTTTTTTTCTCCATACTGAGAAATGAATGGCTCCAGGAGGATGTTTCTTTGTGTCATATGTGATGCTTTCCTTATTTTTTCTGTGTGAAATCTTCTGGCAAAGTGGGACAGAGATTCCCAGATGCAGCTGCTCCGTGCTCTTGGGGATTTTTTAATGACACCTGAGGATGCTGGAGGTTACACAACAACAAATGCACCTGAATTATAAAACTGGAAGGTAAATTCCGGTTTTTAAGCCTGTGTTTTTACTCCACCTAGCACAAGGGTGTCTGCAGTCCTGTCTGAGGCTCCTGGCGTGCCTTGGGACAGGGAAAACACAGCTAAGATCAACATCCTGATCTGCTGACATGAAGCACTAAATCACTCACATGCACACTTCTGAACAGGAGTGTGGGGAGGAACATTCCCTGCCAAGATGAAAGGCCAGAGCTGGTGCTCCTTGGGAAGGTTCTGCAGTCACAACTGCTCAGGGAAACTTTAGCACCTTCCCAAATCCAAGGAAAACAACGTATTCCAAGTAGAGCTCAGCCCTAGCAGATGTTGGGCATGAGCATGAAACAGATTTTTGAAATAATAATCAACCTCAGATCCAGGAACCATCAGGAAGAGCCTCAGAAACTGTAATGAAGCTCAGATCCAGGGAGCCTACAAAAAATATGGGGAGACTTTTTCGGAGGGTGTGTAGGGACAGGACAAGGGACAAGGGGTTTAACTGGAAGTGAGCAGGTTCAGATGGGATACTGGGGAGGAATTCTCCCCTGTGAGGCCCTGCACAGGGTGCCCAGAGCAGCTGTGGCTGCCCCTGGATCCCTGGAAGTGTCCAAGGCCAGGTTGGATGAGGCTGGGAGCAGCCTGCTCCTGGCCCCGTGTCCCTGCTGGGCTGTGCTATTTCAAATCTGTGCAGATCTACTGGGAAGTGAGGAAGGATTTGGAGAAAAGCTGCCCCCAAAATTGCAGATTTTGTAGTTGTGGGCAAGTGAGCCACCAGCTCCTGACTGTAACTCCATCACACTGTGGCCTGAAGAAGTTCTCAGCCCTCATTTTGCCAGCCAGCAATCTGTCGATTTAATTTTATGTTACAACCATTGGTTATACCTAAATATATCAGGAACATGGGCCTCAGCATTCCACAGCCATAATTCATGTCGAGCTAACCAAGGGCAGCATATTTAGCTTCTGATGGTCCACAATCCTTCTCAAAGGTCACTGCAATCTCCAGGGTCTGAGGAAACCCACAGATGCTGCAATGCCCATTTTCTTTCAAATACAGAAAAGCTCTTCTCCTGAACAAGAACTATTTTATTGTTATTATTTAGCTTTTTCCTCCCTCAGGTGATCTCAACTTTTTGAGGGAAAGGAAGGAAAACCCAAAGAATAAGAGGTAAGTCAAGCAGCCTGGTCTTCATGAAGAAAACACAGCCCACCAAGTTCCTCTGGCTCTGTCTGCTCCATGAAGGAGCTGGAATTCTGAACAGGAGGCTGGAAATGAAACACGAGCTGTAACTTTACTCCTGGTGCCTATCAGGGAAATTAATACAGCCTGACTGGTCAGGATAGTGTGTGTCAACAGCAAGGTGAAAATAAAATTGTGAGTGTGGAGCAGAGGCTGCTTGTTCTTCTGGAAAAAAAAAAAAAAAAAAAAAAGAAGGAGAAGAAATTTTTTAAAAAAATAAATAAAAGAGACAGTCCTCAAAATATGGTGCTGATTAACAGCTCTCATGTGAACTCCTCAAGAGGGTGCCTGAGCAGAAGGGTACAGGGTGTTTGTGCTGCACAAGGAAAATATTTATACCTTGTACATAACCATAGCTGAGAAAACTTGCTCAAGGTCTAAATAGTGTGACTGCATGGATTAGGCTGATGGCTCCTCTGGTGGGTAAAGGGGGTGTTTGGTGAGGACTCTGGTGGATGTAGAGCTGCACAAAACGTGAAAAACAGACCTGCAGCAGGGCCAGGTGAGCACAAAACTCTGCCTTTGTAATAAACCCCTGTGCCACTGGGAGTCATCAGTGGTTTTGACTAATTTTATAGCAAATTACCAAAAAAAATGTTTTTTCTCCCTCTTGCTGAAGAGCCTTCCTCCTCTCACGGGTAGTGAGCGTGCTCATATGTTTTTTTCTTTCTAGACAATCATCTTCATTAAAGGTCTTTATCTAAAATCAAGACCTGAAGTAGAGGGAAAGATGTAAATTAAACATTATATGTGAATTTAAAGGGGGGAAATATGGAAATATGGAAATGACTGGGCAGTTGCAGCATCTCCCCAAAACCCTGCCACTGTCCACCAGCTCCTGTGCACTGCTCCCCACTCTCTTCTGGGGCAGGTGAGGGACCCTCCACTGCTAAGGCAAAACCAGAGGGAAATCTGAAGTACAAGACCTCCTTTTTCTTAGCCATATAAAGGTGGATATAAGCAAGAGAGGTTTCTGTGCAAATTAAATCAGTTTTCCTCCTTGCAGCAGGGGTTGGTCTGTTGTGCAGCCCAGCAGGATGGCAACGAATCTGTAGCAGAGCTGGAAAACCATGGAGGAGCCAGACGGCCCCTAAACACCAGCAGAACAAGCCAGGGGATGTCAGGAGGAGAGCTGAGATTGGTGACAGCTCACACTTGACCCTCAGTGATAGAGCTGAAGAGGGTTAATCACCAGCACTCTGCACCAGGGGCTAACCCAGAGGCGCTGCCCTGGAGTCAGCAGCTTCCAGTGCTGAAACGCCTGCTGCACTTGCTGCTGGGAGAGCAAGCCTTGGCAGGAAGATGGGGGAGGCTGGAAGGGTCACTGGGATCTCAGACAGCACACACTAAACTGGCCAGAGCCCCTCCAAAAAGGTTTTCCAAGCAGTGGTCACACAAGTCCTTGGTAGGAATGCGGCAGGGGTGGATCACTGCCTTGGGCAGCTCAGTCGCCTCCAGTTCTGCACCACTTGATTCCCCTCTCTGCTCCACCAGAACAGGTTCCTCCCTTCCAGAGTCCATTTTCCTCACCATTTCCTACCATAAACCAGTCAAACCTTGTTCTGTGTTAGGTTAAGCAAAGCAGGTCCACTAAAAGGATGTAAAAATGAGTGGCGTGTTCCATAAATATGAATGTGCACCATAAAGGGTCTCAAACGGACCAAGATTTTCATTAAATAAGAAAGTCACAATATTTAACAGCCTGGCAGCCTCCACCTGCTGCCTTGCTCTGCAAGTTGTCCTTTCTGAGGTTTCGTCAGGGAAAAAAGTATTATCCAACAGGAGTGAGGGAGAGAGAATCCAGCCCCTGGTATTTTCAGGAAAAATCTTGAGTGCAGTGCAATCCCCACATGTTAATGCTGTTTTTTCAGAGCCCTTCAGTCTCACACTGCTCCTCCCCATCTGCATCCTGAAGGACACCCTGTTGGCAGAGGTCCCTTTTCCTAAGTAGTAACGTCAGGCTTTAATCTTTTCAAGTCATGGTTGAAATGAAAAAAAGAAGGGGAAAGAAAAAAAATCCACCAAACCCAACCCAGTTATGAGAATGGAGATTGGGAACAAGAGAGAAAGAGAGAAAGACGCCAAGACATGATGAAAAAATTCTGTTTCTTCTGCCCCCTGCTTGTACTGAGACTCAGGTTCTTGTGAGAGGGGAAATGAAGATAATTAAAACAGGTTTGGAACATGGACTTCAGAGCTAAGTCTCGTGTGGCAGGAGGTGCAGATAACGAGAGGCACAGCCTCCATGCCAAGCATCACATCTACCTTAGAGCTGAGTTCCAGCAAAGCCCCTGTGAGCCTTTCCACTGACGGCTGAGAGCATCAGATCCATCCCAATCCCATCCCAGGAAACTCAATGCAAAGCGAGTGAGTGCTCCTTGGGATCTCCACCCCATAGCGGGTGCAGGAACGATGCCAAAATTCTCTTTCTGAGGGAGAAACTCAGGCTTTTGTGCAAAGGACTGACTGATTTGGAGCCACATGTTAATGTTCAGATTTGAGTGAAAGAACTCAGCTAAAGACCCTCCTCTTCCCCTTTTCCTGAGACCCAACCCTCACCAGTTTGCCATTTTGTCATCTTTCTTAGGAGCAGCTTTCTCATCATTCCAAGGACTCTCGAGTGAGGAGGTTAACAGGAACACAGAATTACAGAGACATCTGGCTTCAGAAAGCCCCAAACGCTTCAATATCAGCCTTGGCAGTGAGCTGTGCTTCACTGGGGAGCAGAGTGTGGAGACTGATTGCAGACCCTGGAGCCAATGGCTTGGATGCAATGGCTTGGATGCATCAGGAATATTGAACAAGAGCTGGAGTGATCAGTGCCTTTGTCCTCACCAAACTTCTTCTTCATCAGAAAACTGCTTTTTTAGTTACACACACGTGACATGTAATGAACTTTGCCAAAAGGTTTCCCAGTGCACTCCAAGGAAGATGTTTGGGAGAGGGGTTTCACTACCTGTCCCTTTGCCTCTCTGATGGGAGAAGAAGGGCTAAGGATAAAAGCAATTTCCATCTCTTTCTCTGTGTGTGAGTTGTTTTTTGGGTTTCCGTGCTCGCTGAAACGGCTCCCACAGGAGCTATGCAAATGTAATGGCTAATTTGACAAGCTCGAATGAGTCATCTTTCAAAACCATTATTGTACAAAGTGTAACGTGGTTTGGAACCGTCTCCTGCCTGTGTAAAGCGATATTGCTTCTTTTTTTGCCCTTTCCTTGAATCAAAGGCAGATGCAAACGTCAAGGTTTCTGCACAACACGCCCCCCTCCTCTTTCCACTCTGGGAATAGCAGTGGGAGCTGCAGACTCTCTGCAGTGATTCAGAGGTACAGATCCACTCAGAGCTCTCTTCCAGGGCCATCTCTTTGAGGAAATAACTGCAGACGAAGAGCACACCATTAATTTTTCGGTGTATTTTGCCATTAGTACAAAAATAAACCGTGGTGTCTGCTGGGGAACAGGTGGTGCTGGAGCAGCCAGTGGAACCCAAGGAACACCGAGAGGCATTTCACTGCTGCCAGCCCATGACGAGCTCAACCCCACATTAGGGCTGTGTAGCTTTTGGACCTCCAAAAGGAAGCGTGTAGCAAATTCCTTAGGAGCTGAGTGGAGTCGGAGGGGAAGGGAGGAAGTGCTGAGTGTTTGGTTGAGGACCACCACTTGTACCACCAGCATAAAAGAGAAGTTGGAGAGAGAGAGAGAGAGGAAAGGAGGACTTTCTTTTCCAAAGGGAAAATTCCTAAAGCAGTGAGGGGGTGGATTTCTGGATATCTCAGTGTGAAATAAAATCCTGGCTTGCACATTGTCCCTGCCAGATGTTTAGTGCAGAAGGTCTGAATAGGTAGAACAAGAGCTCTGAAATCAGAGCTGCTTAAAAGACAATTTCAAGGTGGCAGGTGCTGACAGAGGAGCTGCAAAGAGAGGTGGAAATGGGACCTTGAGAGAGGGGAGGTAAAAAGAGGTGAATTTTATAGTGTGGCAGGTGAGCAGGACCTCAGAAGGGCTGGGTTGATAACAAATTGGATTTGATGAACAACTGTTAAATGGGCAGATTGGGATATTTATCCAGAAGCAGAGGAGACTGCCTGACCAGGACTTCAGGTAGGAAGCACATGGAGGAAGAGGAAGGCACAAACTCCAAGGCCTTGGCAAATGCAAAATGAAGGATGCTAAACATGTGATCTTAAAAATCCTGGGAGAACCAGGAGAGATTGAAGACTTGGATGAGTAATTCCAAGAGAAACAAGCCAAAGAGAGTTCAAGAGTGTGGAGGAAAGGTGGTGCCAGGTAGAAATGGCACAGCAGGGAAAGGTCTCCATATCCAGCTTTATTTCCAAGAAGATCAGAGTGAGAGCAGAGCCAAACCAGCAGAAAAATTACCTCTAAAATATTTTTATATGGCCAGTTAACCCCAAACTTAGCAACCAGGGCATCTGAGATACAAAGCAGCTGCCAGTCAGACCTGGTTGTTTTCCTTGGACATCTGGAAATCCCAGTGAGTGGTACTGGAAGGGTTAATCCATCCATCCATCCATCCATCCGTCCTTCTGGATCAGCCAGCCCGGTCCATTCCTGTCCCTGCACCTCCTCAGTGCCACTGCAGCGTGTCTATAAAAATAGCAAACAAATCATTTGACAGCGAGGGTTGGAAGTAAAATTTTTTTTAAAAATGCCATACTTTCCCTATTAAATTTTGATAGTCTCCCAAAGGCTTTCAGTACATTGCACACGTCCAAGCTCTACCGCAGAATAATTGAATCATAAAGACTAATTCCATGTGTCTTCCGAGCCCGTGCACGAGTCAGGGAATGCTCTGTGGGCAGGCACAGGGTCCAGGAGGACATGGCACAGGTATCCTTGGATTTCTCCAAGTGGATGGGAAAGCAGCCCAAGGGGCATCTCCTCTCTGAGAAGGAAACTCTGCTTATTTGTTTCATAGTTTTTTCGAAACAAGTGTTTTCTTTGCATGGCTCAGATTTTATTTTAACCCTTCCCAACAGAAAAGCAACTTTAGGAGCTTTTTGAAGGTACTCACAGGTGATGTGAGCCAGCAGGGTGTAGCTTCCCTGCATCCCTGGCAAAGTGGTGATGGACCTCTAAACTGCCCAGGGCCATCCTCCAACACCTCCTTTGTTTGAGAGACTGGGCTGAGCTGAGTTTCAGACTCTGCAAATCAGTTTCTGGCTGAGCTCAGACAACAGATGAAAGTTCCCAGATTTGTTAGGGAAAAAATTTGGTTGGATTCAAGTATTTTTAGCCCTGGGCTTATGTATGGGTCCTGTATAGAAGGAAGAAGTTGAAAATAACCGTGGCAAGGTTATAAAAAGCTGCTCTAGCTGGATATAGCCAGTGCAGAGACACCAGTGAGAAACCCATGAGGGAGAGACTTCCCCAGAGATCCTCCACTGCTGCTCAGCAAGGCTCACTCACACTCATAGGTGAACTTGTTGGATCTGTAAAGGATGATAAATGAGAGAAAATAAGTAAAAAACCACCAGGGGTTAAGTTACCATCAAGAGGATGATGTTCCAAAATCTGGCTTTTGTAGGTTCAGAGCCAGCAGGAGGAGCATGACTTACTTTCCCCTTTCCCTTTCCCTTTCCTTTTCCCCTTCCCCTTCCCTTTCCCTTTCCCTTTCCCTTTCCCTTTCCCTTTCCCTTTCCCTTTCCCTTTCCCTTTCCCTTTCCCTTTCCTTTTGCCTTTGCCTTTCCCTTTGCCTTTCCCTTTGCCTTTCCCTTTGCCTTTTCCCTTTTCCCTTTTCCCTTTTCCCTTTTCCCTTTTCCCTTTTTTTCTCAAACATTTCCAGCTGATCCTGCTTTGGAGAGGCCTTGGTCTTTCCCTAAAGAAGGAGGGGGTGTCATTTTTACAGGCAACACAAAGGTTTTTCACATCAGAGATCCGAGGGCAGCTTTGGCTTGGCTCTGGAGCTCCAGCTCTTTATTCCAGGGATGACAACACTCCAAGACAATGTGTTTGCAATAGCAACAGCGCTGCTTCACGGCACGACCCAACTCCCTCCTGGCAGCTGAGCCTTTCTCATTGACTTCACTGAGCTCAGAACATGGAAGAACGAACGAATCTTTCTGAATATTTATTTTTTTTTCCTATGTATTTCTGTACTTGATCCAAAACCGCGTGGAATTTTTTGTTTTCATGTCTGTTGCCGTCTTTACGATCATTTCAAGCGAATTTCACCTGTAACCACACGCTTCCCAAGGCTCTAAGGGTTGGATGCTACACTGTGGACAGGGTTAAGCTTTTCCTACTAAAGCATTTAAGCCTCTTGAGTGCTGAAATGTAACCTAAACACCACCAGTTTTCCCCAAAACACGAGGGCACTTTGCTGATTTAATTTCTGCATTTGTTATCATGAAATGCAAGTAATTATAGCTTTGAACTCCTGGGCAAGGGCCAAGCTCTAAGTGTAAGAGGTAAACACAATAAATAAATACGTGTAAAACACGATCCCCCTGCTCTGAAAACAGGGAGCATTTTCTGCATTTCCAACAGAGTTGGGAGAGAATTCACTGAACGCTCCTGTACTTTCATAGAGCCCCTGGTTTTAGTTACTAGAATAATAATGCAGGGACTGTAAACAGGGTTTATGGCTTTTTATGAGAAAGCCATGTGATGCTTTTACAACTCTCACAAGTAATAAATGTCCACATCAATTTGATTGTTTTATGTGGGTTTTCTTCTTGCTTTACGCCATGGAATGGGTTGTACTTCGCTGGAAGGCCAGTCGAAATTCTGACATTTCAAAATTTGATCTAGTGCCAAATCAGGAGAAAAAACTTTTGAAAGCCACATTTCTCTTCAACCATTAAAAAAAAAAAAAAAACTTGGAATGAAATAAAATAGCCTGTTCTGATAAAACCAAATCAGAACAAAATACCTTCCTTCCATACATTATTCAAAGCATAAAATTAAATCACTCCTGTTATGAAAAGACACTTAGGACAGAAAATCAAGCCATTTCACTCCAACAAGGTCCAAACACAATACTTCAAAGTAGTCAAAACAAATCTTTGTTAAAAAGCTGAAGCAAAACTTCATTGACAACAACATATTCTGATCGGAAGTCTGGATTTCAGCTGGATGGCATTTTCCATTGAAATATTGCCAGGGAAAAGGTTTTTTTCCTGCTACCTCTAATCTGATGTTAGCATGGACAGCAGCGCTTGGAGTTAAAAACTGCAGCACGTTCTGAGGTTCCCCAGAATTTATTTTCCTTGACTCCAGCAGCATCTCTGGGCTTTGCCAGCTGGGAGTTAGAGCACCAAACAATGGAAAAACACCCACAGGCAGCCAAAGTTTTCATGGAGTTGTTAATTAATTGGTGAACATCACTTTCAGGGCGCTGGCATGAGGTAAATCCCATCAGAAAGCTTTCCAGGAGGAGTCATGGTTGGTTTCACAGAAGGCTTTCTGTGGATTATCTCTCCAAACACTCCTTTTCCGTGTTATGCCCACAGAGAGGTGGGAAATGTGGGCAGAGGCTCTGGAAGCAGGGACACAATCTCTTCTCTGTCCTCTCACTTGATGAAACCTGTTAGATCTGCTCCCAGCAGGGCGTTATGGGCATGGATGATGACAGATCCTGGAGAAATTTTACCATTCATTGCTCAAATCTGCTCAAATCTGCTGCAATCTGTGGCTGCCACCACTGATCTGCAGCTCTGAACGCACTGACCACAAGGGGACTTTAAAATGAAACTCAGAAAAATCAGTGGGGAGCCTACAAACATGCAGAGGCATGCACAGGAAAATTATTAGGGTCTACATAAAGAGATTTTTTTATGGTTTTATCAGAAAAGTGGTGTCAAAGTAGGGTTTGTGCTTTGGGCCAAGACCAGTGGGGTATTTGGTGGTCCTCAGTTCTAGCAGAACTTTAACATCATATCACTTGTCACTAATACATCTGTCTGGGAAGGGCACACAGCTCTTTGCATGAGCAAACTTGTCTTGATGCAGAAAATTCCAGGAGTTTTACACTTCTGCTCGCCTTGGAGCTCTCCCAGCACGTGCAGCACCAGCTCTGGCTTCACACGTCAGTTTGAGGCCACTATAATGACAGCTCTGAGAGGAGTTTACTGAGATCTGGACCTTCTTCCTGCAGAAATTAAATATTTTCCTTGTGAGATCACGGTTTTTTGCTTAAAGGTTGCAAAAGTGACCCTTGGTACCAGCCCACCTCCCTTGGCCTCGTGGTGACCCTGCTGCCCCACGACTTCCTTTGCTCTGCTCAGAGGCACAAAGATGCTCAGACAGACCACACCTGCCCTGGGTGGCTCATGGAACTATCCAGAAACTATCCTTGGGAGCCTGTGCCAGCCTCAGGTGACCTGTAGGATGCATTTTTTTCGTTCAAGCCTCAGCTACTGTGCAAGCCAAAGCTCTTAAGATGCCCTGAACAGCAGAAAAGCATGACGGGGAAAGATGAGCGTTGTGGGTGGGACAGAAATAGCCCAAAACAAATGGGGAAAAAAATCCTGTCAAAACATTTATAGGCTCCTTGATAATTTAACAAGGGCGGGGAGGATCAATTTACAGATAGTGTCTCCTTCTCTCCTCTGTTCTCCCTGCAAGAAAATAAATGATGGACTGAAAAGGGGAGCGAGCGACAAGAGCGAGTTTGGGAGAGAGTAGCCAAGAGTTTTATTACAAGCCTGTTCCTCATTAAGGCCTTAGCAGCCTCACACACAAAAGCTAATTACTGTTTTTATGTCATGTTATTTTGATTCATATTTCCTGTCTGGAAAACAGACGGGAGTTTTGGGCAGGCAGCCAAGGCGAGCGCCATGGAATCGCGCGAGCGGGAACCTGCCCCGGCCGTGGAGCACGGGAGACAAGAGCCTTAGTTTGGGGGAATTTTTTTCCTCTTTTTTTTGGTTGTTTTGGGGAGGAAATGCGAACTTTCCATGTAGGCGTAGTTTTCTCCCAAAAAATGTGTTGTTCTCCAGGGGTGGTGGAAAGAAAGAGATGTCCCAGGGCTCGGTTCTGGTCAGGAAGTGCCCCTGCCGACAGGGACGTGTGGCTTTCCAGACCCGGTCACGTCTGGCTTGGACAGCAGGGAAAGTGAGACCTTCACCACCAGGACAGCCTCTAGGCAACAAATGAATTCTCCAAGGACCTGAATGCTATTCTTGTCCTCTTGTCAACACAGTGGTGATCTCCACAGGGCTCGTGTCAAAGTGCTGTGGGAGGGAAGACAAAAACAAGTCGCCAATGGTGATGCTCCAGGTTTCCATGAGGTGGCAGCAAGGAAAAAAAAGGTCCCATGAACTACCTCTCTCCTCCACAAGAAACTTTCATATTCTCTGAGTCTTCTGTCAATGCTTCCTAGCCCATCCCAGCCATGGTGGGGAGTGGCATCCTGCAATTTTAGGCCAGTCAGTTGGATCTCCTTCCCAATCCCGTTGCATGGCTCGGTGCTGCTGCCAAATTTCCAGCCTCTTCTGACCCATAGATGCCAAAAGGATGGCATTTTGAGGCATTTTCTGTAATCTGACCATTTCCAGGTCAAAATTAATCTCTGGAGGAATTCAATATTTCTTTTTCCTTTCCACGCTCCATTCAAATCCTCCAGCTCTGGGATGCAGCCCCCAGATTTTTGAGTAAATCCCGGGACCAGAATCCAGCACAAACCACAAGGCAAATATTTGATGGGCAAAATCTCCAATTACCCATGTGGGCACCAAGCCAAACATCAGGGGCCATGTTCTCACCCCTTTTTCCCAAGACATCGGGGAATATCCAATGTTTTATAAGGAGCCAGGATCCAAGATTTGTTTCAGACTAGAGAGGTGGAGCTGCAATCAGAGTTTCACCTCCCTGTGCTCAGGAATTGAGGGTGTAGGGTCACAGCTCTTGCAGGCAAAGCTCATCCTTTCCTTTTGGAGCCCTCAATCCCTGCCAGGCTCCTGCCACATGCAGGGGAGCCACCCCACAGAGCTGACGGGGGGGATAAACAGGTAGAAACAGTGAGAAGCCCCAAAAGAAATATTTCAGAGATCCAGGCTGCAAAGATTACACTGCAGAGATTAATGTTTGACCCCTGTGGCTGTTTTCTGGAGCTGGAGCCTTCACCCCCCTTGGAGACACCACGCTGTGTTCCAGACCCCATCCCAGGAAAGCAGCGGGGATGCAATCAAGCGTAGGATGAAAATTGAAATATTTCGCGCCAGAGGAAGAAAACAGCCTTTTGGTTTTGTTTTGTTTTTTTTTTTTTTTAAATTTCCCCCAGCTATTCCTGCTGCTCGTTCCTCCCTTCTCTCCTCACCATCTCCCACCCTGGCAGCTCCACCACCCTTTGCAGCCTGAGCACTGCTCTGCTCAGAGCAAACAAGTGCTTTACGAGCAAACTCCAGCACAGAGGAACACGGGGCTGCACAGAGACAAAACTCTGGTTAACTTTAATTAAGTTTGCATTACTTTTCCCAGTAGGACCCCAAATTTAATGGTATTACGTTTTAAACTGTTTGGCAAGCCTTGAGAAAACAGTTTAGTGCATTTCACTAGTAAAAACAAAAGCTGTGTAATAAACCAAGCCTCTGTTGAACCAAAATAAGAAGACATCGATCCTTCTGAGCGTGCAGAAATTTCTTTTGAAAGATAACACTGTTGACTGCGATTGAGGGCTTCTTTTCCAGTTTGTCCTTATTTTCTCCTGACTCCAGCAAAATTGCCACCCTCTTTCTTCAATGTGAGCCTGACTTGAGAATGAGGGCAGGAATTTCAACAGCACCTTAGAAAGACAGTTCAAAAAAAAATTGAAATTGAACTAAAATATTATAAATTATTATCTTCTGCTTGGGATCACAATGAGATGGAGGGCAGTAAGGAAAGCTGCACTCCTTGCAGCCTGCTCCCCTCTCTCCTGCATCCCGAGTCGTGAAGCACAGAGCCCTGGATGTGCAAGAATGGGATAGAGAAGCTCATTTAGAGGTCAGAAACACCAAATGTAAGCACTGGATGACACCCCAGCTATCACCACTCAGCCTCTACTGGGAACAGGAAATTGCTGGATATCACTTCTGGTAAATGCTGACTTGCTAGTGGTGAGTAAGAGCCTGGTCCCAAGCCCACTGAAGTCAATAGAAAAGGTGTCCCCTGACTCCAGTGACCTTTGGATGAGTCTCTAACACAGCTGGAGCTGTGACTGCTGCAGCTCTGCTGGAGAGAGAAGGGAGGCAGAGGCTGGCAGGAACGTGCTGCTCCTCTGGCACGGGGCGAGGGCAGAGATTTAGAGACCTTGTAAGGGGTCAGGATGGCCCTAGCTGTTGGAAAGGACAGAGAGAGAGGCCTCAGAGCTCCGTGTGATCACCTGAAAGGGTTGCAGCGTGATGGCAAGGCACAAAGGTGGCTCCTCCCTGTGCAGCTGCTCTGGGATCCCTGGGATGTGCGACCTCAGATAACGTTGGGTTAAGGGAGAACATTTTCTCCCGCGGTGACCTTGGGTCCGTCCTGTGAAATGAGATACCCAAAGCTGTGATCCAAAGCTCACTGAAAAGAGCAGGAATGTTTCCATTGGCTTGCCCGGGCATTGGATCTCTAAATATTTGGTAACTCAAATCTAAAATTAAAGCTTTTTTTTTTTTTTTTTTAAGCTTTAATTAAATTCCTGTGCTAATTCAGAAAAAGGATCATTTCAAGGTCAAGGACACTGCAATTATTTCTTTAAAATCTTCTTATGACTCACTGTTTATGGGGTAGACTCTTATTTTTTTCCCCTTAAAGTTACTGCAAAGATCCTTATTTAAACTATAAATTGAATTAAAACCTCACATTTAATATTTAGTTATGATGTGGTTAAAAATGTTATGTGCCAGGCAGTTGCTCCTTTATTTACTTACAATGTTGTCTTTAATGAATGCCAAACCCATGCAGCTCAAATGAGCAAGCAGATGCCAAGTTATTAACAATTATTACCTTTTACAGTAATTTTTGGCAGCCTTTCACTTTTTTGGTGGTCTAATAATTTCAAAACAGGGAACTTTGAAATATTACACCAATCCCAAACAGCACTGTGGATTGGTTGACTTCCTCTTTTCTGACTTATTCCAACTTGTTTCCTATTGTGAAATATTTTTCCACCCAACATTCGCCCAGCATGGAGTGAGGTTTACCCCTGCAGCTAAAAGCCATCTTCCTGATGAAAAATAACAACTCCAGAGGTCTCCAGACCATGTCCAACTACTGTGTGCAGCACAGAAAGGACAGTCAAGAGCCCAGGGCGGGACTCAAAGGGAGCCCTGAGCTCACTCTCAAGGTAAACAAAAATTTATGAAATTAATGGATCCTCCCAAATCAGGGTAAACGCTGCCATGTCAAGGGCCACATCTACAGCCCCAGGTGAGGCCCCTTTCTCTGCTAAAGCAAAGCCAAAAATCCCCCCGGGGTCGTTGCTAAAAGCTGGAGAGCTCTCAGAAAACAGAGCTGGTTTAAACTGGGTTTATCTCGACACAGCCCTGAGTTTTGGTGTGTGAGCAGGGAACTGTGCCCTCCACAGAGGCTCCGAGGTTCCCTTTTCCATTCCCAGCTCTTCTGCTGCTCTTTGTAGGGTCTGCAGAGCCAGTTTGGATCGTCCCTTTTTGAGCAGGCAGGGCTCAGCCATGCTGTGCCCACATGGGAGACGTGGCTCACAAAATCCCTCTCATTTTTGTGCTTCTCCCTTCCCCACTAATGGCAAATTCTCCAGTTTTCTTGACTTTTCAAGAGTCTCTCTTGATTTGTTTGTGGTTCTTAGATCTCATTATGGAAGAAACTTTGTCTTCTGCTGGCACTCAGGTGTTGCATCTTCCTAAAGCAAAGCTTTCACTCTTCATTTCTTCTCGGGAAAAAAAAAAAGAAAAAGCTTAACTGTGTTCATTAAATTACAGGAAAACCCCTTGGCAATGACATCATTTTATAAATAATTTTGTTGATAATGGTCAAAACCCACGAAAAACATGGAAAAACCCTGGAAGGCTGTGGTGGTGCCATGATCACAGTGGGGAGGAACTCACACGTGGATTTGTGTGGGCAGTGGTGTTTGAGAACCAGCTTTTCCTCCCTCCTTCCAATCCCAAATACAAATCAGCATCCCCTTGTCTTGGGACACATGCCCAGAAACCTTGACTGGGAAGCTGCAGCAGGATGGAAAACAGGGTTGGGAGTCACAAAAATAATGGAGTCACAAAAATAATGGCTGAAGAGCTCGTGCTTCCCTCTCCAAAGCTCAAGAACCGTGGCCAAATTCAGGATTGCTCTTAACGGGGGCACCTCCTGCTTTCCTCAGGTTCAGGTTTGACCTCCACTGTTTATAAACCCTGCTGTTAACGCTGCTCTGGATCTGCCAATCATTTTTACTGTGCTAATTATTCCTCTCGGTGCAGTGCCTCCCTTTCCATGGGTTTCCAGAGGCTGATGAGTTTTCCAGCTGCCTCTGGAGTCAGCACAAATGCCTTTTCTCTGTGGTGGAGACCTTTCCAGTACCACTGTGGACACTTTAGGAAGGCAGTATGGGCTTATCCAGAGCCCCAAATTCATCACCATATTGGCAGAAGAAACTGTTCAATTTTTGGTCAATAATCACCAACTGTGTCATTAAAAGGAGGGCAGAAAAAGACCTCGAGTGGTCATTGGGGTCTGAAGGTTTTCATTGCTCATCTTCATGTCATGGGCACTGATGTTCACTGGAAGTTTCTGGGTGGGAGTTTTGTGTCACTACTGGAACAACCTGATTCTTTTTCCTTCTTAATTCCTGGACGAGAAGATTTCAGGGCAAAACAACTTTTCCAGCATTTCATGTATTTTAAGTTCATTTGTCAGTGTCATAGATATTAGATTTTTAGGACAAAAACCAGATGCTGAACGAAATGAAAATGAAATATTGACCCTTATCATCAGCTATCAAAGCTGCTTGTCTCCCTTTTGTGCGTGTCATGTTTCATCCTGAAGAGGGGGTACACTTTATTTATTTATTACACTCTAAAATATCTCAAGTGGATTAGATTGTGCTCCTCTAACCCAAACACTCGAAGGATGTTTCCTATTGCAAGATGATGTTGCATAACCAAAGCGAGATTTAAGAAGTCACTGGGGTAAAGTCTGTAAAATTTATGGTGTAATTTATTAAAGGGACACAGTCTGCTACTTTTTATGGCGCTGTATGTGCCGTGTACAGGGGTAGCAGCACCCCAGTGAGCAGCTCTGGGTGGGATCGAGAGTCAGCAAAACGTTTCCATTTACATATGGTAGCAGTTTATTAGGGAAGCAGTTTATTAGGGAAGGAGATTCAGATATTTAAAGTTCCGCTGGGAGAAGCCTCCACCACCCCTTTCCCAGGTTTAGAAGAGAATTACAGAGGCAAGCCCAGCTCCTGAGCTCTCCCATCCTGTCTGCATCGGGCATTTTCCACGAAAATTTGTCCTTCCAATGAAAATCTCATTGACACCAGGGACAAGTAGCCACAGCAGATTTGTCTTCTCCAGAATATGCTAGGAGCAAGGAAAACCTATAAGTAAAACCCCAGGAGACAATTTTGCCCAGAGAAGCTGTGGCTGCTTCATCCCTGGAAGTGTTCAAGCTTGGATGGGGCTTGGATCCACCTGGGATAGTGGAAGGTGTCCCTGCCCATGGAAAGGGGTGGGACTGGATGGTTTTTAAGGTCCTTTCCAACCCAAACCACCCCGTGGCTCTGAATCTAGGAGAACTAGGAACAGCAGTCACTGCATTCATGAAACCCCTGGACATTTATTCTTCTTTTTTGGAGCTTGCAACAGCTCAGAATCCACCACAGCCTGATTTCCTGAGAAACTCCTCCCAAGGTGAAGCTCTCCTACTTAATAATCCTTAACTAATATTGTTATTTCTGCTGTCACTCTGCTCATCAATAATTACGCTCCCCCACGTGATGCAATTAATTCCTGTGCTGCAGCAGCACCTACTCAATCCAGGACGAAGGCTGCGCTGTGTGAAGCGTTTCACGGACAAATAACAAAGAGTTCCCTTGTAACCATTCCTTTGAAAACAACATTTCCTGTTTCCAGGCCCAGCAGAAATGAGACCACACAAGATTTACAATGAGGGAAGAATTGATTACAGGGCTTAGCAGCCATTTTCATTTTTCTAAAGGGTTTATTGTTATTGTTATTGTTATTATTAGTTTGAGGCTAAATTAATAACGAAGCGTCGACTTCTCGCTTGGATTTTGGAGCTCACAAAGAGCTTTTCATAGCACTGATAATTTTCAGAAGCTTGAGAACCAGCTGCACACACTAAAATACCTCCCTCTCTTTCACATGTGGTGTTTGCACCCTACCCTGTACCCGCTGGAGACTCACAAGAGGTCAGATTCTCTTGGGCAAATTCCTTGGATTTTGTAACCACGTACAGCTCTGGAGGACACCAAGATTATAGCCTTGACAAGACCAGAAAACATATTTTAGACATTTTCTTGAAATTGCTCTTTCTGTATTTCCGAGCCCTGTGTAGTTATAGAGTCATGAACTCCACTGCAAGTGAGAAAAAAAAATTACCACTGCCTGCAACCAGGGCAGTGTTAAATCAGAGGTTTGGAGGGTGTTGGCTCTCTTGGCAGGGTTAAATGAGAAGTAGTTTCAAGAGCTCTGCAGCAACCTTTCAAAACCTCCCTGAAAATGTCCTGCTGTGCATGCTGAGGACACGTGTTGGTTTATTGTGCTGTTCCTACCCCCCAGACGGCTCCAGCATCTTAAAACACATTTCCATCCTCATCCCAAAAAACCCTCATTGCCAAACCCACACCCTACTGTTGCCGTGTCCTTCCCAATAGCTGCCATCCATTCTCAGCTGTGACCGTGTGGATATGTTTTAGATTGGGTGGAAATAAAGATAATTTATGCTGAATGTAAGGTTTTATTTTTAAAAAAATTGAAATAAATGGTTATATTTTGAAGTTACGTTTTCCTGAAAATTTTTGCCTCTCTCCGTCTCGTCTTTGAGATCACTGCAGACAGAGGAGTCCACCAGGCAGCCTGAGCTCTTCAAATTTCCCCGAAGAACTGAAATTTGGATTGTGCAGAGAGAGGGACAGATTAAATTCCCTGGAACAGTACGGGATGAGAGCAGGAGGATTCCTCGTGTTCCCCACAGGAGGAGAGAAGCACAAGGAAATCACTCATTGCTTGTTGGTGTCCCTGGCATTTTTCAAAACCCTTCAGAAACGGAACAGTTTGAGAAAGCCACTGGAGATGTTGGGATCTTTGCAAAGGAGGGATAAATTCAGTGGAAATTCCCCTTCTCTGTCTTATTCCCAGAACTGGACAGGAACTTTCTGTCTGATTTGCATTCTGAGATTTAGCCGTGCTCCTCTCCCTTTTTCTTGCCAAGTTCCTTTATTTTGGCCCTATTTCCTTGCCGGTTTTTCCCCTCTTCTCCACGGGGAGGGGATAGGAAGGCGAGAAGCCTTTTTGAGCCATCAAAACATGTCCCACCACTCTATTTAGAGGCAGAAAGGGTGGCAAAGAGGCTGAGCCAGTACTTTTATCCAGCTGCTGGCAAGAGGCAGAGTCCACCTTCCAGGACTGGGGGATGCTCCCTGCAAGGTCCATCTGAGCAGCCAGGGAGAGAGAAGAGAAATGAAAAGCAGCCCTTGGGGAGTCTGTTATAACAGATTTCCCTGGAACCGTGTGGTTAAATATCCTAAAACACTACACGAGGGTGGAAAATTGCTTGGCGGGGGGTGCAGATGGAAACATCCCGCTGGCTGCACTCACAGCACGAAGCTGCCAGATGGGAAAGGCTGGCCAGGACACCAAAAACGGGATGAGGATTCCATGGAGGCAGTGAGATCTGCAGGGATTATCCGTGGAAATGGAGAGGAACGAGCTGCTCTGGTGTGGGACACGTGTGAAGGGCATAGACACAGCAAAGGCAGCTCTGGGCTGCACTGGTGTGAACTGGAGCTTGAACTGGTGCTGACTAAAAGAATTCCTCTTTCCCTCTACACTGGTCACAGCACATTAAGGGCTACTTTGATAGCAGCTAATTAATTTAATTAAAAATTAATTTAATTTAAAAATTAATTGCACGTCCATAACCGATGATATTGGCACAAAACCACACTATCCAGACTTTAAATGCTGCATTAATATTTTCATACTGGAGACTCTGTCCTTAAAAGAAATAATAAATATGAAATGGATAAATAAAAAGGAAATGTGCCGGTTCATTTAGAAACGAGGACTGAGAGCAAATAAACAAATTATTCAGGCATCCTAAATCTCTATGCAAGAGCCATATTTTAGAGTAATGCTTCCCCTTCTAAATGACTTATAAATGGAAAATAAATATTTAGGGGATTTTTATAAGAAAATTGCAAACCTGACTAGGAGGTGTCAAACATCAGTTAAAACACATCAGTCTGAGGGTTTATGGCTGGTTATAAACCTGGGCTATGAGCAACTTCTGGTCTCTATAAAAACGATTTGCCATTTATTAAAATGCCTGTTTAGTTCATATAAATAGATGTAGCCTTTATGAAGTGTTTATAAACGCATCATTGATGGACAATGTCATTATTCTGGGGCAGGAATGTTGAATTTTGGGCTGCCAACAGCCATCACCAGGGAAGGATTGCAAAATGTGTCCCCTTCCCCTGAGAACAGCCTGGCACATTTCCACAAGCACCCAAATTCTCCAGTCCCACGGGCTGGAAATCGAGGGACAGTCATCAATAAAATTAAAATAAAGGAATAAAAAGAAGGAATAAGAAGCTGCAATAAGAGAATCATTTAGGCTGGAAATGGATCTCTGAGCCCAACCATTCCCTCAGCACTGCCAAGGCCAACCATGTCCCCAAATGCCACGTCCAGGGGGCTTTAAAATCCCTCCAGGGATGGGAGCTCTGCTGCTGTCAGGGCAGGACAACCCTTCCCATGAAAAAATGTCCCTGATCTCCTTTACACTTTGCCCCACAGCCATCTCCTGAGTGACCTCCCGAAATCTCTGGGTGAGGTTTTAAAACTCAAAAAATTTTGCAGCTCAGGGGAATATAGATGGGAAGTATCCATGTTAGACCAGAATAAAGCTAATTCATGTGCGTAAGGATTTATTCCCAGTGGGAGCAATGGCCAAACAGCAGCAGCTGCTGCGGTTTTGAGCAGATCTCTGATGGGTTTGAGCAGATCCCTGGCGGTTTTGAGCAGATTTTCAGTGTTTCTGGGCAGATCCCTGGTGGTTTTGAGCAGGTTCCCAGTGTTTTTGTGCAGATCTTGTGTTTTCGAGCAGCTCTCTGGTGGTTTTGAGCAGATTTTCAGTGTTTCTGAGCAAATCCCTGGTGTTTTGTGCATATCTCTGGTGTTTTTCAGCAGATCTCTGGTGTTTTGTGCAGATCTCTGGTGTTTCTGTGCATATCTCTGGTGTTTTTGTGCAGATCTCTGGTGTTTTTGTGCTGATCTCTGGTGTTTCTGAGCTGCTCCCTGGTGTTTTTGCCAGACCTGCCTGGCAGTGCTGTGGAAGGGGCTCCCCCGTGCACTCAGGGCACACCTTTTGCCTCTCCCAGACCCCCTCGTGATCTGGGAAGCGGCCCCGAGGGCACATACCATTGTCCTGAAGTCAAACTTTATTTTTTTTTTGTAAAGAACAGGCTACTTGAGTCCTCGTTTTCTTTTTGAACCTGGGAGAGCCCATCTGTGAAGTAAAAAGATCCCATATATCACCCCGCTAATAAGTTTTCCTCAGCAGTTGTTAAAGTCAAGTGTTAGTCTTCAGCTGGAGTCTCATTTAAAAAAATAAATAAAATAAATAAATATATATACCACTGGCTAGGAGATGAAAAGTATCCTTTCAGCCACTTTATAAACTTACCTCCCACCCCAAAAAGAATTAATATTTCAAGCCAAAGGGCTGAGATTTCAGCAGAGGACAGAGGGTTTGTGGGGAGGGGGGGGATTTTGACCTTTTTAGCCTCTGAATAAAGATTTCTTCTATGGGTAATTCAGTGCAGAAAATCAATTAATGCTGTATTAATGTAATGGCTTTTCCTACAAATCTATCACACGAGACACCAGGAGAAAACATTTTAATGATGAGCAGCAGCCTCCAATCCAGGAGGAATAGGAAGGTCGTAGTGACAATATTTTCTTGGTGTTGTTGACACATTAATTTTTACAGGCTGGACACTGGCAAGAGGAAAAATTGAAGCCTTTTCTTCTTTTGAGGCCCTTGCCACCATCTGATCTCCGATGTCAAGGCAAACACAGTTTGGATCTCTTTGATATATTTTTTTTCTCCCTCCATTTTCTTTGAGGGAAGTCCAAGTTTTCGGTGCTGGGCTGTGAATTAGGTCTCTGCTGTTCTGTGAACTGCAGGGAAACCTATGGAAAGGCTCAGTGAAGTCTCCAGGGTCATAAATTCCCCCCAAGCCCATCTTAAAGGGTTCTTATCTGAACATCTCGTGTTTCATGAGGTCCTGAAGAACAGTCTGAGCACATTCAGCTCCCTCTGAGATGATGTGCCTGAGCTGGCCACCCTTTCCTGCTCGCTTTGGAACAGAAGAGTGAGATTTTCCCCTTTTTTCCTTCATATATTTCCACTGTACAGGAAAAGGAGATGGGAAAACGGGATTAACATATGATGTGTTAATATTCATACACATCCCCATGAGGAGAGGCGTCATCAGGAGCTGAAGGTACGCAGAAATTCAGTTTTATTTGGGATTATCCAGAAGCATGGTGTCCTTCAGCAGCTGGATTTCATGTGCTTTTCAGCATCATACATCCCATCACAGATCCCACTTTGGGCTGTTTAGGCTGTTTAGGCTGAGATTTATCTCCTAAGGGGACATTTAGAACTTCTCAGTCCTCCTCGAAGGGGAGTCCCACGGTGGTGCAGCAGGGCTGTAAACCCCACACAGCCCCAGCAGCATGCACAGGAGCTCTCTGAATATTTCCCCAAAGCAGAATTCATTTTACAGCACAGATAAACCTCCCCTGTTGCCTGTGACAAGAAGAACAGAACACAATCCTGTGCTACATCTGCCATGCCCTCCCCGGCTGCTTTGTCCTCTCATGACCTTCACTGCTGCTTCGAGGATGAACCCTCTGCTTGGAAATTCAGGCTGGAAATTCCTACCCGTTTCCAGCAGGACCTGGATCCTGTCAGTAGGATGTTTGTTCTTGCTTCCCAGGTGTCCTGGGCGTTGAGGGTGGTGCTGTACAAAAGGTGCTGTGTGGTACGGGGAGGTCTCCTGGAGGTTTGGGCTTGTTGACTCCAAGGAGCTGCAGATCCAAAGTGCTTCCCCATGGCTGAATTAGGGCCGTAATTAAAGCACCACCTCAGCAATTAGGCACATAATTACTGCTCGTAGCCACAGTGGTGATGCCCAGGATGATGCACAGAGCCCAGCAGTGACAGGAGGCATTTACAGAGGCTCCTTTGGCTTAGAAAATGGAAGATGTTGGGTAAAACCATCTCCTCCAGGGCACATGGAACAAAGCAATAAATAATGGGATGAAAGCAGTGGAAAGCTTTCTGCTGGGATGTGCCGTGTGCTGGGCACTGGAACAGGATGGGCTTTTCCCTGGTGGAGGACACTGAGTTTCCTCAGTGGTGTTTGCATGAAAAGGGATTTGTTTGTGTGGGGAATCCTCTGCCTGGATGAACACAGGGATCGCTGTCTGCCCCACCAAGGGCTCCAACCCTCACTCCATCCAACAGGAGCTGCTCCAGGGGCTGGATCCGCTCCCAAAACTCCCTTCTGGCTGGGGTGGAGGATCCAGCACCATGGCAGGGAGGACACAAAGCCCCTCCCAGCCCCAAAAGCACATGAATTACTCCCAAACCAGCCACCCCTTGCAGGTCCTGCCTCTGCCTGGCCTCTGGAACGTGGCAGCATTCACAGGAAATCATTGGTGCTCAGGTGAGGAGCTTCCTCATCCCAGGTGGGCCATGGTTTGGAGAAATGCATTCTTTTAATTATTTTATAATTTGGAAGAGACTTTGTGTGGAGATGGGCCTGGGCCCCCAAGAGTTGTGATGGGGCAGAGCTCACCCTCAGCTTCCCCACCACCAAACCCTCCCAGATTTAGGATGGGGAAGGGGATGAGAGATTAGGATGGAGAAGATGAGGGGCTCCTTCCTCCCCATCAGATGGCTCCAGGAGAGGAGAGATTTTCTCAAGGAAATATGATTATTTTTCTCATTAAAAATCCAAATTGTTTTGCTTTACTCTTCTGGAGCTGCCTGCTGGGACTGAGTTTGTGGTGCCATTCCCCTTTGGGAGTGCCCCAAACGCTTCTGGGGTTGCACACACACCGCTGAACTTCTCCTCACACCTTTAATGCGTATTTATTTGAGCAGGAACACAGCAATGTAGGGACATAAAGCCCGGCATCAGCTGTGCTCTGGGCTGCACAGAAGGCCACCTAGCTCTTTTGGCAGGCTCCTCTTGCTGCTGGCTGAACCCTGAGGTCCCTGTTAATAGGATAGCACTGTTTATTATCTCGTGGAGATCATTATAAATAGATGCTGTTAAAGATAATGCCCTGCTGTAAACAAAGGCGCCAGATGAAACCACAATATTTAATTAGCTGCTGTCGAGGTATTTCTTGTCAGGAGGAAAGAGTTCAGCAGGCAACTCTTCACTGAGGCAAAACCATCCAAAGCATCCTGGAGACAGATCCTCTATAAAAACGCTTCCATTTACACAAGAAATCATTCCTTGCACTCCCCTTTTTATCTAGTTCAGTGGATGCATGGGTTTGGATCCCCCGACAGATCCAAACCTTGTCATTTCTAAACCTTGCAAAACCTTCTAACAGAGAGCTTGTTCCTCAAACAGGAAAACTGAGACACAGGAGACATAAACAGGTCATGCTGGCACCAGCTTTTTCAGTAGGTTGCACATTCAGATTCAGATTTATCAGTCTGGAGACGAATGTCTCTTTGGGGGAATGGAAACCAAATGTTGCTGGCATTCCGTGTATCATCATCACCGCAGAAAGCACAAGCTTAGCAAAAAATGGGAAATGTACCCCCTAGAAAAGTGCAAGGCTTCATCAGAGTCCCAGCACACAACCCCCTGCTTCCCCTCTGCTTCCTAAATGCATGGAAATTGAAAATTACTTGCAAATTGCCCCTTCCCCGTGATTTCATGGCATTCCCCTTGGAACGGGCACTGGCTCGGCCCCTTCTCCTGCCAAGGACAGGGCCAGGATGGTTCAGCACCCCAGGGAGGCCTTGGGGATGAGTTCTGGTGAGGGTTTATTCTCTCTGAAGGGGTCACAGAGCTGTGGCAGTCACTCCAGGAAGAGGAGAGAGGCTGGGACAGGGACAGGAGGCAGAGCAGAGGGAAGGTTAACTCTTGCATCACCCGAGCAAGGTCTACAATCCTCTTTTGGGGTCAAAATTAGATGGAAGCCCATCTGTGTTCAGAGTGTGGGCGTTGAGCGGTGCTGGTGGCACAGCCCCTGGGACGTGTCCAGCAGTCCAAATCCCAGGAAAATGCTGGAGTCTGCACTCTGTGGCTTTGTGTCCACAGCATGGAGAAGGGGATGGATCAACACCTCGACGTCTGTCCTACATCAAGAAAATTTCAGCGACAAAGAGACGGAGCAAAGCCACCACAGAAAACACACAGAGGACACATCTCACACCTTTATCCCTTCCAAATGATCCCACACCAACATCTGCAGAGACACAAACCCCCATCTCCCATCCTTGGAGCGGCCAGGGCCTCCCTCATCATCAGGATGAAGCTGTGATTGTGCAGGATGGAGGATTTCAGGGAGCAGGCTCCGGAGGAAGCGTGGCTGGGGCAGGAAGAGAAGCCAAGCAGGGCCAAAGGTCTGACTGCAATTTCCCTTCCAGAGAACGGGAAAGAGTCACCGGGGCAGGGAGAAACCCTCATTGTCCTGAGTCAGCCTGGCAGCTTTCCCTGTCAGACACCTACCCCAAGGAGGAGCAGCAGATGTTTGGTGTAAATCTGCCACAGGACAGAAACATCCAGAAGGTCGCACAGCCAGATGTAGAGATAGGGATGGGGAGACGGAGGAAATTGCCTTTTTCCCCTGGAGGGTTGGCAGGAAGGGGTTTCCATTAGCACTTTGGATGCAGGAAATGCAAGGCCTGAGAGCTATTAATAGAAGTGGCCTCTTCCATGGATGCTGGAGGCCAGTGGGCCTCCAGGAACGAGGAAAAGACAAATAATTTCAGACCCTCAGAGGCTGTTTCACCCGTGAGTGAAGCCAGAAGGAATTCCTGCCCGTGCCCTTCCAGCAGGCTGCTGGCATTCAGGTCATTCTGATGTCCAGGAAAGAAGGACAGGGTGGAACGAAGTGCTGATGAGGGGATGTGCCCAGAGCCCCTGAGGCTGGCTGGGGTCACTGCAGACAGGATTTCTGAGGAAGGTGGCAGTGTTTGGGGAGAGATTCTGGAGAAGGGAAGTGAATTTTAAGAGTAAGGATGACTCTTCTTCAGGAGTCTCCTCACAGGCCTTGCTGACCCATATGCCTTGCACGGTGCTGGACAGATGGGTGCTGACCACAAAAGGGGGAAAAAACCACCAAAACCAGGCACCTGAAAGCTGAATAAACCCCTTTGCTTTGTCAATCTTACAGTTGTGGGGCTGTGACCACAAGCACTGTGGTCCCTATAACCAATTATCTCGGGGACTCTGTAAACCACAGATCTCTCACAGAGATGAAAGAATAAACACATCAAACTCAGATAAGTGACCAATTGCCCAGCTTTGCAGAGTGTAGAGGACTCACCATGAAGGGCAGTGCCAGCCCTGTAAACTCCTGAAGCAGGAGTTGATTTAATCCATGACAAGACAAAAAAAATGAAAAGCCAAGAGGGTATTTTACCTTAATAATTGCCTGAGGCAGCAAATCATCCCTAGAGCCTGTCTTTTATTCCTATAGGGAGAACTCTTTGCCTCCTCCCAGCTGCACTTTAGCAATAATCTCCTTTATGATCCCAGAGATTTACCCTTCTCCTTATTCTCCTGGTCTGTGAAGAGGATATAACATTTAGCTACTGCACAGATTAACGTCAGGCTGCTGCAGAGATGTAAAACCCTCTGCTAGCGCTGTGTAATTACATTATTACGGTCCTATAATAACACAGGCAAAGCCATTTTGTTTAAGTGTTGGCAAGGGTAAGATCCCACTGCCTGCAAAAGTTCATTCCCGTTCTTTTCCAGTCTGCTAAAATGGCCAAACACTTCTACCTATTCCCCATGGCAGTAGCATTTACAGTAGTTAAAAATAGCAAAGCAAAATTAGCTCAAAATAATGAAAACACAGCATTATATTGTCATGTTCCCTGTGCTGCTGCTGCTGCTGAGAAAGAGGGAAAAGGGAAAAAAAATCATGCAGGATAAACCAGATTTCTCCAACCTGCAGGGAGACACAAAATCAGATGCTTTTAATGCATAAAAATAATTCCTCCTAATTTTAGCAACGCCTTTGTTTCTTACAGGTTGCACTGATCATTTACTACCCTTGCTGGGCATTGGAGCAACTGGCGTTGGGGGATACTACTCCACAAAATCAGTTTTTTCCTGATTATTTTGTGGTTGTGTAGGTGCTGTTTACCATTATCCAGTTTGGATTACCTGAAGAAGCCGAATGTGCATTTCTTTGTGCCTAAATAACACCTACAGGCCTAACTCATTTTATTTTGTCCTTGAAAAAGCCACCTCTCCAGATGCCAGGGAGAAAGGAGGCTCTTTCCTGCTCTTTCCTTTTTGTCGCTGTTTAATTTTCTTCTTGAATTGCAAACGAGCACATGAATCTTTGAAATTTTGGAAAAAAGTGGGGATTTTTTTCCTTTTAAAATTTCTCCTCCTTCAAGGCTGTGAATTTACACTGATTTGAGCCATTAACTTCTCCAGATTCTCTACCTGCTTTTCCTATCAATCTGTGCCATCCTGTCATGGACCAACAGCTAAATATTTCCAAGGGTTCTCTGGAGTTTGGATCAATCCTGTAAATGAATGTTTGGACTTTATCAGCTTGAGTAAAAGCTCACATGTAAATTCTAATCAAAACCCTGCTGCAACCAAGGATCTTCCAGGCAAAAAAAATTATTTCAGAAAACCAGGCACTGCCATATCCATGGGGACCATCTGTGGAAATCCTCCCCAGGCCTCTGAGGGTTTGGAAATCCTTTTTCTGGAGGTGTTTGTTATTAACATTTGATGTTCCTCCAGCCAAAACAAGATCCATTGGGCTCCACTTCATAGAATTCAATCCACTGAGGGTCACCGTGCTTTCCCCTGGAGGGGCTGGAACACACCTGCAAAATCTGAGGGTTTTGCTGACACATCCATGCCAGGGGGATGAAAGAAGAGGAAAAAAAAGAAAAAAAAAGAAAAAAAAAAAAAAAAAGGAAAAAAAAAAGGAAAAGGAGAGTGAAGAAATATGGTAGATTTTAGGAAAAAATAGACTGAGTATTTTTCCATCTTGGCCTGGCCCTGCTCAGAATGTGTGATTTCGCTGGCCTGTGCCAAAGGCTCATTTTTGGGGGGTTATTTTTGTTTGTAGAAAGGAATATGTTTCACTGACAATATCGCAGCAGAGAAGGAAATCTTTTGGACGAGACACACGTGCTCAGTCACTGGGCATTACATCCTCTCCTTTTTCTTGCTTTCTATTCCCCAGCAAGCTCTGAGGGAAGCCACGACAGCCCCCACGCCAACAACCATCTTTCCTTTTCTCTTTCCTGAGAAACTTTGAGCTTTCCTCCAAATCCTCAACAGCTCAGTGCCGTAAAAGGGAGGGAGAAAAGACTTTTAACATCTTCCTCTGCGGTGTGATTGAAGGGTTCTCCATTGGGAGAAGCATCACCCATTATCCCTCTGGGGTAACTGATGGATGGGGGCATTGTGAGCTCCCAGGTGGATGGAAAAGCACCTGGACTCACCTGTGAGGGAGGAACAGGGATCAGCCTGACAGCCTGAGCCCCATTAGCAGGGGAAGGGTCATTAAAGAAGAAAACTCCTGCCTTGTTCTTGCCATGGCCCTGCCTTGCATGGTCCAACTCAAACAAATGTCCAGGGTGACATTCCAAGCATAATAAAGAGATTTCCATATCCGCCGCGCTCTCGTTGCACAACACCCTTCAATAGAAGCGTTCAGCTAATGGAAAACCGAAATTGCTCAGGGAAAATAAAAAAAAAAAAAAAAAAAAAGGAAAGG
>VZSR01000393.1:2762052-2793353 GCA_013398615.1 Brachypodius melanocephalos
AGTTTGCAGAAAAAGGAAAGGAGACAACCTCTGCTCTGTTCTGAGCCACAGAACCCATGTCAGCGCTCCTTCTGACTTTACAACTTTTTCTTGGCCTATCCGGGTGAAAGTCTGATTAAAAATGGGGGCTGAGAGTGCTTGCTGAAAAACCTCCCAGACTGTAATCCCAGCACGAGGGCAAAGGGAGGCTTGCAGGAAATCATTCCTGCCTGTCTGGGTCACTTATCAAACACGGCAAAGACACCCAGTCACAGCCAAAGGAAATCCAGGGACCTGCTCCTCTCAAGGGGCTTTTTCCTTGTATTCAGTGGGAAACGGGGAGGAGAAAACTCCCTCTGAATTACAGCTGAAAGGGGAAAAAAAAATTTAAAAAACCCTCAAGATTTTCTGTTAAAAAAATATATAGACACGGATGGATGGAAAGAGATTTATCTACTCCAAACCCATTTTTCCTTCAGTGGTGTCTTAGGTAAAATGAAATAAACCAAGGGGATTGGATTTCACTGGGAGAACGACTGTGAGGTCTGCTGTGCAAGCCAGATTTTCCAACCATACATTTAAAAGCGGTTACTCAAGTTTGGGTAAGAGAAAAAAAAAAAGTTTAAAAAAAAAAAAAAATTTAAAAAAATACACTTACCCAATTTCCGAGCAGTCTGTGAATCGTGAGCTTGGGAGATGCAGAGAAACAGAGCCTGTATTTACAGCTCACACGGGGATCCTTCCAAAGGATGATGGTGTCAGGACCTTTTTTTCGCTGCCCTCTTGACCTCTCGTGGGGGTTGTGTTTTATTTTTTGCCATCGGGGGCTTTAGAGAACATAAAATTCCTTTCCAAGGAATGCTCCCAAGAAAAATGGGCAGCCAGGACGAGCTGCCAGAGGTCTGTGAGGTGCAGGAGCCGTGAGCATTTTGAATTTTGGAGTGCCAGTGATTCTCAGACAGCTCAAACTGGAAATATCGTGCTCATGGTGAAATTAGGATCCATTATATCCACTATAAAACCAGCAGCTGCTGAAAACGCTGGAGGGGGGAACCTGAACTCCAGAAATCAAGGAATTCCACTGAGGAAGAGAGTTGGAAATGCAAGAGGGTTAAAATCTGGGAAAGGTAAAGCTGAGATCTTGTGGAGCGTCCATTTATGGAGCTCTACATCAAACACAGGTGAAGGAAGAGATATTTTGGTGCTGGTGATTTTTCCAGGATTGAAGGAGATAATTAATTTGCTAAACCTTCAACCAAAAAACGAAGAATGAGAGGTTTGGCCTCCAGAGCTGGTGATAACAGAGTGGCTGGGAATTGATAAGGATCCAAGACTCAGACCTTACAAATTATCCATCAGGTTCCCTACATCTTTCATTAACATCAATTCGGGGCCATCCACTCAATATCGAACCAAAATGCAGTTATTAAACCCAATTATTAAATCCTTGATGGGTGTCTCAATCTATGAAACCCCACGAAACTCCAAGAGCTGGATTTTATTTTAATCTGCTGGAACAATTCCCCTCGTGGCACCTGTGCCTCTCTATGGACCAGGCAAACATTGCACTCATTTTTCTGGCTGGGAGCTTTTTTTCTTTTTTCCCACCAAACCTGGCTCCTATATTTAACCTGACTCGCAGCATCAGGGATTTTGTTTTTGTACTGAATGTTTGCAGCTTTTTTGGCGTATCATAATCTCTTGGCACACCTAATGCTTCTAAATGGTGCTGAAATAAATCACCCCTCTGCCTTCACCATCCAAAATGCTTCGTGGCTGGAGCTGAAATAGTGCAGTTGCTCCAAATGTTCAGCGGTGCTTTAATGGTAGAAAACAGAGAAAAAAATCCAAAATCTGAGGAGGAGACAGCAGTTTCCACCTCTTTTCCACAGCTCTGATATGAATAGATAAGAATTCAGAAACGGGGAGAAGTAAATACATCAAAAATTAGAATTGCCTTATTAAAAAGAGCAAGATGGGACAAGGTTTAGCTAAAATTGGATTTTCTGAGCATGTAGGTAGTTCTGTTGTAGCTATAGGCTGGGAAAATTTTTCCTAAATTACATAGGAGTCTCAGCTTTTAAGATCCATCATCTAACCAAACTCCTCTAATATCTTGCACTTGTTTCCTGAAGAGCTTTACGAATAATCATAATATTTGAAATTTGTCTGCTACCAGCAGAAATCCAGCAAGGAGAAATCCTCGATTTATCAGAATATATTGTTAATGCCTTCCTAATTCTAACAGCAGTGCAGTGAGGCAGTGGATTTGCTCATGAGGAATCCTTATTTATTAGTAATAATAATTTGTATTACTTGAAAAGTTTATCTGTTTCCTCTTTTTAATTTTACCCTGGCGAAACATCCATTCTCCAGCACAAGAACTTTAATTTTAACCAGAGTTGTGGGCAGAGCCTCCTATTTGTGGAAGGATGCCCTCTCTCTGTGGGGTTGATTTGCAAATTATTAATTATTATTATTATTATTATTATTATTATTATCGTAATCATGATTAAAAATCCTAACCCTTGCACATTTCTGCATGAAGGGAGACAGGAAAAGAGAGAACAGGGCTTTGGTTTCCTGAGTGTTCTCCGTAATTTCCAGTGCTTGGATTTTAAGAAGGATTTCATAAGATCTTCTGCCATCTTCTTGGGAATTTGTGCTGTGGCAGGGTTACCTTAATTAACTCTGGCACTTTTTGTCTGAGATTACCCTTAAGTTGCTGTCAGGTCCCTTCCCCAGCTGATAAGCAGCTCTCAGGAAGAAGGTACCAGACCTTCTCTCCTTTTCCTCCCTCCTGACAAAGGAAATTCCTCTTCGCTGTCTCCAAGGAAGTAACTTAATTTTTACAATCCTAAAGTGGAAAACCAGAAGCTCAGAAACTTTGTTTTTTTCCGATTTTATTTTTCATGGAGGTGTTTTCTGTGCCTTTCCAGCCTCCCCAAAACTGCAGCAACCAACAACCCCTGCAAAAGGGATTTGTTTTTTTCCAAGATTTTCTTGTTTTTTGCTGATATGGGAGCGAGGAAAGAATTCAGCTGTATCTCTTTATCTCCACTGGAAGGAAAGGAATTAGACAGATATATTACAAGCCTTATCTTATCCCCTGTGTCTCACACATGTGTTGTTGGAGGGAAATTTCAGTTCAGGGAACATGTGAAAAGTTAAAGGAGGATAAGGGTGCTCAGGGGACAGGGATGAGGTGGTGGGGAGGGTTTGGCTGCAGAGAGGGAGCAGCAGCAGGAAAATGCAAGTTATTGCTGGGAAAAGGAAAGATGGAGCTGCCACTTCCACCCTTTCACCTTTTCCAATCAAAAATAAATCACTCTTTTTTTTTTTTTTCCTCGACTTACCAAGGGTGAAAAGGGATGCCTCTCAGCAGATAAAATCAGGGAAAACATTGGCTGCCTCAGAAATTCTGCTGCCAGCCTCACCTTTTGTCATGAACCCTCACAACATGCTGCTCTCTTATCTTTCAGTCTTTGCCTACAAAATTTGGCTTCTATTAAATGGAGCTATTAAATACCAGAAAACAAGTTTTGTGCATTATCATAACCCCATACCATAAAAGCCTCCACGTTTGGATATCTAAAACAAGCCCAATATTGGAAATATTGTCAGGATTAAGATCATGGATTTATTCTGCCAGCCCAGAGTATTGATCCATATCAATTCCCTCCCAGGCTGCAAAGTGTGTCCCATAGCCCAAGCTTGCTCTCCTAAGGACAGATTTCTTTGTTGCTGTTCTCTTTAAAGAGAAAAAAAAATATTTTGCTAAGAGATATTGAAGTCAAGCCTCCGATGTTTTTTTGCTCACTTGCTGAGAATTCAAGAAACCTTATTACTGCTGAGCAGGGAGTGTCAGATTTAAACTGCAGAACTGTGGAAGTTTTAGAACAATTACAGACAGGAGCTTCCAAATTCACCTTCTTTTTAATTTTCGGTTGAGTGTTTCCTATCCTTCATATCGAATATTTCAGATAAATTGTTCTGGTGATGAGAAAAAATAGGGTGAGGAAGTGGTAGAATCTATTTTAGAAATGAAGATACCACCTTCATGCCTGAAGAACTTTAATGGTTTTATCTATGGGGGGAAAATGCATTTCACAAAAGTTCTCCTTCTTTATTGCATTCTCTGCCATAATGTAGAAAAACAACAGAAAATTTGGGAATTCTGTAATGAAGACAAAAGGTTTTTATGGATGAATTTTGATGCTGAAGGCTGAAGAAGGGCAGCAAGGGCTGAGAAATGTTCCAGAAGCACCAAGGGCAGGGTCGCCTTCCCCTGACCTTGTCGTCTCATTAAAAGGGGGATATTCAGAATTCCATTTCCAGCCCCCTGTGGATTCCTCTGGTTCTCAGCTTTCTGTCTCTGGCAGGAACTGGTCCTGATGCCAACTTTTGCATTGACACAGATTGGAGTTGACACTGGCAGCGATTCTTTTCCAATAAATTTGACACCAGACACCAGAAATGTTTGCCACGAGGGGAGACTGTTCTCCAACTGCTCTCCATCCCACTAGCGCAGATCTCTTCTTAAAAAAAAAAAAAAAAAATTAAAAATCCGTCAAGCTTAACTCTCTGCAGCTCCTTTAGCAGGAATAACTCCTTGCTGCAAGGGGGGATGTGGTAAGTGATTGGGGAGCACTGTCAGCCTGCAGTGGCTCTCAGGGGAAGGTGTTTACAGCCCACCCGATGCCATGGCAATGGGATTCCACCAGAGTCCACCTCTGAAACCTGCCAGGCTGCTCTGCCCCTTCTGGCTTCAGGAGTTTTAACAAGATGTTTCTGGTCCGTAATCAGTGTAAGCTTCCCATGCAAAATGTGCTGGAATGTCCTGATTCCTGAATAAAACACCCAGCGCTGCGTTTTCTCTCGTGTTCCCTGCTTTAGCTATGGCGCTGGAAACCAGAGCAGCCCCTAATCTCTTTTTCCAATCTAACATGTTTTAAAACAGGATGGAGCTGGCAGGTGAGATATCAAATAGGGAGCAGCCAGCACAGCTGGAGAATTTTGGAATCCAAATGCATCCCACAGCCTTATCGCCCTCGGCGGCGTCTCGGACCTGCTCCTATTGATACATCTCCATAAGCTTTGGATTAGGTTTCTCCAAAGCCAGGAAGCTGTCAGCCTCAGCAGGACTGAGGCACAGGAGAAAAGTTATTCCCCTGCATAAATCCTTCAAAATGAGCCCTTTGGTGTGTTCACACGTGATATTTTTAGTGTTGTTGACACTGTTAATAAGCGAATGAGTAATTAAGCAGCATTAAGAATAGCTCTTGGTTCTGCACTCTATTCAGGCACAATTTGTTGAGTTATTTGATTGGGAGACACAGTAGCTGTTTGATGGAGTTTTATTTACTATTAAATGAATATATTTATTTAATGTTTCATGGCATAGCCCAGCCCGACATCGCGGTGTTCACAGGTGAGCAAGACACCTCTGGAAATAAAGATCACAAACACAGCAGTGATTCAGAAAGGAAATCAAGGACTTGCCAGGAATACCAGGCTGTGTTTGAATTTGGCTCTTGCAGGCTTCTGAGATGAGGACGGATGGTCAGCAGTGATTTTGGCGTGCCCAAAAGCCTCACTGCCCATGGCGTGCTTCCCATGGGAATCAGGGCTGCTCTCTGTGCCTACGGAACCTCCAGAAATGATTGAGTTGATGCCACGCTCCACCTCAGCCTCATCACTCTTGACAAAGCCACGTCCTCTCCGGCAGGTTTCTGGACACAAGTTTGTGTTTGTGCCTCCTCCCAGGGCTCAGAGGAGTGGCTGCCCCCCCAGCTCAGAGCACAGAGGCACAGACACACCTGCAGGGCCACCAGGGTCCCCAGCAGTGACGTGTTCACAGCAAGAGCTCCTCTCACACAAAACCGACTTCTCGAGCGAAACCACCCAACACTGTGACACTGTCCCTTGTCTTGACTCCAGCCCAGGCCTCCCAGCTGCAAATTCAATAGCAAATACCTGCTTTCTACTGAAAGCTGCCTAACTGGCTGCTGTCCCTGCTCCTCCAGCCGAATTTGCACTAAAGAAAGACCCTGGCACTCCCCACCCTGCTCCACATTTAGCCTACGGAGCTGGCAGTTCTCTTAACGCCCACATCTGTCTGTGCTGGCCGCAGCTGATTTATGTTTAATATCTCAAAGGCATGTGGTGCCAGTCCCACGTCGAGCTCTGGATTGTGGTGGTCCGTCTGTATTTGTTGAAATTTGGCCCAAAGAAGCTGGCTTGGAGCAGAGACTGCAAGGAATGTGAGCCAGTGGCCGTCCAGACAGCTCTGTCAGCAAGCTCAGGAAACTGGCTGAAAAATACTGGGAAGAGGCCCAGATTTTAAACAACCTGTGGAGCTCTCATGAGAACACACTGTTTTAAAACAGAAAGTTGAGTGATACTCTTAATTAGGGATTTTTTTTTTTAAAGAAATGGTAATGATGGCCTTTGCCCTTGCAGAACACGAGGCACGTTCCCCAAATTCATGGAACAAGCTCTTGTCATCCTCTTGTGTGGAGATTTCTTCTCCATGCCCTGCACTGAGCATTTTTATTTCCCAGGCAGAGATAAAGATCAGGACGCTCTTGGGGTCTCACAGCTATGGGACTTGTGGATCCCACACACAAAAAAATAATCTTTACAGCAGCACTGGCCTTATAAAGAAATATTTGCCTGAGGGGTTCCATTCACGTCCATCCCTGTTCCCCACTGGACAGCTCAGAGCTGAGGGTGGGTTTGGCTTTTCCGAGCTGTCATCCCATAAACCAGAAATCCACCAGCCCAAGAGTTCAGGTCCGAAGGGTTTCATCTCCTGAGCTAATGGGCTCCATGGTCTTGCAGCAGGGACAGCATGACACGAGCACAGATGGGATTTAACAGGGCTCGGGATTTAGGGCTCGATATCGGGGAACAGGGTGAAACGCAAGAGTCTGGGTTGTCTGCTGGATGATCTAATGGTCCCTCTTGGTCTGAAATTTTATGAATTTAGGCTCTGAGTGGAATCTGGCTCATTGAGTTGCTCAGAGTTTAGCCTGGGAGAGCAAAACACAGCTTTTAATCATGAAGGGGCACCTTGTGCCCTGCCTGCAGTTTAAATTGCACTTAGATGCTTGAGAAATCCTCTTTGTGTTTTTTTCCTCTTTATTTATTGGTCATGTGACTGGGTCAACATATCTAGAGCTTGGGAAATTGCACAGATTTAATATTAGACCACAATTTGTTATATCTATATATGTTGGGACAGTGTTTCATTGCTTTTTCAGGGCAGGAAGTGACTGTCCCATATTACACAGAGCTTGCACAAACAGGTCAGCGAAACCTCGGGTTTAATTCATAGCTCACTTGATTTTATAAGATTTTTCTCTCCATTAAAAAGTACTCAGAGGATGAGTTTTACAACATCGAAAGGCGCTGCTCACAAAATGTAAACTGGGAAAAATGAAAGGCAAACTTGGTAAGAGTAAAGCGTTTTATTTAATTTGAAAATATCGCATATGAATTAAAAGTGATTTTTTCCCCTTGTGTTTATAAACTGATCTCATTATTACTCCACATGTCAGTGCTCTACAGACTTCTTTGAAAATCAGTGATGACATTGAAAAGGGGAGTAAACAGAGGAAAACACATTAAAAATTATTTCTTGATAGTGACTCAGGGTTCAATAGCCATAAAGCCTTCCTTGTGGTAGAGGCTTAAATTACGTGGCTCTGTCAAACTGTAACTATCAGTGAGTTACACAAAAATTGTCTGTTAAATACCTGCTTCTTTTGGTCAGCAGCTCGGTGGCCACGGGTTGTGCCAGCTGGCCTAGAAACTGAAAATTAAGTTTACGGCTCAGTCCTGATTCTCTGGTAAAATTGTGTTTGAAGAATGGGGTTGGGAGGGAAAGAGAGGACTTGGAAAGTTTCGAGTGGAATGGAAAACCAGTGAAACAGAGCCCTGGACTATTTAATATTTATATTTAGTACTTCTTGATCCCTGTGGGCTGCTGTATGGACAGTATTAAATGCTGGCCTTGATGGAGAATTCTGCACGATTTAATAAGCTCTGGACAAAACCTCAAATTACCGGTCCAGAAATAAGGAACTGCAAAGAACTTCTGGGGTCTGCTTCCTCTTTCTAATTACTTTGCTCCTTACTCTGCTGCTTCTGCAGGAAGTTTGTTCCAGAGCCTTTGGCTGCCGATGGAAATGCCTTGGTCTAGGGAGACCACCAAATTCAGCAAACTGGACATTTTCAGGTCATTCATTTCCCCTCTAAAGCCACAAATGCCTGTCTGGCCAGCATGTGCTGTGTAAGTCAATATTGCCCTTCATCCAGGGAGTTTTCCCTCCTCCCAGAAAGTTTCCCTGGATGTATTCCCAGGGGACAGTGGTGTCCCTGCTCCAGCTCTTCTTGGCTGAGATGAAGAGAGCAAAGTCCCTGTTCCAGGGAATATTCTCATGTCTTCCCATACATGTCTGCCTTTTCCTCTCTTTTCCCACAAATAAGAATGGAAATGGAAATGGAAATGGAAATGGAAATGGAAATGGAAATGGAAATGGAAATAGAAATGGAAATGAATAGGATAGAATAGAATAGAATAGAATAGAATAGAATAGAATAGAATAGAATAGAATGGAATGGAATGGAATGGAATGGAATAGAATAGAATAGAATAGAATAGAATAGAATAGAATAGAATAGAATAGAATAGAATAGAACTCTGACTTGAAGAAATCCTCACTCTCATTCCCTCAGCTTGGTATCTCCCAGTATTAAATCAATTTTTTTTTTTTAATATTACTTCAGCCTTCAGGGTCCTCTGGTTCTTTACACTGAGCCTCTTTTTCAAGATTCAAGTCTCCAGAATTAATTTTGATTCACTGTCTAATGTTGTCTGAACTTTGGTGCTACGGTTCCTGAGAAAACCACTTAAAATAGGTCTCAAGATGGATCTTTGGAAATTGGTGTAAACTCCAAACATTCCAGACAATGGGATCAGCTCCCCTTTAGCATGTTTCACCCTGGGTTTCCTACTGGGTTGCAATTTGATCCCTTCTTCATTTTAAAACCAATGTCTTCCTCTGGAGCACAAGGAGGTGTTTAGAGAATGTAAAAAGATCAGGGAAAGACTTTATATCAAAATTGCCTCAGGTACACTCCCATCACATTTTGTTTCTTTCTTTATCTCAGTGTCTATAATCACCCTTATTCTCTCGTTTAATTCCTGAAGTTTTCAGATGACCAGGAACAACTGCAGCTGCTCAGGTAACCCCCGTTGGAATAACTTCTTTCTATCATGCCCATTTTTCCACTCTTCTGGGTGATGTTATTTCCCTTCTGTGCTTGATTTCAGCACTCTGAATCCTCTGAATTTTCTTCCTCCCTCCAATGTGGGAACTTTCATTCCCACTCACTCATGAGCCCTCCATGTTCTGCACTCTCCCTTGCTGAAAACACATTCAGGGAACTCATTTAATTTTGGGAATTACACCCAACTGCTCTCAATCCCAGCACCACCCTCACTGCTCAGCAAACCCACGTCATCTTTTCTGTTTCTCCTTTTATTCTTCTGCTTGAGGAACTTCTGCTGTTTATTTTAATATCCTTTGCAAGGTCTAACTCAGCTTGACTTTTGGCAGTTCTCACTTTACCCCCGTGCTTGCTGACCTCTAAAATGCAGCTTCCTTTGCAGATTCATCTCTTTTTCCACTCTTATCCCTAACAGACCCTATGGAGTCAGCCAGTGAGTTCCAAACCCTTCAGGCTTTTCCTCCCTTGTTTGCAACGTGAGTCCCACATCAGTTTTCCACTTGTGGTGCAAAGAATGTTCAAACATCCTGCAGGAACAGGTCAGCAAAAGCTTAGCTGGAGCTGCTTGCCCTAATCAGAGCCTTTCATAATCAAAAATTGCTCTTTGAAATCAAATTGGTCAAACAAGAAACCCTCACTGCTACAATCTTTGGGGGTTTTATTCCCTCCCTGTTTGGGTCAGCTCACAGTGGCAGAGGTTTTATTCTGATTCTCAATCTCCTTTTTCAGAAGGTCATCTCTAAATGCCAAACAAGGAAAAAAAAAAAAAAGAAAAAAAAGATTTAAAATGCATTTACTTTTTGTGATTTTACGGTCAAGGTATCTCCTGGTGATCACATTCCCAGTAAAAATAATTTGCTGTTACTGGTAGTGTTCATCCTCCATGTGTCTCACACATTCAAACAATTCCTCGTGCTATTACATTATTTAAAACCATTTCTGGTCTTTTTTCAAACCCTGAAACTGGGACAACTCTCTGAGAATTAAAGATATGGCACTAATTTGAGCTTGACATTGCTGTCATGATAACAGGATATCCCCGAAAAACAGACCAAGGCACTAAAAGGGGATGAACTGAAGTGTCAAAAATGAAGAAATTAAAACAACACCAGCACTGAACCTGGGAAGATCTTGCATTTATATGGCTGTTTACATCCAAAGGAACTTGAATATGGTTTAGAGAAGAAATAAATCTAAATCTCTCATACACATGGATATAGCAAGAAAAGACATAAATATTGACTTCAGAATATGGTTTAGAGAATAAATTAAATTACTCTCTAAATCTCTCGTACATGTGGGTATAGCAAGAAAAGACATGTAATTATTGACTTCAGAGAGTGAAGAAAAGGCTGTTTCCACTGAAAGCAGGAACAACTTCCTTCCTTCCAAGAATCTTCTATGACATTGCCTGAAAGAAACTTCTATAATATTGTCTAAGGGCTCAATCCCTGCAAGGAGGTAAAGAAATCAGAGTTACTCATTCCTTGGGTTGCCTGAAAGCATTTTTCCAAACCATTATTTGACCAAAAATGAAAGGCTTTATTTAGTTCAGTGCGTTTTTCCTAAAGGTGTCTGCTCTGGTTGCCCTCATTTTTGACTAGGGGCTTGCAAGGTCTCTGCAATATTTCCAATGAAAACTGGGAGATGTGGGCTCTCTTAGTCACTTTGCAATTTCTTGCATAATTTTGCGTTCGTGGTGGAATTCTGTTAAACGCATGAGTAATTCTCAGGAAAAAACAAACATTTCTTTTTCTTTTAACTTTACAAACATATCCCTGGGATAATAATGTCCCCTTGTCGAAATTTTGTACCGAAACAAGCTCCATTTTTCCCTCCCAGTGCCACCAGTTTCTCACACAAAATCAGAGGGACACGTGGCTCCTCTCCCACAGAAATGCCAAACTGCAAATGGGATGGAACAGCTGAAACTCCCAGTGAGAGGCACGAGGGCTGAGGTTGCACAATCAGGATTTCATCCTCTGGCACTGTTTGTTTTAGCCTTGCAAAATCTGCACAAATATCCCAGAGATGGTATTTATTCAGCACCTCCGCCACGGAACGTTGTGGGGTCTCAAAGATTGTGTTCAGGAAGGGATTAGACCAATTAATGGTGAATAAATTCATCAAAAACGGGAGTCTGGATGTAATATCTGGTTTATTTAGTTCCTGAGCTGCTGGGAGCTGGAAGGATGAATCAGGGAAAGGATCATTCTGTTCTTGTCCTTGTTTTTAACTTCTTTTCCCACACCAATAACTGTCTGCTACTAACAGAGCACCACGATGATGATGATTGTTGTGATTGTTACAAGTGATCCATGTTTAACTTAAAATTAGAGGTAATTTCATTCTGCTGTAACTTCAAATCTATTTTCTCACGTCTCTTGTAACTCTGAAGTCTTCCAATCCAGACTGGCTTTTCCAATCAAACACAATTTCATCAGGTAAAATAACTTATTTCAACAGCTGGCTGGATTGCCTCACAATCCCATTTGCCTTCAAAATATCTGGTACTGGTCATGAGAAATAAATCACATCATCGTTACTCAGCCATGGAAGAATTTGATGGAGACCCTTCCTAATTTTGATGTCATCTAATCATTCTTGGAAGTTACCAATAAAGGACTTGATCCCACAGCTGTTGATTAACTCATTCCTTCTCTCTCATGAATCCTTTACTGATTTTCCTTCCACGAAGAGGTGCTCTGGGGGGATTTTCTCATTGTCCAGCTGGGACAGTCACGTTATCATCACACTTGATTTTCACCTTTAATTGGTTTGAGCTTGGATTTGATGATCTCAAAGGTCTTTTCCAACCCGGGTGATTCTGCAATTCTGTCATTCTGTAAACATTAGTATTGGTGGAATTCGTTAGGATTGTGACAAATCTCTTATTTTTTAAAAATTTCTCCTTAAGTTGGCCTTGAGATACAATTAAAGTTGGTGGCACATGTGGCATTGCTCTCTTGTTCTTCTTTGTAAATCAGAAGAGAGTATTCAACAAGAATTAAACTCACTGAGACACAACTAGAAAGTTTCCACCAATGTTTTCTCAGCATGCCTTAATTCTTACAGTCCCCTACAAAGCAAAGTGTTTGAGGTTTTACTCAGATGCTGAAAGGTGTTGATGAACAGGAGATGGACTCAAGAACATGCTTAAATTTAAGTGCATAAGTAAGAAATTTGCTGAATAAGCCCAAACGATTGCAAAGTGTGATTTCCCTTTCCTAAATTCAAATGAATGCTCACAAAGGTATTTTGCATTTATTTCCCACGTGGTGTTTGGACAAGCAGGCAGGGAGGCAGCACAATCTGCTGCAGTCACAAATAAATACTGCAAGGAAGGTTTTGTGCTCTGGACCCATCTTTCACAGGAGGATTTCAGCAGGTTTTGGCATCAGGAAGTAGCAGCAGTGCCATGAGAGCTGCCTGATTCACCTGGCAGTAACCAATTAAAGAACATCAGCTTGATTTAGGATTCGTGCAAAGATTTCTATCTGTATTAAAGCAAAAATATTTAAGAAGACCCATTTAAAACAATGGGCTTTCATGAGCAAAAATTTACGTTATTTCAATAACTTACCTCTCTTGGTGCTAATTGTTTTGTTAATTAGGATATTTTTTAATGCAGTTACAATAAGTTTCCTGGACCATTGCACATTAAACTTTGGCCTTGCTGAAAAAAGCAAATCGTTGGTCAACAAACTTGATGGCAATGAGCTCACAAATGTCATCCTTACTCAGGTGAGCTTTCTGCTGGCTCCAAAGAGAATTTTGCCTTTGGAAAAGAAGAGTTAAGAACTTCAGGATCAGGCCTCGGGTTGGTCCCAAACAACACAAAGAGACTTTTTGCTTCACTGTCTACTGTATTTTCCCGAAGAGAGCACGAAGAATTATTTCTTTCCAGAAAATTAGGCATTTCTTTAATTTTTTGGGGTCCGGGATGTCCAAAACATGAAAAGAAAGAAGGAGGAAGGATTTGTTTCCAGAAAATTAGGGATTTCTTTAGTTTTTTTGGGGTCTGGTGTGCCCAAAGCACGGAAAGAGAGAAGGGGGAAGGATGTCTTTCCAGAAAATGAGGTATTTCTTTAATTTTGGGGGGTCTGGTGCACCCAAAGCATGGCAGATCAGTGGCTCTCGTGCTCTACAACCAGGCAATGGGCATTCACTGCTTTCCTTCATTAAACTGCAGACCTAGGTGGGCTGCTGGAAAAATAAAAAGGAAAAAAAAAAAAAAAAAAAAAGGCTAGGAAAGGGGTACTGGAGAGGGGAGGGTGAGCGCGTGAGAGAAGCACATGTTCAGGGTGCCTGTGTATGAACAGCAAGCTTTCTGGCCTGACATTTATTGAAAAAATAGATCTTACACTGTATCCACCCAACACCTGTTGAGAAACACTGACCCCATTACAGAGGTTGGATTTACACTGGCTCTGTATAACACCCTATAAAGGGGGCCACCGGTGCAAAAGATTAAAGAATGCTGTTAAGTAAGTTGTTTTATTTCTTTTGAGACCGAAAGAAAGCTGCGAAGTGAGAGAAAGCTTTCCCGGGTTATTTACTCTTCATTACCGGGGATCTTGAAGGGCCTTGTGTAAACCGCTGCAGTCGGGTCATGACAACACTTTATAAGGTGCAAATGTTGAGGTGGAGCCAGCGCTGCACTGCCGGGGAAGAGAGTGGAAAGGTCCCTCCCGACTCCATGGAAAGTTAGTGCTAATAAAAGCTCACGGCTTTTGGCACGGCCTCCCAGGCATCAGGGGCCCATGAACACCAGTTTGCACCAGTTTGCACCAGGGCTCCGAGCAAGTGCCCCTCGGTAGAGTTTCTCCAGGTGAACTTCGTAAAGTCCTGGTTGGAGCTGAAAAAAAAAATCTCATGTTTAAGGGCTGGAGGGAAAAAGAAAAGAGAAAAAAAAAACAACCCAAAAAACCAAAAAAAGCCCCAACTACTTGTTTTTTACAAGCTGCTGTATAATGAATAGCCCATTTCAAGGAATGTGCGAGTTCCTATCAGGGCTCGCTGAATGCTGCAGAATGTTTTCAGTCAACGCGTGTCCCAGTTTTCAGACAAATGGCTTTCTGTGTGTCTGCTGCCTCCTGCTCTCTGCCCTCCCAAATCGTCGCTGGGATCTCGTTCTACCTGGCAGAAGGCTGGTGGAGACAGCTCACCTGCCTGCTGCAGCACTGGGATAACACCATCCCTGCCCCTCGCCCCCTTTTTGTTCAGTGAACTGGGAACCTTCAGCTTTTTGGGGCCAAGCAGGCTGGGAGGTGAAGCAAGGCTTCCAAAGGGTCATGGACATTGAGTAGTTACATCCAAGCTGGGAGATGGAGGATTGACCAAATTATCCAGCCAGGGAATTTTGGGGTTGAATATGTCGCCTTGAGACATCCTCAAATATCTGAGACATCCCCAAGGGGATGACAGATTCCATACAGGATCTGTGGGAGACCCTTATCCTTGGGAGTAGCTGTTGGAGACTCCTGAGGAGATCCCAAAACACATCAAATATTAAATGTGTGAGTTGATAACTCGAGCCCTTCAGTCCCCCTCTGACCAAAGACTGGCTGCAAATGTGGGGACTCAAAAAACCCCAGCTGGAGGAGACGAAGAGAAAAGAGATGTGTCCACTGCTCAAAAGAGAAAAAGGCAAAGGAGACACCGAGGCAGGAGGTGATTGCTTTCACCAGCAGTGGTGAAAGCTCCTCAGGGCAGTGAGGACTCTGGTAAGAGGATGTTTTGCTCAGTTCTCACTCAGCAGAAACCTGCATCTCTTCTGCCCTGCCTCAGAATGAGCCCTTTGCTTTGGAGCAGATACAACGCAAAACCTGAATTCCTCCTTCTATTTTCACATCTGTCTGAAAAAGAATTTGAACCTACATTCAAATTTTGAATTTGAATGCTAGCTTCCTAATTTGCAGCTACAAAAACTCTCTGGAGAAGTGGGCAAAGAAGCTCTGGAGGTTCTCTGCTGGCTTTGGGATGTCTCATGTCTGAGCTATGACACGTTGCATCAGAAGGGTCACTTTAGGCAACGAGTTCCTGTCCCTCCCTGCACTGGTCCTGTCCCCAGGCACTCCCTGGCCATAAGCAGGGATAGATGGACTCTGGGCAGCAGATGTCTGGGTGTGAGACAGTCTCCACTGATTCAGCCAGCCTTTGAGGAAGCCTCTTTCTCATCCCACCCTTTCCCACAGCTTTGTTTGGACACAAACATGGTTTTTGTGCAGGAATAATTTCTTCATGGCCAGGGAATGGACTGTGAATGAGACCTTCTTTTGAAAAAAAAAAAAAAAATTATCTTTTTCTTTTTAGATGCTCCAGGCTGGGCATAGTCCCTCATTTCCCACGCAGGGATGTGAGGCTGGCATGTGCTTTGCATTTGGAACAGGCAGAGCAGCTGCACGGAGCTCGAGGGGTTGGGCTCCTTCTGTGTGAGCAGGACCAAGCCCTGCACGTTCGATTAACAGCCTGTGGAAATGCACCAAGGCCTGACGGTCCCCAGGCTCGTTTTAAGGGAAGGAAGGTGGCTGTTGGGGGAGAACTGGACCTGCCAGGGTCTGAACACAGCTGGGACACACAGTGAGAGCCTGGAAAGCCTGGAACCTGTGCTCTGATGGCTTCTGAGCCAAGAAGTCCCACGGCTGGGACAATAAACAAACAGGAATGGGCTGTGCAGATGAATGCTTCGTCTTTGGGTTGTAAAATCCGTATGCTTCCCAAGTCACATCCCCCGGCATTTAGCTCAGAGACCTTTAAGGAAAGGAATGACCAGAAAGCAGCTTCACAAAATAAGAAAAAATGGGATTCACATTTAAAAAAATACATCCAACAGCACTTTTCAAATTCTTAAGGGCTCATTAAGTTAAAAAAAAAAAATCTTTGCATTACTAATTTCAGCTAATTACCATCTTAAACTAATAAAGGCCTTGGCTTCTGGGATGAAGGCTGGTGCTTCAAGCTAGGGCAAATTCCCTTGAAGTCAGAGCTCCCAAACACAGAGTGGAGCAGGAAAGGTGAGCTCCAGGAGAGCTGACTGGGGACACAGACCATCCCCACCCCCTCTGCCTTCACCTGGAACATGGGCATGGTCCCCTCTCCTTTCCACCATCCAGATCCAGAGGAAATCCCAGGTTCTCTGCTGGCTGCTGTGGGCTGGGCGTTCCTGTTCCCATCCTCCTCCTTAAGCCTCTGCATTCTGGCTCCCGAGGTCACAGTAAAACATCCTTGCTTGCTGATGATTGATGACTAATTTGAGGTGAAAACTCCTGAATAAGGAGTTTTCCACCCCAGAACCTAAATTCCCCACTCTGGCACCGCTTCTTTTAGAAGAAGTCCGCTCAAAAACCGGATTTCGGGATGAATCAGCCGAGCAAGAGGAAAAACTGGCCTGCCAGCTGAATATTTAATTGTTGTATCTGTGAGAGCAGTGAAGGACTAGGAGGGGGCAGGCAACGAGGGAGGAACAGAAATGTTCCGGGCTGGCTGGGAAAGGCACCATTTTTTATTTATCGGCTCTGTTTACTTTAAAACACATCCAACTGGAACGCTAGGTGCAGACATAAAAATTAAAATAGAAAACATCCTGGGCCAGCCTCTTGGAGGATGCAAATTGGCACGGGAGTTTCCCATGGCTTCCAGCACAGCCTGCTGCACTCACACCAGCTGCACGGTGAAGGCAAATAAAGTCAACCCCACCACTGATTTTTGCGAAGGCAAATAAAGTCAGCCCCAGCGCTGATTTTGTGAGGAGAGGGAAGGAGGGAGAGGGAGGGATGAGGTCTCTGAGTGCTAAATTACGAGGGGCATGGTGGCTCTGAAGGAGAGCAGAGAGGAAGGGGAAGCCAAGGCAGGTCAAGGAGCACAGGTGGGCTCCAGATCCGAGTCGTGCCACGGCTCGCTGCCATTCCTGGGTGGTCCAAAGGTGCAGCCCCACCGAGGGCTCGTTGCTGTAAACCAAGCCCTGGCCTCCTGGCTGTGCCATGGGCTCAGGGGAAGCGAGTTCAAGTGGGGTCAGCAGAAAGAATACGGCCGTTGAGTGGTAACAATGCGCACAAATTACCAGCAGAGCGTGAAAGGCGGCTTCAGTCTGGGAAAACGCTGGAAATGAGAGGGGGAAAATGTACAGTTAAACTCCATCTGCACCAGAGGGGACGTTGAGGGGTTGCTTAAAGCCTGTGTGATGCTTGTTGTGTGTTATTTATATGATGTCGATAGGAATGATCCCATGTTTCCTTGCTGTGTGGATTAATCCCTTCTGGAAGAGTCAGAGCGGCTGGCCCAGGCTGTGATGGAGCTCTGAGAGGCACCAAAAACGCCTTCGAACCCATGGCAGATGGGAGTGAAATGATCAGATCTGCAGCTGAAATTATGTTTTCCCTCTCCTCAACAGGCAGGGATCTCCAGGGAGACTGGAGGTGCAGAAAGACATTTTTTTTCGGCAGGAGCCTGGAGTATGAATCATTGTTAATCCCATCTGGACATTTCCCTCAATTTATAAATAATTCCCCTTCTCCTAGCAAGTACTTCATGCTGGCTGTGGGGTGCTGGAGACCTTCTTCCCAGTGAATATATGGACTTTTCTGGATTATACACAATTCCATAGGTGCAAGACTGTGAAGAACAGACACCCAAATGTTCCTTTCCCAACAGGAGCCCCTCTGGATTTTAGGTTGGAAAAGCAGGACATAAACATTTAAAAATCGAACAAAAGGTGCAAGAAATAGAATATTTGCTTTAAAAAATCTCAAGTGAAATTAGGGTCAACTCACATTTGATCAGTTCTTCCTTTTTAACACACCTTTATTAGCTGAAGAGAAGAGCCAGGCAACTGCCTTTGCAATAACACTGTCACAGGAACATGCCCCAGTGAACTCTCTCTGAGATAACATCTTCAATAATCTTTCCACTGTTAAACAAACAGCCAGAAAGGAAAACAAGAGTGAATCCAAATATTCATTTCTCCCCGGCAGTTGTGTTTTTGGGAGTGGAATGGTTCTGGATGGAGGATCCTACATATGGCTTAGTTAATGGCTCGTGATAGGAGTGAAAACCTTCCTAAAGAGGAATTTAAAGATGAGGGCTCAACGAAGAGCCTTTCTTGTTGTAATTTATGGGCTGAGTGCTGGCTTAAGGAATGCAAATAATCCCCAACAGACATGGCTGACATCCACTGACATCCATGGGAGCTGCCTTTGGGCTGCCCAGAGAGACGAGAGAAACGTGGCAGCATCTGGTAGTGCCTTTCAGGAAACCATGAGCTGAGGGAGCGACTCACATTTCTCTGATTTTATTAGTATTGGCCAAATCCGGGAGTTCTCACCTGGACTTTAATTGGCCAAAATGTCTCTTGAAGGCAGTTGGAATTTGCCTGGGTTTGGGGTTCTGTACCAGCTGAAAAAGGTCTTCAGGGCTAAACCCCACTGCCTTTTCTTGTCTCAGATGCTCTGATGAGGTGTCAAGAAGCCCCCACAGAGCTGTTCACAGCCAAGGGCAGGGGCTCAAAGCTGAACAAGCACTGTGGCTCACAGGAAACAATATTTTCCCTCCCACCTGACCACGATTAGAGAGAGGAAAAGAAGAGAGAGCCATTCCTAAAAACGTGAACCACAAGCAAAAAATTTAGATGGAGGCATCGCTGGGCCTGCCAACACCATTAAGGGCACATATTTTGCTGTTTCTTTTTACAGGATCAGGGAATGGTTTGGGTTGGGAGGGACCTTAAAAATCATTTCATTCCAATGCCCTGCCATGGGCAGAGACACCTTCCACTATCCCAGATTCCTCCAAGCCCTGTCCAGCCTGACCTTGGGCACTGCCAGGGATCCAGGGGCAGCCACAGCTTCTCTGGGCATCCTGTGCCAGAGCCTTACCAATCTCACAGGGGAGAATTTCTTTCTAATTTTCCACAAAACAACATTTTGTCTTATTTTGATCCTGGAAGTAGCTGTAGTTTGGTGTCCTCCAGGAAACTACTCTCATCCGAGATCTGGGGACTGTGGAAAATGGTCAATAATGAATCCAAATTGATAAAATTTGGAAAGAAAAGGCTTTGAGTGCTTTTTGGACTTCCAATGGATGTTTTAAAGACCTAGAAATTTTTTTTTTTCATTTCCCTATAGATTTTCATGAACAAAAACACCAATGTATGTGTTTTGATTTAAACATCTGAAACGCTGATTAACATTGGTTGTTTTAAATGCTTTAGCCTTGTTTAACCACATGGAACTTCCCCTTTTTATGGAAAATTGTAGGAAATGAATAAAATGTTCTTAGTTTAGGCTGTCTAAGCTTATATATATTGAGATTTGGGTGGTGGTTGTGTATGTGTAAGCACATAGAGATGGATGGATGGATGGATGGATGGATGGATGGATGGATGTGTGTGTGGCAATGGCGAAGAACCTTGGACACACTGGGAATTTCCTAGCAGCACAAGTGATAGGCCATTTTTCTTGAGAGTTTTATTAGATTTTTTTTTTTTTTTTGCTAAGGTGTGAAAACTGGCAACTCACTGCGTTTTCTGACCAACTGCTGAAGACTGGCTAATTAAAAATCATGTGTAATTCCAAGTCAAACAAGCTGAGGCCACTAAATCTTCATGAGATGTTTGTCTGAAATGTTTCAGTGAGCGCTAACATTTGCAGAAAGAACAATATTGTCGATCCATGTTCACAAGTCCAATCCACCACTTGCTATAAAGCAAAAATAGTATAAAATTCACTTTCTGTGAGCGATCAGTCTTCACACTCCTTCCAGGCAGGAAACAGAGCCCAAACCATACGATTTGTTTGTTATTTGTGTAAGTGATAACACCGATTTAAGTGCAGAGCTGACTTTTTTGCGAAGGTTTGATGGTTTATTCGGTTTCCCAGCTGGGGTGATTAACGTTAAAGGATTTCCCAAAGGTCCCAAAATTCGGTGATGCTCCAGCCCTTGTAGAAGCCCCCCATCCTCCTCTCCTTGTCATTCACCAGGCTCCTCTGTGCTCTAACAAGCACCACACCGGCGAGGCTGAGGACAGAATTTTGGCCTCGTTTCCTCAAGCTTATTAATTTCAAAGAGCTCTTTTACTAAATACACACCGTGGGCTTCATGAATCCACATCCCGGCCCCAGAGACTTGGTAGACAGTGAAATAATTTTCCCCAAAGATGTGGCGGAAGCTCCATAACTCAAATCAGGCAGAATTGGGGCTGACAAAGCCCGGGCGAGCACGTTGGTGTAAACAGAGTTCCTCTGGCAAGAGGCAGTCAGAGCAGAGGACTCAGTGTGCTCTCGTGCACCATTACTCACCCTGTGGTCTGAGAACCACTGGTGGTCCACGAGGCATCAGAACATGGCCCCGGAGATGATGGAAATGTCTTTGTTGTGTTTTTGTTTTTAATAAAAAAGGCACATTCTGAAACAAAAATAAATGAAACGGGAGAAAATGTAAGCCCAGAGCACTTAAAACTTACCCTCGTTTTTATTTGGTTATAAAGGAAAAGGCCTCACAGCAGCACCACACAGGAGGGCCCTTGGGTTTTACATCCTGCAGTAGTGGGGTTGTCTGTGGATTTAAGGATCATGGAACCATGGAATGCCTTGGGTTGGAAGAGACCTTAAAGATCATCTAATTTCAACTCCCTGCAGGGACACCTTCCACTGCACCAGGCTCCTGAAAACTCTGAGGCAGCAGGTGAAGGTGAAGACTGGAATGACAGAAGCCTTCTCCTTCTGGGAGTGACGGCATCTACAAAGGAATAGGTGGTGAAATCCTGGATTTGGTGGGCAAGGGCTGGGCACCAGGAAAGGTGAGATTATTGTGAAAACCAACTTTGACAGCTTGTATTTTCCTACAAGGAGACAAAATGATAATTTCATGGATTGTGACACTACCTGGATTCACAATGGCATCACAGAGGGGGTTACCCTAAAAGATTTTAAAGATGAAAAAAGGCTTTGGGTGAGAGCAAAGAGGGCAATTCTTTGCCTCTGAAATCAGCTATTTTTATTCCATGCAGAGACTGAGCCCACAGAGAAAGAAACATCCTTATTTTTCCCCTGTGAACAGTTTGCCAGAATTTTGGGAATATCACCCATTGTCTCACATCAGAACTGCTGGATTCCTTAGGCTTTGAACTTCAGCATGATTTGAAAATGATGGGATTTCATGGCCACCACGGGGCCATGCTGAGGTGGCCTCGGAGGCCAGCCACATTCCTGAGATTTGTGGTCTGTACCATGCAGGCTTGGGAATGCTCTTCGTGGTCCAAAATTCAGCCCTGAGCCCGTTTTATTTATCCTGACCATTTAAACCACTATCATTTTTTGAGCGTGGCCGTTTTTTTGTAGGTTGTGGAGATCATTATTTGCACAGTTAACTGCTCTCCCTTTCGTCTTTAGCTGTTTTCCTTATATATATATGAAGTGCTTTGGATCCAGCAGAGTTCATAGAGTACAAAGGCTTGTGCTGCAAAAAAATATTTGCATTTCGCTCGTATTCAAGAGAAAGGTCAATAAAATAAAGCAAGATGAGAAATCGTGGGGTGAAATGTTGGCCCCACCGTAGCCAATGGGAGTCTTGCCACTGCCTTCAGTGGTGGCCAGAATTTCATCCGTGCTGCCTCAGACATGGTGAATGACTCCTTTTTGTCCACATTTTTCAAGCCTTAGGAGGCAAATGGAACAGAAATAAATCAATATCCCACCAGAAGCGCAGATTTCACCTTGTCCTCTCTGTTTTCTGAATCCATAAAACATAAATTCTGGGCAAACTTTGATCTGTGTGTTTGACTTCGATTTTTTGTTATTCCTTCGTTTTTTTCAGGAAGGCTGACTTCGCAGAGGTTGCCTGGATGGGCTCTATAGGTGGACCAACCTGAAATACATGGAATTCTTAGAAGATGAAAGCATCCCTCGTATAGATCCAGGACTGGACAGGCTGTCTGCTCCACGCAGTAACAAAGCCTGAAACCAGATTGGCCGGGTGCCTGACACAACACTCAGATCTTCCCTGTGGCTTTTTACTCCCAGGGAGAGAGAGCAAAGGAATCAGCGGGGAGACCAGTGGAAGTCATGGCTTGACAACATCAAAGAGCAGCTTGGACCTTGTCCTCCTAGAGAGAAAAAGGTTGCCAGGATCCCATGAGCTGGCTGACTAATAAGGGAAGCGCTGCCAACGCTCCGATTCGGGATGACTTGGGGTGACCCACTGAGCGATGACCACTGCCAGTGGAAGAAGTTATAATGGAGAAAAAGCAGGGAGATAAAGAAAAATAACCAAGCAAATGCGGGGATTTGGAATGCATAGGAGCACGGGGGGAGTCGTCTCTGGGATCAGAGCTGTCTGTGTGAGTAGTGGGGTCAACAGAGACTCCCTGAGAAGGCATTTGCAGCTTTGGTCCCAGCTTCTGTCCCCTGACAGGGACACTGGGGTGTGGTGCCATTTGTCTTGTCCACACTGCTCAGGGCAATGGAGAGCACTGGGGGAAGGAGGAAAACACATCATTTATAAACCAGGACGGCCAGGATTTGCACTGGGGGCTCGCTGGGGGTCAGCCTCTGCTCATTATTATAAATGACCTGGGGTTCCTTTATGGAGATCAAGTCCTTGGGGAGGGCTGAGTGACTTGACTTGCAGGGCTGTGAGAAGCTGCAATGACAGCTTTGGACAGCCCAGGGCACTCTGCTATGGGCAAGGAGAAGGGACAGGCAGTTGCTTTTGGTGACTGCTTTTTGGGTCAAGAATTGCTCACAGTGGATAGAAAACATTTTCTAGTTCTCCAAAGTTTGAATGATCCACAAAATGGTTGAAAAGTGCTGTAATCTTGAAGTTCATTTTCCAAAGTGAGATGTTCAGGAGGCGGCTCCTGGTTTGCTGCAAACCATTGTTCCTTCTGCTAGAGGTCAATGGAGAACCATGGAATCCTGAAGGCTGGAAAGGACCTCCAAGACCCAACCTTAGAGCAATCACCACGCTGCCAACTCAGCCACAACACTCTGTGCTGTGTCTGCTCATTTTCTGAACACTCTCAGAGATGGTGACTCCACCACTTCCCTGGGGACCCTTTTCCATATGCTGAGTGGCTCCTGAATTTCAGCTCACTCTGAACAGCATTGCCAGGCCTTGTTTCCTCCAAGCACAGCATTAAAGTCAACACCTAAAAAAGAGGAATTATTTTGGCCACAGCCACACCTGTGGCAGCTGGGTCTTGTCTTTAGCTGGACCACTGGGTGACTAAAGCAATGGGGAAGGGGAGCTGCTCCCAGCTTCCCTGGATTTTTGGCAAATCACCTTCCTATATTTCCATACCCCGAATTTCTGCCTTGGCTGTTTACACTGTCAGCTCTTTAGAGGGTTTCGTGCAGCACCTTCTGCAACAGGACCCCGACCTCAGCTAAAGCCTCTGAACGCCACAGGAACACAAATAGTGCGAGAGCATTTATCAAAACTTACAAAGGCAACTCTCTGTGCTTTGATTTAAAGCGTGTAAAATGAGTCTTGGAAAACATTCCTCCAAAGGAGCCGAGGATTCATCAACAGCACGGGGGGTGCTGGGAGCCCTCAGCACCCACTGGCTTTCCAGCAGGATTGGCTTTCACCAGGAGGAGTGCAGACAGGCACGGGATCTCACAGGACATCACACACCTCCTTGCTCTCACTGGAACAAAAACAACAACAACAAAAAAACAGAAATAAAGGGGTACAAAATGCTGACCTATTTAAAGAGATGAGGTTGGGATAGTTCGGCATCCTTGAGGCTTAAAGGGCTTATGGCTGAACTGAAATCTGCTCCTGCATATTTGATTAAAAACCACCTTCAAATTTGAAATCAAGGAATCTCCTCGTGGATTGAGAGGCTGCCCACTGGGGTTCAGCTCTGCCCCAGGATTTATCCACCCCAGGGAGCCACACTGATCTGTGGGGAGCTCAGGTGTCCTCCCAGATGCTGAGAGCCAAGTTCCCAAACCCCTTTTGGTCTGAGTTCCTGTGTCAAAGCCACAGAACCATGGAACCACAGGATGGTTTGGGTTGCAAAGGACCTTAAAACTCATCTGCCATGGGCAGGGACACCTTCCCCCATCCCAGGTTCCTCCAAGCCCTGTCCAGCCTGGCCTTGGACACTTCCAGGGATGAGGCATCACAGCCTCACCTATGCCAGGGCCTCACCACCCTCACAGGGAAGATTTTCTCCTCAATATCCCATCAAGTCTACCCATTTTCATCTTAGAGCCAAGCGGGAGTTCACTGTCTCAGCTGGTTCAAATTGCAGAACACAAGAAGGGAGAATAGTTTTCCAGCTTTTAAGCCAGGATAATTTGCTTGCTTTATTTTTATTTTATTTTATTGTAAAAAATGGTTTAAATCAATCAAGTCACTCTTCGGAGTTGTAGAGCTGCAATAAATCCTGGTCTGTTTGGACTCCATTTCCGATTAATTTTTTTGCCAAGCACCCTAATAAAAATGGATTAATTTAAAGCTGTGTGGAGAAAATATATATAGGATTTTACAGCAGCTATTTCTTTAGCTGGACTGTGCTTTTCTTGTATGCATGCTCGAATCATTAGCCTGGCAATAAAAAGAACTGGTAATTGCACTGCCTGTAAAAAAGTCATTAGACAGGAATGGAAATTTATAAAACCCCATAATTAATGGTAGATGAGTCCATACACACACAGAGACACAGATGTGCCTGAAAAAGTATTAATATAGAGGATAGTGCGGGATATTGGCAAGGAAGGGGACTGCTCTGAGGTTTGAATGAGTTATCTTCCAGCAGTCTTGAGTCTCCTCAATAGAGTCCTTAAATTTAAATTCTCACTGTACTATCACCAGACCCATCCCTGCAGGAGATTCCTGGGCAAGGAGGAGTGTGGAGTGGAAAAAAAGGTGCCCCACTCATGTGTGGAACATCCCACTCTGCCAAAAAAAACCCGAAATCCACCTCCACAGCAGATCCCAACAGATGGATAGAGGAGTCACAATTAGGAGGGGCTGTGCCATTTCTGTAGCCAGGCATAAAAACAACCTGCCCTAATTTCTCAAATGAACTTTGAAATAATGATGAATGCCGGGGCTTGACATTTCCTCTCCACAGTCCTGAAGCAGGGACAGCAAATAAACACTCCTGGCTTGGGACAATCCATTGTCTGCAGAGACCTGGGAGCATTTCTCCCTGGGAGTATTGATGAACCCCAGTGTGACAGCTGCTGCCCAGACAGGAAGAAACCATCCTTTGGATAATCTGGGAGCAAACCCCCCCTGAGCCAGCCTTTTGCAGCCCCAGGGAAACGATTTTTGTGCAGTGATGCTGCAGCAGGGTCTTGCTGAGCCTTTGCCACGGGGAATTGCTGGAATGCTGCAAGGGCAGGAGATGGGAAACCTGGAGCAGCCACCCCTGCCCTGGGAGAGGAAGGTGGGAGTGGAGCTCTGGGTCTTGGGAAAGAGGGATCAGTGTCATCCCTGTTTAAACACTCAGCTTCCACCTCTCCGGAGAAACACGCTCAGGAAAGGCAGGGATATACATTTCAGGGAAGTAGAGATGGGATCCTGTCACCTCCGGGTTACACCACACAGAGGTGGTCTGGCCTGCCCTTAATGAATACGTGGGAAAGAAAAAAGAAAAGGCCAGGGGAGAAAATCATCCCTCTTCCACTCAACCATCACAGTACAAAAGGATTATTCTGTGACTTGTGATTTAAAAGCGTTGTCAATCCTTGAGATCGGTTATTAAATTTTAAAAGGAGCAGCAGCAGATGCTCAAAAGCTGGAGAGGGGGATCATTTACATGCTCAATTCAAAGAAAATTTAACAAAAAAAATCAAACTTCAAGAAAAATAATCTCAAACGAGTGAGATTTTCTTGCCAAATTCATTCAAAGGATTTTTTCCCCCTCCTATCAGCTGCTCTTGTATCCAAGGACAATGTTCTCTTCCCCTTTTCAGAAACGCTTTGGACTGACGTTTGTTTAGAATATCTTATTAGAAATTACTAAAATATTTTCAGCTCAAGACCCACGGCATCAGCTCATCTTTCCTCACTGAAGCAACCAGCAGCCACTGAGGCTCAACACGTTGGGCTCCCTGTTTACATCCCCAGATGGCAAATTCACGTGTGCTCGCTCCTCCCGTGGATTAATCTCCCCTTTTCCCAGATAATCTGCAAATGAGGCCCAGATGGAAAGAATTAGCTCGAAATCTCCCCCTCCTCCTGCCCACCCTCCCCGAAAAAAAAAAATTTGGGGAGAGGGGTTTTGGTAGCGCTGGTTCCACTGCAAAACTGTTCAGTGATTCCTTAAGTCTATTGGAATCTCCCAGTAGAAATGCAGGATTATTCTGCTGGTGTAACAGAGCCCGTGAGAGATTATGGTTCCTGTGTTATTCTCTGCTTACAGGACCAGGGATATTAAAAAGAAATGTATGAAACAAGTAGCTCGATGCTAAGAGACACTAACCCCAGCTCAGTGAATCCAGGGAAGAGACTTCCCACAGCAGGCATGGGATTAAAGCTCTCCGAGCCTTACCAAGCTCAGATCATAAACCCTCACAGTCTTTATACGTTTTTGAGAGTGGTCTCTTTGGATGGATACGAGGTCATAGTCTGTATTCCTTGTTTTTTGAGGGCAAAACTCCCCATGAGATGCCTGCAATGCCTTTTGTAGAAGGCGCTGTTTCTGTTTTTGGATGGATGTTCCTCATGGCACCTTGGCCAAGTGACTGACATCACATCAGTGTCATCAGCTGTGTCTAATTCCCACTGGAATTTAGGGAATTTATAGCACCAAAAGCACGAAAATTATCCAAAATATAGACATAAAACCAATTTAATAATGATCAGTGACCTTTAATGTTAAAAAAGGAGAAAATAGTTAGAAAATTAAAATGTTTGCAAGAAAACTATTAATATAAAATTATTATTAATCTCTCCCCCACTAAACATCAAGGTAGGACCCAGGGGAGAGTCCATTATTTCCCATCCACAAATGCTTTGAAAAAAAAAGAATAATATTCATTTTTAAAAAGTTACACAACTTTAGTCTGAGCTAATTGTTCAAGGAAACAGAGTTTCCTCCAAGACTGATAAATCCCACAGGCTATTTCAAACAACTGGGCAATAAATCACAGAGAAGTGCTGGTACATTATACAAGGAAATCAAAGTGATTTGCAGAACCCTAAATGTTTCTTCATTACCCTTAATCCTACACCATTAAAGTAACAAGGAACTCTGATAAGGTTTTCAGACAGTGACAAGGCAACAGGAAAATTATGGGCATTTTTATTTCAGGCATTTTCTCTTAGTGCTTTTGGTTTAAAATACAATGAAATATTGTAAATAGTTTTATGAGGTTGTAAAAAAAAATACCCTAATGAAGCTAAAAGTGTGAGCTTTGTTAGAAGTCGAGAGCAGGACTGAGTCATGCTGCTACCCTGGATTGAAAAAAAAGAAAAAAAAAACCAAAAAAAAAAAGAACAAATCAAAACCCAAAAAAACAACAGAATATTTTATATCTTAATATGATTTTTGCATTTAGAATATATAAAGAAGTAATATGTCATTACTGTCCAGTGGCACAGGGAACATATTTAGAATACAGAGAACTGAAAACTAAGGGTTTATAATCAGTACAAAGAAGGGGAAAAAAGAGTTATTTCCTTAAATCCCAGATGTCATTAGGGCTTTTTGGCACAATATATAATACAAATACAGGGTACACCCAACCTCTATCATGTATAGACATGTACAGAATGATTCATAACCATCATCCCTGGTTTTATATGACCTGTGTGTATGGGAATAAACATTGTTGTGTTCACTTTATGCTACAGAATGAAGGACATCTGAGCCAACATTTGAATCCATATGGAAGCACAGAATTCCAGAATGGATTAGAAGGAACCTTAAAGATCATCCCAGTCATGGGCAGGGACACCTCCCACCGTCCCAGGGTGCTCCAAGCCCCGTTCAGCCTGGCCTTGGACACTCCCAGGGATCCAGGGGCAGCCACAGCTGCTCTGGGCACCCTGTGCCAGGGCCTGCCCACCCTCACAGATAACAATTCCCTGCCAAAATCCCATCTAACTCTTCCCTCTGGCAGTTTGAAGCCATTCCCCTTGGTCCTGGCACTCCATCCCTTGTCCCAAATCCATCTCCAGCCTATTGTGACACATACAGGAGCACGGAGAGAAATCCAGAGCATGACTTTCCTTTTCCCACAAAGCCCCATGGTTCACTTTCTGGTTTATTTTGGGATTTAACAGCTCCTTGGAGATTTTCAGGAGCCTGGCTGATTTTCTGCATCGAATCTGCCTTGGCAGGGGCTGCCCGGGGAGGTTTGGGGTCCCCATCCCTGGAGGTGTCCAAGGAATGTCTGGGTGTGGCACTCAGTGCTCTGGGCTGGTGAAAAGGTGGGGATCAGTCACAAGGGTGGACTGGATGATCTCGGAGGTCTTCTCCAACCTCAGTGATCCTGGGATTCTGTGTGGTGATGTCTGAGCATCTCTTCCACATCAGGGGGCTCTGACCAAGCGCTGTCACTCCCTTCCAGCAGCAACAGCTGCCTGAGCAGAGCTTTACCTGTGCAGTTCATCCAACAGCCCACTCCCCAGTGCTGGGAACACTGCTGGAACTCCTCAGGGCTGGATGAAAAGGGCCCTGTGCTGCTGCAGGGGTGGCTGTGAGTGCAGCTGCTGGACACAGCCATAACTCACTGCTACTACTGAGCTCGCTGCTATTTATTTACTGAGTTCAGCCAACAGACTCCAAAGTGATTTAGATGTTCCTCCAGATAAAAACAGCAAAGCAGTCAGGGTTTTGTTTTTTTTTTTTCTTTTTACAAATCCAGCATTGCATCAGCAATGGAAAGGCAGCAGGAGGGAGGGCAGAGAGGGGGAAATGGCTTGGGTGTCAATGGGCACAGTTTGGCCTTTCTGCTGAGCAGTGTTAGTGGAGATCAGGAGGTTTTACTGCTCCTCAGGCACATCTTTGGTTTGGTTTTAGCGCAGAAAACCAGACAATACAGGCATGGAGGGAAAGAGGAGCACACTGGTGGAACAAGGACAGTTCCCCAAGGTGCCAAGTGAAAAGAAAAGTAATAAATGAGAGCAATCAAAACAAGGGAGCCTCTGGAGAGAGGCAAAAAAAAAAAAATCAATTACTAGAGGGAATAAAAAGATCACTGTCAGAGGATGACAGGAATTCCTGATATGAGGGATTTAGCAGTAAAGGACAGATTACTTTTTTTTTTCTTCTTTTACTTAAAGGCAAAATATACGCTCAATCTGATGAGCATTTTTCAACTCTGAACTCTCTGACCTTTAAAGCCTCTGAAATAAATCCAACTCGAAAGAAATGGTGACAAACAGCAGAGCTGGTCCCTTGGGTGCCTTTGGTCACACACCCATGGCATCGCTTGGCTGCATCCAGCACCACAGTGGTGGCAGCAGCAACTCCTGGGGACAGACAGACAGACAGACAGACAGTGGCCAAACTCTCCTCCCGTGCCCCCAGAGTCTGGAGGTGCAAAAATCCTCGTGGATTTTTAGAGGATTATCCTGGCATTCTGGCAGAGGTGATGGAATTAGGCTGGGGAAGGCAGAGTGTGCCTTACAGCAGATACCAAAAAAGCCACATTTTGCCCCAATTTGCAATTTTGGTTCCTTCTCCAGTTTGCCCAAGTGAGGTTACAATGCTGAATCAATAACAGAGTGATTTATGCCAAGATCTAAAACACCCAGGGCCCTCTTACCTTAGAAAAACCCTCAAATCCTGCCCAGCTGAAAGGAAAGCTGCTCCCAGTCACTCCACAAGCAACTGGGCTCAGAGGAATGAAAGTGTCACCCCAAACGAGCGATTTTCTGGGAGCAAATGAGACCACAGGCAGTGGTTTGGAGTGATGGGATTATTTTCTGAGCAGATGTTTAATAAACACATGGAGGCATCTCTGCCTTAGCATCCCCAGAACCATAAATGACAGAGATCATCCTTCAACCTTCACCTTTGCCAAAGGCTCAGCACAAGGAGAGGGAAGAGAGGAAATCACAGAGAGCAAAGCCCTCACCTCTTCTGCACTAATCCTGGTGGAGCATTTTTGCATGGAGGGAGGAAATTGTGTTCACAACCTCTCCTGAGCTTTACTGCTCTTCACTACCTGTCCTGGGGCCTCATACAGTATAAAATAGTGCCATCTACTGATTTATTTTAGCAGCTCCTGGGCATTCGGAAAAGCTGATTTTTCTGCTTAAAGCATACTGATTTTATCTTGAAAAGTGTTTTCTCTATCCCTTCATCATTGTATTAACTCTCTAACCAGGATGGGCTACTCCAAAAAGTACTAAAGCAGCTGCAAACTCATCCTGGAAGAAATTATCTCAATATTGGCAGGGCATTAAACCTACTGGTGTCAATGGGAAGTCCCTGGTGAAAAGGCAAGGATATGGTGCCGGTCTGGATTTTCCTCTGTGGAGCACAGGAGGGTGTCCTGGGGAATGCAAAGAGGGTGAGCTGTCTTCAGCAGTGCTCAAAAGTCACTTTGTTGCTGTGTGAGGTGCAGTGCAATCCCTTGTTCTGGGATTGAAGACAAGAGGGAACATCTGAAAGGAAGGACCAGAGACAGAGAGATGCAGCTTGAGGCAGTCAGGTGAGTGTCTTACATAGAAGGGGGGGAAAAAAAATCCTTCTTGGGAGCTGCACCCCTGTGGAGGGGAGGATGTGACATCTGTCAGCTCAGGCATTTTAGGGAAAGTCACTTCACAGAGGAAATATTTCCCTGCTAGCTTAAAAACAGGGGGAGAGTGATTTCCCTGGTTGGGAGATTGGTGTTTGGAATGTGTCAGTGTCGATATCGATATTTTGGGGTCACACCAAACTCACAGGGGAGAAGCGAGACCGGCCCCAAAGGTAGAAACACTGGGAATATTTTCACACTGCTCACAACTGCTCTGCACACAAAATCCAGACATGGGAGCAAAACAATGTGCGACGACAGGCTGGGAGAGCTGGGGGTGTTCAGCCTGAAGGAGGCTGAGGGAGAGCTCAGAGCCCC
>VZSR01000393.1:2802395-2838106 GCA_013398615.1 Brachypodius melanocephalos
TGGAGGATCAGAGGTGCGGATGGGCTCTCCGCTGGGATTGCCCTGTGTCAACACAGCCACGGCAAACGTGGGAGGAACAGAACACATCTGAGGGCTTTTCTGCTGCCTTTGCCCCTCAGCCTGCACGAAATCCTCACTCCTCACTCAATGGGAACTAATAAAGTGATGTAAATCACAGCTTTTCTAGGGAATGTTGCTAAAAAATGTGAGCAAATAGCGTTGATGTCAGATGCGGTGTGAGTGAGGATGGATTTCAATAAAATAAAAGCAGAGAAGAATCTCCATCTTGTGATCTGGTATTTGTGCCTTGAGAGAGTTGGTCAAGCCCGTGTGAGGCAGGGTGCAGAGTCACAGCTCAGCAGGGCACTGGGAAAGCCTGAGGGAGAAAGGGGTGGTTAGAAATGGGGATTTATTATCCAGTTTTGACCTGTCGCAGAAGAGCCTCAAGTATCAGCAGAGCCTCAAATGTGCTCCAGAGCATCCCTAAAGTTACAGGAGCTTTTGAGGGGCTGAAGTCAGGATCCAGCTGAAACCAAACCCGATAATCCCTTCCCAGAGCAGAAACATTTGGTGTTGTGGTTGTATCAGGATTGGTTATCCATGGGAAAACAGCGTGTTTTGGAGATCCTGTGTGAATGCAGATCCTGAATCTTCTTGTGAGCATCCCTCTGTGTGTTTGAGTGGAGAGCTGGACTCCAGTGGAAAGTGTCCCACCCATGGCTGGGGTTGGAATGAGATGATTTTTAAAGTCCCTTCCAACCCAAACCATTCCATGATTCTTTTTGAATGCTTTGCCAAAATGCCCCTTTCTCTCTGAGACAAATGGAAGAAAATGGAAATAATGTTTAAGGAACAATTTATCCACAGTTCATTAAGGTGAGGGATAACTGATCTAATCCTCACTCATTTCAGTGCTTTTCCATCATCTCTAGAATACCAGATTATCCAGGAACAAGGTGCTCCACTAAATATCCATTCAATGCTAACTGAGCTGATCCAGCTGTGACTATAAAACCCAAAGCCAGTGACTGGCAGGGAAAACTTTGGGATCATCATCATGGCATATTCATAATGTGCATTAAAACTGGGGATTCTTCACAGTCCAACACACCCAACATCATTTTTTGCAGTCACAATTTTAACCATTTTACTTTTGCACAGCATTTACACGGAGCATCACACCCCAGGTATCTACAGCAGCGGCTGCCAGGTTTCATTTACAGGCTTGAGCACATTTTTGGGTTTTTTTTGCAAACTTCCCTCCCTTTTTTCAGCTTGCCTGCTGCATGTCCCACCCCAAAAAGCTGCAAGGCTGCTGTGGGTCTGGGCAGAGCCCAGGAGAGGCTGGGAGAGAGCACGGAAGCTGCGAGGAGCAGAAAGCAAACTCGGGTTAGCAGCTGAAGAATGCTGCTATAGAATTGGCCAGACAGCCTCTTCCCCAGAGCTTTCCCGTGGGTAAAAGGCAGATCATAGCTCTTCCTCCCCATGAAAGGCACTTTGATCTCCCTTGATGAAATGCTTTATGCATTTGGGGAGTTGAGTGTAATTGGCTGGGATGGCTCAAGGCTCTTCCCCATCCCCAGAACTCCTCTGTGTTTGTTCTGAGAGCCTCACACAGCACACGAGTGCACCGCAGATCAAGGGGAGCATATTTATGGCTTTGGGAAAAATCTCCGAAGAGATCAGTGAAAATCCTCCTCCTGCATCATGAAAAAGCATTTTGTGTGGCTGCCCTGCCCTGCTGGGAGTCCAAGCCGTGTCCTCAGAAGCTGCCTGACATGTCCAATTATGAATTGCTCAGCAGTGGCTGCACAAGGGCTCGGCAATGTCTGCTGGGATTTATTCTCAGATATTTGGGCTGAGCATTCTGTCAGCCCTGCTGTCACCACTGAGGGTTGCCAGCCCAGCAAAGCAGTGGTGTGGCACCAGTGTGACAGCAGAGCAGAGCATTTCTCATCTACGTGGAGATGCACAGCTCTTACATCAACACTTATGCCTAGAAACTCTTCTTTTCTCACCTCTCCATGAATTAGGAAATTTATTCGCAACTCTTGTTTTGGTGTAGAAAGCAGGGTAAACAAGGCTCTATCTATAAAGTCACTTATTTTGTTAATGGACTGGAGGAAGGAAAACATTCCTGGCATTATGGTTTTATCAGCTTATAAACATGTGGTAGAAGCCTTCATGCCTTAGAATAACAGCAGGAACAAGAGTGGGAAAGGAAACACTGGGATCTGGATGCTTTAGTAAAGACAACCAGCAGCACAGCCCATTGTGTAACCTCACAGCTTTTCTTACTCCTCACCTCTGCAAAACACTATTAAATAGCCTTAAACCCGATTTTATAATTTTTTTTCATTCTTTATCAACCAATTACCTAGCCCTCTCCCAAAGCAGCAACAGCAAAAGCAACAAACAGTGGAATTTCCTGTGCTAAATCCAAAAGGGAGGTTTGAAGGTTAAAAAAGGTTTAAAAAGGTTTAAAAAGGTTAAAAATGGTATCAAGTGTGCATAATTTGTGGGATCTTGGAGAAGGAAAAAAATGTGAGCCATCATCTGGATGTCCTTCTGCAAACCCATCTCTAACACCTACAGCAGCCAGAAGTCCCTTGCCGGTCTCTGATGTCCCAAGGGCTGTGACAAGGACTTCAGCCATGAGCCCTCACCAGGTTTATTGTGCCCAGGGCCATTTCTGGGCTTCTTTGGCCAAAACTTTTGGGGTCAGGCCTTCAGACACGCTGTCCCGTGCTCGGCTACCAAGAAATGTAAGAGGACATCCTGGCTGAGAAAGTGCAGTCCTACTTTCCCTTCTTTATCTTTCCTGGAAAACGGGGGAAAAACGTGACCTGCTGGGACATGGCAGATCTGCATCTCCACCCCCACGCTGGGGATGAAGGAAGAAAAAAGGTCATCCAGCACTCAGCATATTTGGAAATTCTCTGGTGCACAGAGCAGACACCTCCAGATGTCTCCATCAGTGACGTTATTTATAAGAGGACCAAGCAGCTCGTTAGGCTAATTGCTCCTGGAGGGATTTAACTCCACTGAGAGAGCCTGAACAGGGCTCGACTGTTCCAGAGCATTTGCTGCCACTCCTCCCTTTGATTTACACCTCTCGTAAAATTTTATGGCCAGATTAGAATGAACTTCACTTGCACTATGGTTTAATAAAAGGTTTTTTTATGCTGAAGAAAAGCAAAAAATCAATGTGGTGACTAATTACAGCTTTAATGAGGAGAGGGAAATACCTCAAAAGGGGGGACTCAAAAAGCACCCCCACCCCCAGGACAGATCCATTTGGAGACCTGAGCCTGAAGGTTGTTGGGAGAGCAACAATAAAAAAGTCACATTTTAGAGAAGAGCAGTTTTGGATGGAGAAAGAGCAATGTGAGTTTTTATGGCAGATGTGAGGGAGTTGGGGTTCCAGTAAACAGGAGAAGGGAGTGAGCACTTATCAGTCACTCTGGCTGGAATGTCTTGGAGTTATTTGGCTGCTGAGCATGTTCTTATGGAGGGAAAAGTCCACTTTTAAAATAATCAGTTGCTTTGCAGAGATAATTTGGCCATACGGTGCAGTTCTGTCGATAAATTACAGAGCTCCCTGGGCTACACTTTGCTTCACCAACTGTAAGGCTACAACATAAATCCAAACAGAAAAAAAAGGACTTTTTTTCTTCCTTTCTTTCTGCCAGTGCAATACAATGTCACTGAAAATGGCCTTTATAGCAACGCTACGAACGCGTGAAAAACTGCAAGGAGGAAGGAGAATAAATAAGCAGGGTAAAATATTTACCATTCTAGACATCAGTAGCCAGGGGCAGATTGATGGGAAATGCTCAGTTTGGGGCTGACAGCCTTTAAATGACCTCTTCACAAGGCCTGCATCCTGGAATTCAGCACGCAGGGAGCTCCAGGGGGACGTGCAAGGCTTTGGTGGGAGCACTTTGCCGTGACAGCAGCAGGAATTACAGGTGTTCCCTCCTTCCAGATGCCGAGGGAGCAGCTCATCCCAACGAGGCTCCAGCCGCCCCACTTCTTGCAGATCATATGCTGCATTTCGCTCCTGGCCAAGGCTCACCTCCATTTATTGCTTTTTTGGCTCACAATTAATGCTTTTGGGCTGCAGAAGCACTTCCCAAGATGGATTTTTCCACCGAGAAAGGAGCCGCGGGTGAAGGACCACTTCATATGGTCAAAGCGTGGGGCTTGGGAGATTTATTTTAAATTAAATAAGTTATTCCATGTGTCCTGGACACAGGCTTGCTATAAAGTAATTTGAAATCCAGGGAGAAAACCCCCGACAGTCAATTTTTTTCAGTCCTTGGAGCTGAAATAGCCTACCAGTAGTTCATCACCTGGCAAATAAACCTGCCAGCTCCAAACTTTATTAATCATTTGCTGTACCCTGCTTGAACTTTTCCCAGCTGAACTCAGGGGTGCTCTAATTCTCCACCCACTGGTACCAAAAGAAACAAGTGGAGGACAAAAGAAGAGTGATGAAGGCTTCATCTCTGCCCCCTCCACTGTGGCAACAGGAACTGCCAATAATTTGGAAGCATCCCTACTTCTAAGCCTGGTTTCTGGAATTAGGAAACAGGCAGACCAATCCCTTCCATGAGGGGATTTTTATTATTATTATTTTTGGCCTGGACAGGGAAGGGTTTTTTTTAGAGTGATTTCTCAAACTGTAATTCCAGAGTCATAATTAACAATTTTTCTCATCATCTACACGCTCTGACACCTCCAAAACCTTGCTTTATTAGGTGCCTGCCTTCCACCTTCTAAATGTTAATGGTTTAGCCTTGAAGAAATAAGTGAAAGGGAAGGAGATGACAAGAGCTCCACAGAAAAAAAAAGGAACAGATGTTCCTGAGATCATAGCAAAACAAGCCACACACTTAATAGGAACAAACTGCGATGTATAACATCGTTATTTTCCTAACCTTCCTAAAATTACCTATTTGACTGATTTCTGAGGTGTAAAAAGAGGCATGAGGCCTTCCCTCCTGTCAAAGCACCATTGTCTGGGGTAATTTAGAAGCTCCCTGTTTCAGCACCTCGAGACCACGAGTGCACAGACAGATTTAATTCGTCTTGGGGTTTGTGCAAAGCTCACAAGAATGTGGCTCTTAATACCACTGTAACTGGAGGAGTGTTTATAGAGGTCCAGCTGAAATCCAAAGCTCTGAATCAGTGCCTATCCCAAAAGAAATGCACCCAGAAATCAGCTTGGCTCATCCAGAGGTGGTTTGGGATGGAAGGAGGGGCACAGCACCTGCACTTGTTGGGGTGCAGCTCAAGGGCACAAGTGCAGAACAGGGATGAGGTTAGAAATTAGGGAATTAGGGAATGGGAATAATGGGAATCTCAGCTGCAGGAGTGTGCTGATAAAATCAGCCTGTTACAGCACGCCAGCCTTGTTCAGTGACACATCCCAAATTGGGACATGTGTGTCTTAAATGCAGGTGGAATCATTTTATATTCATGCACCCACTCTGCATAAAAAGCTGTTGTAGCAATAAGTGTAAGAACTGCCTCAGAAAGGAAAAAATTTTCTTTAAATTCTATTAAAGTCTCCTCCAGCCTAAGCAGGGATTATAAAACAGCACAAAGATGTGCACCCAGATTTCACTATTTTCTGAAATAGAATGATGGTACTATTCTAATTATAGGGTGTCTTTCCTTAATTTCTCCTCTCCCCACTTTCCACTTAACTACATATATTTTTTAACATATTTTAAGTATGTTTAATTTTCAGTAATTAATGGCAAGATCCATCTAGGTAGGGAATACCTTGTAGGCTACCTTGGGCCAGTAGCTGTTGTGGATATTGTGATTAATAAGGCACTTACAAGGGAATGATGAGCAATTCAGATCCCTTTCTAAACTGGATTACCAGAGCCTGGCTTTCTTTCAGACAAGTGAAAATCATGTTTGTACCACTTATTTCATTGGCCATTAATGCTATTCCTAGAGGACACCCCACATAGATGTGCTTGCTCCTGCTCCTTCCACTTCATGTTTTACACAGCCAAGGACAAAACTATCAAATCAGTGCAGTTTCCTGTAACAGGTTTTTCCCACGTTTTAATGACTATAACAACCAGAGAGTTCAGAAACAGACAGTTTTTATTTCAAAAACAAATCTGAGAGAAGAGAGGAGCTGCTAAATTGGGTCAGTGATCCACGTAGCCTGAGGTCCTGGTCGTCACCGTGGGGAGCAGCTGGAAATTTAGGAAAAACACCAAAGGACAGAGCATGGAGTGATCCCTTCCAGTGCACTCCTCCTGCCATCAGACTTCCTTCCAATTGCCTCCAGACCACCCTGGTTAGCAACCACTGCAAGCTGCACTAATAAAAACACATCTCATTTCTCTCCAAATCCTTTTATACCTTTGACCTCCCCAGCATCCTGTGACGAGCTCTACACTCAAACCGGTGCTGTTTTTTTGCAGGGAATTACATTTCTTTGGAAAGCTGCTGCTTGCTAACATGGCTGAGGTGAGCCTGTAGATGATCATGGGGGAGAAGCATCGGTGGCAGGGTCAGGTCCTTCTGTTTCGGGAGCAAGCTGCAGATTTGGAACCGGCTGGGCGGCCTCGTCCCTGCGGGAAGAGCAGCGATGCTGAGTTGGTGTCTCGTGGCAGGGAGGAAGGACAACACCCCCTCCCTTTCATTCCTCCCACGGGGTTGATTTGGGAGCAGATAGGAGGTGGAGCAGACGGGAATTGTGTCAGCACTGCCAAATGGAGCCTCCCTGTGGCAGCTCCAGAGCTGGCCGGGGCTGTCCGGACGTGCGGAACGTGCCCTGTTTGGGTTTTATCCCAGGATTTCCCTGCTGGATCATCTCCTCCACCAGGCAGGTTTGGACAGCCCGAGAGGGGAGGGAGCAGGAGCTGCAGGTTCAAGTTCAACCAGCAGGTATTCTGCACTTTTGGCCTGTTTTATGTGCTTTAAATATGTGTCTGGTTTTCGGAAGGAGCTGAGCTCTCCATCTCCTGAAAGCCATTTATGGCATTTCCTCTGACAGCCAAGGATTGGTGTTTATTTTAAAAAGCAAACGAAATGTCAACAACAAAATTTGCCTTCTTCTTTCATGAGAGCAAAGACTCCATATGGAAATGGCTCCAGGGAAAGAGTGACAATCACCTGGCAGGAGGAGCAGCACTTCACTGAGAAGCGAAGAACATTTTTTGTAAATACACAAAGCCACTCATGTAGGGATTTTCTGAACATTTATCTGTTCAAATAAATTCTGTCCACAAAATCCCTTGAGCAAGTTTCACGCCGTAAACTGCCTCTGTTTGGGTGAGGATTCTATTTCTATAATGGGACAGATTTTCTAAATAAGAGAGAGTCCAGAATGGACCATCCTACAACTCATAAACCTATATGAAGAGCTACATAAAACCCACATAAACCTATATAACAAACAAATTATTGTACCCATGAAGTGCTTGTGCAATTAATTCCTTTTCAAATTATATACAGAGTTCTTGTCAACTTAATAAACGCATTAAGCACTAAATGAGCAACATTGTTTTACATCAGGTAAAAAAAATATCAGTGCACTTATGCTTCACATATCTATGGAGTTTGACCATACAAATCAATATAGGAGGATGGGAGTTTCTTTACCTCTTCTTGCCTGTCTTTATTTTACCTGTAATAAAATTCAACCAGGCCCCAGCCCGGTGTTGACCCATTGAGCTGGAAATCTGCAATGCACTCGTGGAAAACTCCACTCCCTGTCAGGCCATTGTACACCACAGGACAGCTCTGCTTATCCAGAGCTGCAGAAACATCAAAGCTCTTGCCACCTTGGAGAAGAGTAAAAAAGGAACAACGTCAATAATTTCCAGTAGTATTTTATCTCAAAAAAAAAAAAAATCCCAATATCTATTATTTTTGTGTAGGAGGGTTTTTATGCTTTTCTGAAGAGTGATAGTTCTGTCTGCTTTGTAAATCAAGAAAACTGATCAACCATATTTCCAGCTGAACCCACCTCAGAACAGATGTTTTGACACCCCAAAAAAGAGGAAATCACTATTTTATGTGGATTATCACAAGCAGCAGTCACCACAAACAGAATCTGTAACTCTCTTCCTCTGAAACCTGTGGCCCTGATCCTGCAGTGGGCACATTTCACCCAGGACACAGCACACCCATAATTCAATTTAAGCAGGGAAGTGCCCATGGCAGTGGGGTTGGAACCAAAGGATCTTCAAGTCCCTTCCAACCCAAACCATGATTTTATGGTTCTGGGTAGATTTCTCACGGATTTCCCCAGGATCACATGGAATCCCAGGGAATAGTCTTTCCTCCACTGAAGGAACTGCATGCCAAAATCTTACCAGCAGTAAAACTGACTCCGTAGTGATCCTGGATAACCCCATCCTCAGCCAGCTCAGCCAGGGAGGCGTTGGACCACTCAATGCCAGCCTTTCTCCCATCAGGAAAAAACACATAACCTACAGTGAGGCTGGAGGGAAGAGCAATGGAGCAGCTTTAAAGTTCAACCAAAACTCAAATGCACCAGAATGATGGCAGAGAGAATTGGGACAGTTCTGCCTGGAGAAGAGAAGGCTCTGGGGACTTCCAAGAGAGATGGAGAGGGACTTTGGAAAAGGGCCTGGAGTCCCAGGATAAGGGGAAATTCTTCCAACTGCCAGAGGGCAGGGTTAGATGGGATATTGGGAAGAAATTCTTCCCTGTGAGGATGGTGAAGCCCTGGCACAGGTTTCCCAGAGAAGTTGTGGCTGCTCCATCTCTGGAAGTGTCCAAGGCCAGGTTGGATGGGGCTTGGAGCAGCCTTGGGGCCATGGACATTGGTCTTTAATGCTCTGGATGCAGGGAACACCAGTCAGCGAGGCAGGGATCCCTGTGGAATGCAGACTACAGTCAGACACACCTTCCCAAGCAGCTGGAAGTGCTCAATTTGTCCCTCTAAATCATCCAGACAGACAGGCAGCTCCATCAGCCCTCAGAGGGGAAAGGAAGCAAGGGAAGGTAAAAGCTGTCCTTGTGACTAACTGCAAGTGAAAAACTGGGAGTAGGGAGCATGAGAGCGTGGATGGAAACTGGGGTGTCCAGGTTCAAAGCAAGAATTTGCACACAGATGTCCTGCAGAGCAGCTTTTGCCACCTCTGAGATGAGTGTTTTTAGCAACATGAAGTTCTTTGGTCACTTACTGGGTTGTGGTAGCTGGCATGTTAATGACTGTTAAATGTGCTGCAGTCCCATCCTGCAAGAGAGAGAAAGAAAAAGCCAAAGTTGTGAAGATTCATTTCTGGGGGCCCTTCACTGGCTGGACCAAGAAGACACCGGATAGAACTCAGCTTAGGCAATGTGCTATGGCTTCATACTTTAAAATCCTCTCACTACACCTTCCATGAAAATCTGGCTGCAAACAAATCCAGGAATATAAACCAAACTCATTCAGAGCAAATTAAGGACAATGGGAACAACAGAAAGTCCACAGCAAGAGGACATAGGAGAGAAACAAAGCCTGAAAAGAAATACAAAACTTGTACTGGTGTACTTTGACCAGATTTCTCTTCTAATCTGTTTTAATCCATGTCTGGGAACAGCAGATAGGGAAAACGTTAAGAAGGAACTGGAATCTCCTGGTTTTATTAATTTCTCTTCCATCCTTAGGTCTGGACTCTTTTATGCTCCACTTGGGCTGCTCTGAGGCAAATTTAAGCCTCCTCTGATGCCATAAATGTACAGACACTCAGGGTAAGAGGACTCCAAACTTCAACCTGCAATAAACTTCTTAATGAAGTCAGCTGGCTTTTAATTAGGGGCGGAACAGCCACAGTCACTTTGAGTCTTGAAGAACTGAAGAGCAGGGTTGGTTACACACATTGTGATGCCAAAGCTCAGTCAAAGGTACACAGGCACATGATAAATCAGGATTTGCACAGAAGTGGGATTTTCCAAGCTGGGAAAAGAACTTTTATTCTGACTTCAGTCTAAACCCCTTTAACACTGTCTACAACAGAGAGTTTTGATTTATGCCTGGCTTGGCAAAGGAAATGCCTTTTCAGGAGCATCTGCTGGGCTTGGCTGGCGGCTGGCAGCCCTCAGCATGGCCCTGGGCTGTGCTGCCAGCAGCCACAGCACTGCCTCTCCCCCACACTGCACAGCAGAGAATTATGGCTCAGCACAGGCAGAAATATTTGCTGACTGCTGTCATGAAGGCTTAGGATGCTTCAAACACCTCAGGCTGCCCATTAATGGGAATGAGCACTGCAGCAACTCCACAGAGTGCTGGGTACTTGCAGCAGCTGAGAATCCCTCCTGTAAAGCTGCCTGCCTAATTTTTCTTGAAAAGGTCCAAACAAACTGTTTCAAGTTATCAAAACAAGTCTTGCTTCAATCAGTGTAGCAAAATCTCAGTTTTTACACACACAGCTCTGCCTTAGAGAGCTGCTCCGAACACTGATCTGGGCTAATGGTGCCACCAGTGAGCACTTCTGATTGTGCACCATGGATGTTCCCAAAGTCCTTATTTCTGGATACTTAAATCTGCCTGAAAAGCTCAGAAAAATTTCCTGGTTAAGTAGCACCTTGCCACGCTAATACCTACTTCAAAGCGTGCCAAAATCATGACATAACGGAAAATCTCAGCCCAGCTCCGGACACCTGCAAAAAAAAAAAAAAAAGAACAAAAATCTCCCGACCTGAAGCTCAGCATTGCTGGGAAATGTGAACTAACAATCCCTGACTTCACAATAACTTTTTTGGATAAAGAAATATCCAGTCACTGTTGACGTGGTAAGCACTGTGTGTCCCCGAAACAGTGATGGTATTTCCTCTGGAATGTCTTCATTTCATGCCCAGGCATGGAACTGGTTATTTTAACAGATAATCCTTAATCTCACTGCCCTGCCCGTGCCAGCTGCAATGCAGGTATTCCCAAGGGAGGGAATTTTTTCCAGTGCTGTTACCATAGGAGTGGCTCCGAATGCCTTTGAGGGAAAGTTCAGTTTTCCCATCATTTCCTATTTCAATCTCTCCAACAGACTGGCCCCACTGCTCGTGTCGGAAATGCTTCTCCCTTTGTCTGGAAGAAAAAAAGGAGTGGATCAGCACAGGCAAGATGTCCAGCTCTCCTCAAGAAGCCAATCTGATGGATTTATCTCCCAAAATGAAGGAAAATTCAGAGCATCTGGACCATGGCTATCCCAGATTTTACACACCACTTCTACATTTCCCAGTTACTGTTACATAATGAGACACCTGAGGATGAAACAACAGTAAATTCTCACCCTGACAGAATAAAAAAATCACCTTTAATTAAAGAAATGCTGAGCTGCCAGACAGCTGCTGCTCAGAACGCAGCAGGTATCACCAAAACCCACACATTATTGATATACAGAATTTCTGCTACTATTTAGACAACACACAGAAACATACTTTCTGCTTCTATTTAGACAAAACGCAGAAAAGATTTTCATCTTTTTGGCTCTTCAGAGCTTGTATAGTATTTTAAACACCCACTTCAGCTTCTTTCTCACAGGATTATATTCCTTTTCTTAGCTATACCTGACCATTGACTTTGGAAGCTGCCTATATCAATGAAAAAAAGAAAGAATAAGGAATATTCCTGATGCTGAAGGTGTCACTCAGGTATCAGGAGAATCCCGTCTGTGTGCAGGATTCCCCAGGTGTGGTGTGGCATTGAAGCCAGGAGCCATGCCCTTTAATAGAGCCCTTCAAATTAATCCTGCCTTCTAAAATCAACTATAACACACAGCAGACGTCAAAGAGAACTGTAGAAAAAATTATTATTAACCCCAGAAGACCAGAATAATTATTATTATTATTACTCCCATTAATCTTGCCTCTCACTTTTTGACCCTCTGGAAGAGCTTGATGGTCCAAGGCTCCTGGGCTAAAGCACGAGCAAATGTGCTGGGGTTACTGTCAACATTAAAGTTAAAAACGTCTGTGGAGTTCTCCCACCTAGAAAAAGAGAGAGGAAAAAAAGAGACATTATTAGCATTCAGCTCATGCTAGGCCAAGTTGTGCACTTGCTACTTTGACAGAGGCAATCTTGGTATTTTTATTGGAAAATTCTGATTTTCGCCATTTTAAATGATGTGAGCTTACTGTACATCCCAGAGCAAAGATCAAAATCTTACTGCAAAGAGAATTTAACTGGTACAAGCTCTCCTTCCTCTTCACTCCACTGCTGTCTGTAGGATCCTTTCCTGCAAGGCAAAGCACTGTAATTTTCATCACTCCTAAACAAACAACAAAATATTTCTTACATGTTTGGAATCGGGTGCAATAGAGGAATCTATAATACTGTACAGCACCAGGTATAGTTTCATTCCTTAAATATCAAAGTGTCTTAGTTACCAAACAGCTTTTGGTTCAAGCTGGTTAAAGTTAAGATAAATTTAAATCTACCTCCAGATAATACTGAAAAAGCCTTGGTTTTATGTGTAGATAAATTAAAATAGGGAGTGCTGCACTACCTGAGCAATCCATCAAAATTTATCTTCCAGCACATTTGGGGCTCCAAGTATTCCATAGTGAGTCCTCCTCCACTCCAGATCTCTTTGGATTCATCTCTCACCATCATGTTTGGATGCTGTGGGTGCTAAAAAGAGGAAACATTTCAGCAAAACATTTGCTTAATTCAGTTGTGAGGATGCCACAAAGCAGTCTTGTTATACTAAATATTACTAAAAACCCAAAATAATGCACATCAATTCTCTCTTTTTTTCTCTGTATTCCCCAAACAGGATTTCTCCTGCTTTTTCTGGTCATGGCTACTTAGTGAAACAGATTCGTGAACATAAAGAGAGTGGAGTGCAAAGGGATTTATGTCAGGTCTCCTCTCCTTCTTTACTATGTAGTCAGCTCTTAACAAAAAAAAGAAAATCTGCAGGCAAAAAATCTGATTAATGATATCTGATTAGGCTTTCTTTTCAGCAAGAATGAAGCAGATGTGCATAAAATTCCCCAAAAGCTTTCCCTTTTCTTTTAAAGAGGCAATTCCAAATGGTTTTTATAGCCCTAAAATTTAAAAAAAAAAAAAAAAAGGAGGAGGGGAACCAACCATAAGCAGAAAATGGAACTCATTAACCATGTGCTGCACCTGATTGGAAAGGCTGGATGCTCAATTTCTTCCTGGAGGGTTTAATTAGCCACTTTTTAGAAACTATTCTGTCTTGTGCAGATTATGGGAAAGTGGAATGAGTGTCAGATCCTACTGAAAAAGGGACATACTCGGTACTCTGACCCGTTCTGCCCCTGCCTTTAGACTCAGCACTGGTGTATTGCTGGTGTGAAGATGCAGAGAACAGAAATTTTGGCTTGGGATTCTGTCACAGGTTTAAGAAAGGAGTTAAGCACTGCTCCTGAACTTCATCCCACTTACTTCAAACTCTCCTACGCCATCCAGCCTCAGGAAGAGCCACATCTCACAGAGGCCAGCGGGACGCCTGGCGAGGCGAGCGATCACAAAGGTCCTGTTGGTCTCTGCAAAGCCGGTGAAGTACAAGGAATCGAGCGCCTGGGAAAAGGGAAATGGATTTCAGCTCCAGCTGGAGGCAGGAAAGGGAGGGGACGAGGTCAGCGATCCTTTGTTTTCCATATGCTTCTGCTCAGGGATCAGATTTTACTTTCGGTTTTTGTATTTCATAGCAAGGCACCCCGAGAACAGCCAGAGAAACCTCAGCCAAAAGACAGGAGAGCTCAAATAAGAAAAAGTGGGATTGGGCAGTGAGGGGTGCCAGGCAGCAGGATGCAGGGAATGGGAGCACATGAGGGATTGCCAGGGAGACATAAGATACTAGAAGGCAGAGGATGCAGTGGGGTGGAGATGAGATGGAGGTGATGTAGGTCCAGGGAAGCATGAGTCCAAAGGGGAAAAGGTGTTCTGAGGGAACCTGGGGATGCCAAGGATGGGAGTTCCAAGACTGGGGGAATGTGGGGATGCCGGGGATGGAGTGCCAGGTGAACAGGGAGATGGGAGTGCCAGGGATGGGGGACAAGGGCTGCCAGGATATGAGAACAGAGTGTCGCAGAAGCGGGTCCCAGGGAAGGGGGTCTCAGGATCGGAGGTCCCGGGCCACTCACGTGGGGGTCGGCGCGGAGCGGGCGCGGCCGGCGCGGCTCGGCGGTGCCTGCGGCCGCCCGCTGCCTGCAGGCTCCGAGGCAGAGCAGGAGGCAGCCCAGGGTCCAGCGCTTCAGCGGCACCCAGGCTCCGGGGGCGGCCGCTCGTCCGGCCCCGAGCAGCGCCAGCAGCCCCGCGGCCGCCAGCGCCAGCAGCGCCGGCACCGACGGCATCGCGGCTGCGGAGCGAGGGGTGCGGAGCGCGGGGTGCGGAGCCCGGAGCGATGCGGGTGCCGAGCCCGGAGAGATGCGGGACCCGGTGCAGGGCTGGTTCCGGCCGCCCCCAAACCCCGCCTCGGGGCCGCTCCCCGCCGCGTCCCGGGATGGATCGCGGTCATTTCCGCGAGGGGCTTGTCCAGCTCTGGGAAGTTGCATTTGCTGGTTTTTTGACTACGCACTCCAAGGAAAGTTCAGGCAGCTCTCCTGGAAGGAGACTAGAGGAAACTCTCCCGTGATAGGGTGCAGAAAAAGCGGAGCAGAAAAACTGCTCTCTTCCCCGAGCCTCCCCACTCTTTGCTGCAGATCTCCGTTTGAGATTGGAGATAGGGAATAAGTGTTTCACTAGGAGGGTGGTGGAACACTGGCACAGGCTGTCACAGGGGCGGTGGATGCCCCATCCCTGGAAACGTTTGGATGCAGCTTTGGGCAACTTGAGGATGGCCGTGGCATCCATGGGGAGTTGGACTGCAAAAAGATCATTCCAAATCAAACTATTCTATGATCTGTGATCCTGTTTTATTGGGCTCTTGGCAAAAGTGGGTCCTTCACTCACTCCCAGTGCCAGCTCCAGCCAAGAGAAATCATTTCATTCAAGGAACCAAAAAACCTCACCTACAGCAGGCACCTCAGCATCTCTTGTAGGTACCATTTCTAGAAGCCATATTTTTGAAGGCTTTTGGCTGGCTGTACAAGAGATCTTTTTATTCTCTTTACAATTAGCATTTAGTCTCATTTCCCTACACGGAAACAAACCCAGCCTCTCAGGAGAGGCTGAAGTGCAGCTGATCTCACTTTGGAGAAAGCTGGGGCTCTCAGAACCTGTGCTTTCTTTGTCTCCTGGGTGTTTGGACCCTCTGTTAGCTCTCCAAACATCTCAGTGAAATCCCTGTCACTTGCAAAAACATTTATTGTGCATTTTTATGCCTTGTTTCAATTGTGCCTCAGTTTGGTTTTATAACCACCTCTGCCCTGGTTTGTGTTTAACAGATCAGTACTTATGGTTCTTTCGATTTTCTCCTCTGAATGTAACTCATTTTTAAGAACCTCCTGAGCTCTGCTGCTCCTTTTTGCCCTTTTCCCAGTTTGTCCTGATGCTGATGCGCACTTACACTGTCTCGGCGATCGTGTTTCTATTGCTCCCTCAAAAACTTCTAGCGCCTTAGATGTTCCTTTTTACCTTCTTAAAAAGGTTCCTCAGTTTTCCACAGCTCCCCTTTTGGGAGACCAGGCACAGCTGTTCTGTGCTGCTTTACTGCTGTCCATGGGCCACATCACATTAAAAGGAGAAGAGCAGAAGGCACCAGAAATTCAGACAATGAGGTTCAGAAATTAATTTCTGTAAATCATCATTGCTTCAGTCAATACTGAAGGGACACATCTTAAAGTTAAGCACCTAGAGTAGGCAGAGAGCCAATAAGGTTGTTTTCCAGGGAGCCAGAGGGATAATGAGGTTGTTTTCATACTTCAGATTGTGCTGTGGAGGGACTGAAAACAGTCTGAAAGAAAGAGACGTGTCACAATGTTATCACCCTGCACCTGCAGCACGGCAGGTGTGGCTCAGCCCACAGAAAGGCTGCAAAGGGAATGGATTGTGAAAAACAGCTTCTCTTTTTTGCTAGAATTTGAACACATTATTGACACAAAGCAATAGTCAGTGGGGAAAGATCCACACAAATGACAAACCTTTGGGACTTTACAAACGTGCACACAATTAAATCCTCCTCTGCCTGAGGTGGAAGGGGCTATAACAAATGACAGATTCTTCTAAACTCTTTATTTTCCCCCCAATGCAACCCACGAGCAGCTTTGCTGCCCTTCCCCAAATTGGAGCCCTTACACAAACCGCTTGAATTTCAATATTTGCATTTCTGAGGGGAGGAGAAACGGGGCGTGGATATTTCATGCCTGATATGTGAATAATCATGCCAAACCCCCCCGGAGTCTCCTCAAGCCACCCCAAGGTGATGGCATTGTGTGTGTGTCCCTACGGAATCTGTCACAGAGATAAGCTCCCTTCCTTCCTGTGAGGACAGGACACATGGAAACAATTTCTTTCGTGCCACCTTCTGTTTCCACACCTCTTAGGTAATTTGTTTGAGGACTTGAAGTTATCTCTGGCAAACAATTTATCTTGGCAATATTATTCATGGGTTCCAAACCACCAGGACTTGCAGAAGAACCAAACTCCTGACATGTCTGGGGATGTTTTTAGCGTGACAACACCAACTCTTTGTGTATTAAAACAAGCCCAAGAGCTGCTCCACATGCTCAGCAAAAAATGTGGGAAGGAAAATACTCAACTGGTTTGTTTTTAAGATCAGGAGGAAATCAGGAACCTGCACGGGGCTAAAACACAAAGCAAAAGCAAGCTGAACTTAAGAATTTCTGGTTAGTATAAACTTAAGCTTCTGCATAAAGTCTTAAGCATCTGCAATATTGCTAAAAAAAAGATGTCACAGTACCTAACATTTTTGTACCTCCTGGGTAATTCTGGTATCTCAGTGACCCTGAGATAAAAGCATAAGAATGGTAGTTTTTTCAAGGTTTAAACTCACTATAATTTAATGTAAAATAACAGAATACTACTTTGTTTTCATTTTTATTCCTGCATAAATAACATATTAGTTACATTAAGGAAAACACCGAGGGAGAACGAAGCTTTAGAAAAAGATCAGCTGTTATGATTTTGTGTCTACAAATATTTACATCGTTATATTTGAATAGCGGAGACATTGGCATCGACTAATTTCTTTTCATATGCGCAACCAGCTGTTGGGAAATAGAAGAAAATCTGTGAAATCAAGCTTTTCAGAAGTCCCCAATATTTCAGCACAGGAGAGGAGACAAACAGGCATGTGAGCAGCTGTATTTTATTGCATTTATCAGCACACACACTGCACTGGCTGCCCGTGTCCCACTAGATGGTGGTCATGCTACAAGGAAAAAAAAAAGGATGCAGGAGCGTGCCCGGGTGGTCATCGTTTCTGTTTGTCATCCTTCAGCGTTTTTAATTTGTTTTTAAAGTATCCTCAGCTCACACACGGCAAGGTTTGCCGTTTCGCCTCTACTTTTTGAGCCACTGGGTCTGTATTTTTCCTAATGCACGGTGAGAAACCCTGAATGAGTGTCATGTAATAATACATCCATATCAAACTATTTAACTACTGATGTTCAAGCATAGTGAACAACCGCTGAACATGCTGTTGAATTAGGTGCCAAATCACGTTCCTGAGATTCTCGGAAATGAAATCATGGTTTCACAGATGGTTTGGGTGGGAAGGGATCTTAAAACTCATCCAGTTCCATCCCCTGCCACGGGCAGGGACAGCTTCCATTGTCCCAGGTTGCTCCAAGCCCCGTCCAACCTGGCCTTGGATACCGCCAGGGACGAGATACGAGTCAATGAGGGACTGTATTGAAATATGACCATGAAAATATGCGTAGACATAAAGGAAAAATTCTTCATGGAGAAACCGGAGTAACACCCACTGCCTCCGTGGTGAGTTCTCGTAGGGGCGGGGTGATATCCCGTCCTGCAGAGCTGCCTCCAACCCTGGAGCCCAGCACAGGAGGGACCTGGAGCTGCTGCAGAAGGCATCAGGATGATCAGAGGGATGGAGCAGCTCTGCTGGGAGGAAAGGCTGGGAGAGCTGGGGTTGTTCAGCTTGGAAGAGAAACTTCAAGGTGACCGAATTGTGACCTTCAGTGCCTGAAGGGAGCCCAAGGGAAGGATGGAGTGGGACTGTTTATAAGAGCACGTAGTGACAGGACCAGAGGGCATGGCCTTAAACTGACAGAGTAGGTTTGGATTAGACGTTAGGAGGACATTCTCCCCGCTGAGGGTGGGGACACCCTGGCAAAGGTTGCCCAGCGAAGCTACGGCTGCCCTATCCCTGAAAGCGTCTCAAGCCGGGTCGGACGGGGCTCAGCGCACCCTGGGACAGCGCCAGCTGTCTCTGCCCGTAGCAGGGGTTGGTATGGGACAATCCCTGCACTCCCACCCCGCTCCATTCTGGGCACTGCGGGTGTGCCCGGCCGCGATCCCGCCCCTGCCCTCAGGGCCGCTCCAAGGGCGCCCCGCCCCGCCAGGCCCCGCCCCGGCCCCGCCCCGCCCTCCGCGCCTGCGCTGCGCCGCGCGCGCGTCCCTTCCGCCTCCCGCGGAAGCGCCGCCCCCGCCGCTTCCGGGATCCTGCGGCTCCTCGGGAGCCTCGGGAGCCGCGGGCGCGGTGGCGGCGGGCGCGGAGCTCCAGCGGCCGGGGCCCGGCCCCAGCGCCGCACCGCGCCGAGCGCAGCGGGGCCGCCCCCTCTGCTGCCGCCGCCGCTGCTGCTGAGGTAAATCCCATCGCCGTCCCTCCCCGCGCCCCGGCGGGTCCCTGCGGGAAGGAGCGCGGTGGCCCCGGGAAGGGCGAGCGGGGAAGGTTAGCGGGGATGAGCCGCCTCAGGCCGGCCTGTGCGCTGGGCTGATGTTTGGGAGCAGTTCAAGGGGTGTTCCTGCGTCTGCTGTCGCTTTCCGCGTTACTTACAGCCCCCCAAAATAATTAAGAATTATCCATGAGCAGCTGCGGGAGGAAGCCGGGCCGTGTCCCTGTGCCCCAGTGCGGTGTTGTGGGGCCCGAGGTGCTGGAAGGGGAACTGGAAGGGCAGCGAGCGGCTCCCGTTTGACTCCCACCCTTCCGGCCGTGCCCTGGCGCTTGCTCCGGGGGGTTTCCCTGATTGATGTGGTCTCATTTTCCTCATTTCCAGGAGAGAGGACCAGGAAGTGGGAATGCAAATAGCTCTCAATGAGAGGGTGGGTTCGTGCAGCACAGCGTGTGTGCGATCTGTGCCGTAAAAAAAAAAAGGGATTGGGAAATCGCTGGCTACTTTTTTGTGCTGAATACCCACTCGAGTGATGGTATCAGGATGCAGAATTACAGTGATGTAACTGTTTGCTTTGCTGGAGACATAATTAGGTTGAAGTCACCGTGACTGTTCACATTAACAGATTTAAATTAGCTCTTTTGAAGTGAATGCTCTCTGACTTTGAAAATTTACAGATAAAAAGGAGCCGTGCTGGTTCATTAGGAGATGAAACTGATGTGAAATTTTAGCGGTTTGAGATTCAATAGCTGAGATTTCTCTGTGGCTGAAATGAATTGGTAATACTTTTATCTCTCTAAAGCTTCTTGGTTTTCCTTTAGCATAGTGTATTTTGTATCATACAGATCCGAAGGATTTCTTTTTAATGTCTTTTACGAGGATGGAGAACTTTTAAGGAAAGTGAATTGATGGAATTTTGCAGTGGTTGAATGGCTGAACATGAAGAACATAAAAGAAATGTGAGGATTTATGTGTCTGATATGAGGAACAATTGAAATAAAGGCTTGAACATTCCTCTATTGAATATTGGAAGTTGCTAGTGAGAATAGTTTGACCAAGAGCATTATTTTGGGGAACCTGGGAGGAAGAATCACATGGAAATGGATGTAGATGTGGATATAATAGCTGACATAAAAATATGCTTGCCAGCTTGATATCACAGAGCAATCACTGTATGTGATACCTGAGCTCTTTTCAGCTGAGTGTGAGAATAGAGTGTGCACTGATGAATGCAAAAATTAGAAATAAAAACATCTACTCTCTTAAGTAGGATGTGATTCATGCAATTGCTGTTGGCAAAGAGGTAAAACTTTTGGCTTTCGCATGCCAGTGTTGCTACTGGTGTGAGCCTGCAGCCTTGTGGAGTCTAATCTGAATTTGAGCCTGTGGCCCTGTTCCAGAAGAGGCAGAAATCAAAGCCCAGCCACAGATTGTGTTTGTGTCCTTCTCAGGTGAAGGTTGTTGAATCCAGGAGTGTTTTGTCCTTGCTGCTGTACCCCAGTGAACTCTAGGTGGATCAGGTAGTGTGTTTGGTTCCTTGCTGGGCAGCAAAGTCATGTGTAATACATTTTCTTTGACTTTCACATCTCAGAGTGAAAGATGTGTTGTTGAAAAGATATCCTGCTGAACATCTCTGGTGTTACTTTGTGCTTATGGAAGTGTGATTTGGTATCACAAATCTATTTCATGTCTGATAGCAAAGCTTTGTAATACTTTATGCAAATGTGTGTTCTGAATACACACATCAGGGTGTTTTCTTGCATTTTTAATAACTTCTTTTACTGTGAATTCTAATTTCTGGCGTTTGAGGATGTAAAGATGTTACTGGCATAAATCATAGAAGTGGTTTCAGTTGGAGGGGACCTTAAAGATCATCCTGTTCCCACCCCTTGTAGGAACATCTTCAGCTAGATGGGATTGCTCAGAGCTCCATCCAACCTGGCCTTGAACAATTCTGGGGATGGGGCAACCTGCACCAGGGCCTCACCACCCTCACAGGGAGGAATTAATTCTGCATATCTAAACTAACTTTCTTCTCTTTAAGTTTGAAAAAAGACATATGTAATTAGGTGATCACCTTCTTCCACTAAACCCAGTCATTTCAGAAGGCCATCTTTCTGCTGATCATGAATTTATAATGTAACTTCTTCAAAAGTTGTTTGGGTTTGTTTTTTTTTTTTTTTTATTCTAGTAGTATATCTGCATTTTAGGCCTGAGTTTCAGTACCAGTGAGGTGGAGGTCAGGTGAGATATTCCCAACCTGAGAATTTCAAATAACCCCTAAAAGTGAAACTGGATTGGGTCAGGTTTAATATAACCAAGTGTGCAAACATAACATTGGGCATAAAGCATTGAATAAATTGGTGTTCTGGTGCCAGATGAAGATTTGTAAAATGTCAAATGAAAAATGTGTTACTTGGTGTATTAGAGATTGAAGTGTAGCACTTTGACCTTTTGTACTCTAAGTATGCAACAAAGAGTAAATTTGGTTAAGACAGGCATTGAAGCAAAGAAATGAAGAGTAGAGGGAAGCTGTGACCATCTCAGTGGGGATGCTGAGCTCTTCATAAAGGGAGAGCTTTCAAACATTGATCCTCTTCCCTTGGAGGGACCAAGGTGGGGGCCCTGGTGTGGGCAGCTGGAGAGGAGAAGGATGGGGCAAATCCCATGAGAATGCCTAAATCCATTATTCCTGCCAAGCTGATCTGAGGGGACACTTGCACATAAAGCAGGCGGTGATAAACACAGATTTTGCACAGGGTTGCAGTTGGGATTTGGGGCTGACTGAACTAATCACGTCCCTGTCTCGTCAATGAACTCTCCGTGAGCAATTGCAGCTGATGACTCCGAGTTGAATATTTCACCTGCAGAGGCTGAGTATGTCATGTTCCATCAGCTGTCACCCCCAGCTCCAAACGGGTGGGTGACAGTGCACATTAATGTGAGACACCCCACCTGGCTGCTCCTGTGTCTCTGCTCAAATGCCACCTCAGTGACAACTTAATGGGTGTGGGTTTCACAATATTATGAAGTTTTAAGGAGAGTCTAAAAGCTTATTTGCAAAGCAAACCACAAAGCAATCACAGCTTCCTGCAGTGATCCAGAAGATAAGGGAGGGGGTGTTTTTAAACTAAAAGAGGGGCAGTTGGCATTTGATATCAGAAGCTTTTCACAGTGAGGGTGATGAAGTTATAGCACAGAGGATCTGTGGATGCCTCTTCTCTGGAAATGTGCAAGCTCAGGTTGGGTGAGGGTTTGGAGCAACCTGGGAAGTGTCCCTGTCCATGGCAGTGAGGGGCTCTAAGTGACATTTAAAGGTCCCTTCCAACCCAATCTATTCAATTATTCTGATATGTTCATAATAAACATTTGCATTACCGTTTAGCCTTGTAGCAGAATGTTTGAGTTTGTTTAAATAAGGTAAGAGACTTCTCCTTTTTAATTCTCCTTGAACTGAGAAATTTTGAGAATGGGTACTGAAGAACTCCACCAGGAATGTTGTATTTGGAGTATCCATTTCTAACAAGCTGCTTTCAGAAGCTCTTCAAGAAAGTGACTTTGTATTTTCTGTAGGTCTTAAATGTCAGAATCTTTATGTTACTCTCAAAATATATTAAGTTAACCTTGCAAATAAGAGTGATTTCCACGCCACAAAATTTACTTCAAATAGATAGAGAATAAAACCAATGAAGAAGAAAACCCTAGGTGCTTCTTTAGGCAGCTTTAATCAGACAGCAATTCAGGCCCACACCTCTTCTGTTCTCTTCCCCAAATAGAAATGTAATGCAAGATTCTGTGCTGCAGTCCTGCTCCAAATGCCATGTGGTGATTTCCAAAAGTTAACAGCTAAAAATGTCAAGCTTTCAAATACCTGGTCTTCTAAATCAAACACAAACTTTTTCATTGTAGCTACGTTCAGCCTGTTTCAGAGTGCTACTGTTGGTGTGTGTTATTTGAATTTAATAATATTTTCCTGGTGCAGCTTTGCTAATCAGTTTGTTGGTGATGTCTTTTCAGATTACATCAGACATGACTATGTGAATAACCAGGGATAACCCAAAGGCAGGACAGCATGTCAGAATAACATACAAAACATTTTTGAGGTATTTGATTTGTTTTGGATTTCTTTAATTGTACTATTTTTTGTTGTTGTTGTCTTTAAGGCATTTAAGAAAAATGAATGCAGTAATTCTGTGCCATTCCGTACTTAAAACATTCCTTAAAAGTTTGAGAAGCCATTTTTTGATTAAGTAATAGCTGATTTGCATGGTTATTTACATGATCTTCATGTTCCAGCTGCTAATTATGTATTTTTATGAAACTTAAATTTTCTTAACCACAAGGGGTGGTGATGTCCCAAAGTGCTATTGGATTTAATTGGCACAGATTGTAGTTTTAACTGTGAACACTTAAAAAGATCAGGATAATTTGAACTGGGTGAAAAGAGGGCCTTATTTAGGTTAAATTAAGCTTTAATTACTCTTCAGGGAGATAAAATTCATTTTTTCCTAAGGTAATTTTCTAGTGTATGACATCTTCATCCTTGGCTTAGCAGCTGCATTCTGGTTAGAGAAAGGAGTTTTGTCCAAAAAACCCCCAATGTGTGAACAGAAGACACAATTTAACTCCTAGAAATTGTAATATATCCAAGCAGCAGAGCTGAATTTCAGTTTGTTCTGTTCCACAAGCACAGAATGTGTCCTTCAGACACCTCACAGTGTCCTGAGAGCTTCCCAGCTATTTTTGCAGTTGCTCTCACATCTCTCTGCTGCATCTGCATGTATTTATTTCCATTTCTGGTTTCTTGGATTGCTCCTGCTTGGTTCCAACATCAAAGCTTAAGGATCAGAAGGATTTCCTGGGCAGAACGTGTTATTCTGATTCCTGATAAAGAATTTTTAAAGCATGTAGACAAACACAGCTTCATCAAAAACCATCTCAGTGCCAGTGTCTTCACCTGGTAATGGCCACTTGGACCATTCCAGAGGGACAAAGTGATCCCATGTTCAAGGTCTTGGGATGAAAATTGCAGTGCAAAATCCCTACAGTCATGTACAGGCTGCCATTAATAAGGGACAAAAAGAGAGACCTCTGTGTGCCTGTCATAAATCAATAGAAATGCTTTCAGGTTTCTCTCAGGCATGGCCTTTAAGAGCAGGAATCAATATGATTTTTAGAACACAGTAGACTTTGAAAGCAGCAGGATATTCTTGAGGCTTCATGTTTAAGCTTTAATCTGTCTCCTGTTTGTTGATAGCACTTTGGTTCTGCCATTCCGTATCTTTACTTGGGAGAGATGTCTGGAAAATAATTCTGATTTCATGAAAATTGTTAAGGCTTCAAGTCTGGTTTTTGCTCCACGTTGGAAGGACAACAAAGCTCTAAAAGAGTTTTCATGAAATTAAATTAATTAATGTGTTCTTTGAAAATCTGATTCATGTAATCCATTGCCATGTTAATTTAACCAAAACCATTTGTTTCCCTTAAGTTTGGGCTGATCTGAGGCCATTTTATGAGTTATCCAATATATCTTTGTAACAGACTTGTGGTTTTTCCAAAACAATAACATTTTTGTCAACAGATTTAGTTGCTTTCTAACTTGCTGTGGTGTTTGTTGTGAGCAGTGTGTTAGAACAGCTTTATTTCCATCCTGATTTTCCTTTCTACTCTTCCCTCACTTGCTGCAGCAGAATAAAAACCTCAACAGTCTGGTGCCGTAATTTGCTGTTTTCAGAGAGACATGAGCTGTAATTTAATGAAGACTTTGCCATTTTAGTTTGAGATGAAAGAGAGTTGAGTTTTTAACAGAAGGGGAGGAGTGGTTTATGAGCACAGCATGGCAGAAATGAAACCAGTGTAAAATCCTTTTGTCAGGCATTGAAGTTGCATGTTTGTGGTGGGTTAACCCTGGCTGCACACCCACCAAAGCTGGTCTGTGTCACTCCTCAGCTGGAGAGGGGAGAGAAAATATTAAAAAAAGGCTTGTGGGTCAAGATAACAGCAGGAAATCACTCAGCAATTACCATCATAGACTTGATCTGGGGAAATCAGCTTAATTTATTACCAATGACAATAGAATAAAATAATAAGAAATAAAAACTAATAATCTAAAACCAAAAAAATAGTGAAACAAAAATAACTAACACCAAACAAAAGGACTCTAAAAACAAAACCTTAAAACGTGTCCCTTCTTCTTTCATGTTCATCTTGATGTTGTCACAGAATCACTCAGGTGTCGATCAGAAAGAATCCCAGTTCTGTTTTGAACCTGAACATGCTTTGTCTCCCAGAAACAAAAACCCAGAGCCACCTGTCCTCTGTTTCCTCATTAATAATTGATGATGATGGTGATGGTGATGTGTTTGTCCCTGCAGGGCGAGGCCAGCAAACCATGCAGTCATCAGGGCACCGTTTCCGCGATGTCGAGCACCACCCGCTCCTGGCCGACAATGACAGCTACGACTCCTCCTCCTCCTCCTCGGAGGCTGACATGGCTGACAGGGTCTGGTTCATCAGGGATGGCTGCGGCATGGTCTGTGCCATCATGACCTGGCTCCTGGTGGTCTATGCAGACTTTGTAGTGACTTTTGTCATGTTGCTGCCTTCCAAAGACTTTTGGTACTCCGTGATCAACGGGGTTCTCTTTAACTGCTTGGCAGTGCTGGCCCTGTCGTCACATCTGAGGACTATGCTGACTGATCCAGTAAGTATCCAAGAGTTCCTTGGCATTGGATTGTCCCCTCCATCTGCACAGAAGTTTGGAGAAGTGATACCAGGTCTTCTGCTGGGAAAAGTAGTGTTAGAGTCAAAAATCCTCGTGTTAGTTTCAAAATCCTCGTATTAGTTGCAAAATCCTCATGTTAGTTTCAAATTCCTCGTGTTTAGAGTGAAAATCCTCCTGTTAGATTCAAAACACTCAAGATTTTGATGATACCTGTAATTATCATCAGGATGGTACCTGTAGTCCTGTTACTCCATTAATGAAACCATAAAGGAACAGTCAATATAAAATTTTTTTAAGTGTTAGACTCAAGAAAAAGGAGTAAAATACTACTCCAGGTCCTGAAGAAGCTAATAAAGTTTAGTCTTCTATGTCCTCATTTTTCTTACTTTTTTTTCATCAGATTTCTTTTCAAAATTTGTACTTTTGTAAGACTGCATCTTTTGAAATACTTCTTGCATTTGTGACACGTGGAAGAACTTTTAGAGGTGGATGTGCTGCAAAACCTCAGGCACACTTGGCATAATGGAAAAACCACTGTCCTGTGTGATTCCTGCAGTTTTCTCTTTAAATATTTGGAGTCAGAGGGAAGGGAGATTTAAGCTGAACACACATTGAAGCAGTGTAGGTGTAAGAGGTCTTGAAAGTGCTCATTTCTTAGAACTTCTACTCCTCAAGATTTCAAGAGATGAAATAGTTCATTTTGTACTAAAATCTATTACTGTTTCTGGGCAATAAATCTGGGGAAAGTGGAGTGAGGGGAAAAACGTCTATTTTTGCCAGACTTTTGGAGAAAAATCTCCATTTTTCTCCAGTACCAGTGTATAGAGGAGTTACGGGAGTGTTCAACAACCCAGCAGGCTGTTGTAGTTAATGATTTTCTAGGTCTTTGATTTGCTTCTGCCCACACCCAGTGATGAAATATCACAACTTCTACAAACTGTGACAGCTAAGAGAGTTAATGGTTTAAGGATTTATTGCTTAAAAATATGAGCTGGTATAAAACTGGATGTCTCTCTAGACCTGTGTTGTTTTTTATGGGTAAAATGATCCAAACCGAGATGAGTCACTGCTTTTTCCCTCTCTTCCTTTCCTGCTGACACCCAGAATGGAAGACACAACTGTGTGATAGAAACTAAGATGAAAGGAAGAAAGGAATGAGCTGCCTCAAAACTAATGCAAAATAAATTCACTCTTGTAACTATAAAAATAGATTCTTGGTGGCTGGCTGTGACTGTGAAAGGTGTTCTTGAAATAGAGCATATTTTTGTCAGTAAAATGCTTGAAAGCACGGTCTGAGGTTCTCATCCTTGTGGTGGGTCAACAGAGGAATGTGAGATGTTTACACCAAATATTAACTCGAGTAAGAACATTCAGATTGCAAAATACACCTCAGGAGTACAAGATGGGTGTTGAAGGAAGTCTCTCTGTACTCCTGTGAGCACCAGTTCAGGTTTGAAGCAGCACTCAGCCAAAAAGCTCACCTGGGACAGGACCTGGGCTGTGTCTTGGCCAACACAAACACAAATTTATTACAGGCCATAGGTATCAAAAACTCCCTGCCTAAGCAGAGGGGTGTTTTTGGCAGTGGAATCTGAATTCCTGTTGGCTTCTTAATTCTGTCCCAGAACTTCTTAAGGTGTCTGTGTCAAGTGCTGACATTGCCAGGGGGATTTTTTGAGTGAGAATTAATTGTAGAATGTTGCAATTGGCTTGGGCTGACCTGGAGAAGGCTCTCTCTGAAGGAAGTGCTGACCTGGAGCAGTTGGTACAGCAAAGCCACTGCACTTGGCTGTCACATCTCAGTTTATTTCACAATCACTTCCCCTCACAGATAAGTCTTTTATCTCTATAAATGAGCAGAGTGACAGTGGTGCTGTCCATTATTTTCTCCTTCGTAATCCAAATGTAGATCCTGAGCTCAGAAGGCTCACTCAGCTCAGAGTGGTAATCAGATCAGAGAACTAATCACTAAAAGTTAATTTCTTTTCCCAATCAGTTATTTTTCTTTTGAATCAGTTCCTTCAACTCTTTACCATGAAGCTGCACAATAAAGAATAAAGGAGGCAGTGCTGGTCCTGCTAACAGTGTCCAAGCTAGATTTTAGGAAAAAAGAATGCCAGTTCTCAAAAACTTGGGGAGATGGTTAAACCCTGGCTTCAGAGAGTTGAAATAACATCTTTCAAGTAGTTACTGATTTAACTTTTGTGGGTGGCTTGGCCCATTAATCAAATGCCATGACAAACACTCAGGGTAACTCTTCAGCAAACGATGAGCAGTGCCTGTATCTGCAGGGTGAGATGTGTCTCCCTTCTCATTTCTGTGGGCTGGTGGCAGGATATTCTATGAGACTTAATCTAATCCTTGGCTAGGGATGGTCTTGCTGAAATAAAGCTGAATTTGAGGTCAAGCAGAGGTAATTTATTCATTTGGAATTTATCCTGGCTTATAGCAGACTGGCTTTGAATAAATGAACTTATTTCAGCAATTATCCTGAGGTTACTTGGTATGAAGTCTATGAAATGTATTTTTAAATGCTCTCATGCCATTTAAGAAGCTTTCTCTCCTCTAATTGAAATGATTTCAGGGGGCTGTGCCCAAAGGAAATGCCACTAAAGAATACATGGATAATTTGCAACTGAAACCAGGAGAAGTGATCTACAAATGTCCCAAGTGCTGTAGTATCAAACCTGAGCGTGCACACCACTGCAGGTATGCCAGAGTTCCTTAAAGAGTTCTGCATTTGGAGCTGTGGAATAACATTCCTGATATTTGTTCATTTTTTTACCCCCACAAATTTCTTTTGGTATCCACTCAACTTTCAAATTCCTCCATTGCAGAGTATTTTATAAGTGTGATGTACTATGGCCAAAAATGACTGTGGATCAGGGGAGAGAAGAAATTCAAGGATTTTATGAAAATAACTGTGCTCTGGTGTCTTAAATAATTTTGATCTGTGAATATCTTTTTCTGTATGTAATTCCAATTATTGTGCTGTGCTGTGGGTAATGCAGAGCAAAGAAAAGAATCTCAAAAACATTTCTGTGAGGAGCTGATTTGAGAAATGACTCCTGCTGTCTTAAATTAACAAAATTTAAGTGATTACTTTGTGTCATCTCTTCTTTGCAATGCATTTGAAGTTAGATGCGAATTGGCAGGTTATTTTCCCAAAGTTGCTTGAATAATTGGTTAAATGCACTTCCCCTTATTGAAAATCCATTTGAATAAGGACAGAAATAATGATCATTTGAGCTAAACATGCTCAAAAGAGCATGGAAGAGATAGTAAATGTATATTTTTAATTCTCAATCTTTGGATTTTCCAGGCACTGTGGAAATGCTTTTGTAGTGTTTATTCTGTGCCAGTTGAAAATAGCTGTGCCTGCATAACCAGGGCTTACATAAAGATGCAAATGCTTCTGGTGGCTCTCTAGGTGTGGGGAGTGATGTGTGTTGAATCGTGAGAAGGATTAAATTGAAGTCTCTGAGTTAGTGCCTATCAAAAGAACAGAGTCTTGTCAGGACTCTGAGATGGTTCTGGAGCTTTGTGGGTTCTAAATTAAAAGCCTGGTGTGTGTCAGTGCTCGGTGCAAATGCTACGGCTGAGGAGCTGCTCCCATTGTAAACACTCAGCCTTGGCACGGAGCTCTTGTTCTTCTCTCAGCTCTGAGTGGGATTTTGTGTCTGCAGTGTGAAGGGAGAAGTCCCATGGATAAACAGGAGAGTGTGGGATTATCTGCAGTTTGTTTGTGTGTGGTTCAGGCTGCCTTTGTTCAGGTGCAGGTCCCAGGGCTGCCTTGCTGTGCAGGGATGGTGCTGCTGCTGCTCTTTCATCAGGATGAAGGATGAGCTGGGGGTGGAGGCAGCACAGCTGCTCCTGGGGCAGGAGGGGAGGTGGAAATCCCACAGGAGAGCTGTGCAGTGTTCACATGGCCTGGCACTGTGTCCGTGGCTGCACTGAGGGACACCTGGGAGCCCCACTGAGCATGGGCTGAGTCTCACTCATTTTCTCATCCCATATTCAGGTTGATTCCTACAGAGATCTTGCAGGTGTCTATGGAAAGCATTTGCCACATCTTTGGTCCTGGTAGGATTTGCTAATTTGGAAGGAGCCCTAAATGAAGGCATCATCTGTTGAACTCCATATGATAGAAAAAGAGCTGGAGTATCAGAGATCCTGGAGCTCAAATACCTTCTTTTTTCTGAGCAGCGTTTATTGTTAAAGCAGGGCAAGAATGGATAATATCTGTGAAAAAGGAAATACCTGATATTTTCAAAGGGTTTGTTTCCCCCAAGCACCTGTTCAGGGATCCAGCTTTGTGTGTCTTAGGAATTGTTTTAATCCTTGGTCAAATATTCTGTCATGTTTTACCTAAGGGTAAAGGAGGCATTTTGGGGCTTGCTCAGTGCATCCCTAGCTCCACAGAACCTCTGAAAGAGAAAGCCTGAGCGTGTTGTGGTATCCTTTTGTGAGGCTGCTGTCATGTTTTTCTCAGCAGTTGGATTTCTGGTTTAATTGTCTTTGTTTCTGTTAATCTGATTCTTTGCCTTCGATTTATCCCTGCAGGAGTTTACCCAGTAGAAAAAGGGTTTGTTTGATTATGCTGCCAATTTTTTTATTCGTTTGCAAACCCATTCCAAGGACATTAAAAGGATGGTCTAGTCCCAAGTATTCAAAGTGGCAATTTGCTGATAGAAGAGACTTGAAAATGGAAATGGAAGTTGGTTGCTGTTGGGAAATACTTACACTGAGAGCCACAGTGCATGTTTTGAGTAGTAAATTATTAACAGAAGAGACTCTTAGGATGTAGTTACAAAAATTGTTGTGCAACACTGCAACAGAAGTTCTTTTAAGGAAGAAAAAGTTTCATAATGCACATTCGTGATGGGGGGAAGATCAGGAAGCTTATTTACAGCTAAGCATCTCTGAAATACATTGAAGTGATGTTTTAGTAAGCAGTTAACATTTTCAGCACAGGAAAGAGCCCTCTCCTGAGTGAATGGGATTTCATTTTCACTGAAGGAGCACAGCTGTCATCATTCCTGCCTGTTCTGAGTGCCTGTGTTTGTGTGTGGGGAACTGTTACTCTGAATTAAGTCACTGAGATGTTTCCACCAGGCTCCCAGGGAATATCTGTTACCCACACCCATTGCTCTTGAGTCTTTAGCTGTGTCTTTCTGGGTGTTATCTTTGGCATTCAGAGCTGTAATTGCACCTGCCTGAGTTCATGGAGCAGCAATTCCAGGCTGGAGAGAGACTTTTCTCCATCCACAGGTGCTTGTTCTGTTTGCTTCTCTCTTATGAACAACCCAGGGTGCAGCTGAGGGAGGGGTTTCCCCAAACTCCTGCCACACAAAAAGGAATAAAATACAAGGGATGGGGTAGGAAGAAGGCAGAACCACTGCTTGAAGCGTTGCTGTGAGATTGTTGGTGGGAGATCAGAAATGAAGGCAGAGTTCCAGATATCTGAGCTCTTGTGAGAGCTCTGTGTGGGCTTGTGAGAAATTCTGAATGAGCAGAAGCGAGACCTGCCCACCTCACATCCTCCAGCTTTCAGCTTGATTGAGCCTGGGTAGGATTTTACTCAGCACTTCACCATAATATTTGTTTTAGAGGGCTGGGATGGGTTCTGTGGCACATCTGGAGCCTTGTCTGTTGTGGTACTCAGGGAAATGGGAGGCTGAATTTGCAGGCAGCAAGGAAAGGCTTTTGAGGAGCCTCCTGAATGTCTCCTCTGGAGTGATACCCAGATTTCCTGGACCACAGAGTGGCTGAGGTGTTTATCTGGTACTGGGATTTTCACTTGTATTTAAAAAGCCATTTGTAGCAGAGGATGAATCCTCTTTAATGTCCACAAAACAAGAGGCAGGGGGAATGTAGGGGCTGGGTTTTGATAGTTCAGAGCAAAGGCTCTAAATCTTTTGGGATTCCTCCCCATAACCCGCACAGTGGGTGTATTCTGCCTGGTGCTGAATTACCTTTGAATCATACAAATGTGATGACTTAAAAATTCTTTTCTGCCTCAGAGCACTGATTTCCCCCCACACCTCCCTCTTTTGTCTCTCCAGTGACAGTCACCCAGCTTTGCTTTGTGGTTTGTCACCGCAGCACTTGCAGACACCACAAGTAAAATCAGCCTGTGCTAAAAAAAAAAGGGGGGTTGAGTAAGAGTGCCTGCGTTTTTTAGGCTTATTTGGCTTGGTGACTGCTGAAGTGAAAGTGTTTAATATTCTGGGTATTCTGTAAGAAAATCTGGAGCACTGAGTGTGTGGCTGTCTTAAGTACAAAGCTGAGAAAATGGAATTATCAGAATTGCTTAAGCTATTGATTTATGAAGAACTACAACAGATGTTGCAATTGTTTTTTTTTTTTTTTGGTGTGTAATTGTTCATATTTGGCTGCAGAACTGCTGCTGTATGGTAGATTAAAATGGAGTTATTAGAGTATTTGACTTCTGTGGACACAGCCTTGACTCAAAACTGGGCAGGAACCAAGTGAACCAGCAAAGAACAGGAATGTTCAAGTCATGAACAAGCAGCCACTTGATAAGTGCTGGTTACAGTTTCAATATTTGTGTTTTCGGTTGAGGTTTGATACTGTAAGCTGTGCTTTAGTTGAGATTTTGATTGCATAAGTTTAGAATTTTATGGCTGATTGAGACCTCAAGAGTGACAGTTTCTCTCTTGAAGATGTGAATTTCTTGGGTTTCTTCTTAATCCACAAGCAAAATTTACAACTTGAAAGCCTGTAAACGTGAAATATTTACTTTATCTAAGAACCTTCTCCAGAAGGGAAAGGGTTTTATTAATAATGAATGTAGACAGAGCTGAAACTTTGCCCGTTCTGAAGTTCTGGATTTGCTTGATTGTGTGTTTGGCTATGCAGTGATTGTGTTTTATTGTCAGGAGTATTTTATGTACACAGTCCATTTTGGAGCAACCAAAAGCTGAGTTGTGAGAGGGAACAAACAGTTTCTTTAAAGAAGTGCAAATAAAATCTCCGTCTGCAAAATATTTCAGCACATCATCCTCTGACCACTGGCTGCCCTTGTTTCTACATGTAAAATAGAATTTCTCAACAGAAGCCTCTTGTCCTTTGTTCCAGTATTTGCAAGCGATGCATCCGAAAGATGGATCACCACTGCCCGTGGGTGAATAATTGTGTGGGGGAGAAAAATCAGAGATTTTTTGTTCTGTTTACGGTAAGTGAGCAGCAGCAGCAGCAGCTTGATTTTAGTCTGACTGTACCTTGATGATAACAATTTCTGTTGTGCTTAGTGAGTAATGGCTTTAGGACATGATTGTGTTGTTTGGTTGGGTGGGTTTTTTCCTTCTGTGCAAGGTGTTTCTACCCATATTCATTTTCATTTTGTGCTGTTGTTTTGAAGTTTCGTGGTTTTGCTGTGTTTTATGTGGTGACAGTGAGTGAAGTGATGCTGTCTCTTGTTTGCAGATGTACATAGCCCTAATTTCAGCTCATGCTCTTGTACTCTGTGGATTTCAGTTCTTCTCCTGTGTCAGAGGGCAGTGGACTGGTGAGCAAATAATTACTTTATTTTCATTATCATCATCTAGCAGATGTTAGGGAAAAGTCACAGCATTCCTATTTTATTCCTGTTCCATCTTTAGGTGATATACTTAAAACATTTCAGATCTGTTTATCCATCACTCTCCTTTTTCTTTCTGGGTTTTTTGCCCCCTTTCCTTCAGCCATTCTCTGTAAGAGCTGTGGCTGTCAGGGGCATTCTCACTCCCTTTAAACACAGTAGTAATTTACTACCTCTGTAGTAGGAAGGAAACTGAGCTGGTCCTCAACCACCTCAGCACTGCATCACCTCAGTTTGGGCTTTGTGTGCCCCACCTCAGTTCTGGCAATGACACCTGAAAGTTAAACAGATTTCTGCCTCATTCCATTACTGAAGTCAGCTGTGGGGCTCCTGCAGAAAAGAAATTCCCTAAATTATCCCAGGTTTTTTTATTTAGGCTTCTGGCTTATATATCTTAATGTTCCAGTGTGCCAGAGCTCATTCTGGTCTTGTGCTTTTGGCAGATTGTTGATGTGTTTTTTTGGTATATGAAGCAACAGGGAAATCCATGTGATTTTGGGGGGGGGTTTTTTGTTTTTATTTTTCTGAGTATTTCATTAAATGGATGGAGTCTTAGAACTTTTTTCTTGACACATTCACCCTCCTGTACACTATCCCTGTTTAAGTATAATTGAGATAATCAGGTGATCAGAGGCTCTGCAGAAATGTGTGAGGCAGAACATGGTTACTTTTTGTGGATAATTAAAAAAAAAAAAGAGTAATAAAGCAATCACAGCCAAGTGGAACATCTGTATTAGCGAGTCAGGGCTGACAGTGGCGATGGTTTTTACAGCATTTGTCGTGCAGGAAGCTCCAAGCTGCTCTCTCATGTGCAGTTCTGAGTTCTTCACTCACCTCATGTGCAAACATTTATTTGATAGCCTTGAAATCCCGAGGCAGGATTGCAGAAATAGTTACTGTGTGCTTTATAGGAAGCCAGAAGTGTTATTCCATAAAATCCTTAATTTTCTCGATCAGCAAATAAAGCTGCTGCAGAAACAGAAGTTTGTTTGAAATGTGAAATACTGTTTCAAGTGCCAGACGTGTGGGACATGCTCTGTAATTTGCTGTTGGGTTTTTTTTGTTTTTTTTTTTTTTGGTAACTACATATCTCTCATTTTCACAGAGTGCAGTGACTTCTCCCCACCTGTAACTGTGATCCTGATGATCTTCTTGTGCCTTGAGGGTTTTCTGTTTCTCACTTTCACTGCAGTCATGTTTGGCACCCAAATCCACTCAATATGCAACGACGAAACGGTAAAACCCTTGACTTTTGTGTATTCTGTAAAATTTATTCTGGGAAGACGTGATTGGATGTGGTTTTATTTGCATGAGGAGAGGCTCTTATTTTGGGGAAAGCTGCAACACCTCAATAGTTCATCATTTTTATTTTTGACAGTTGGGAAGATTGGAATTTACTGGGGGTTGCTTTCTTGCATTATTTACTTTTCTGACATTTTGTGATTTGGTTTTAAATAACAAAGAATTACTTGAGGTTTGACTTTTCTTTCTGAGCTGGCACAAATTCCTGCTGGGTGCCAGGGAAGTGTCTGCTTTTTCTCAGATTTACACTGAAAATCACTGTCTCTCACCTCACTTTGATACATTTTATCAGAGGCTAAAACAGAGTTTGGGCCATTGGCTCCCTTGTCCTTAGATCTGCAGTGTCACATCTTGAGAGAATAACTGCCTGGGAACATAAGGAAATTGAATCCTGTGACTGTTGGGTATTTTCTCATGTTTAAAAGTGTATTTCTGTACTGAGGAGTAAGTGCAAAACAACTGGTAAATACTGAGCCTTCATTAGTGGGAAGCACAAAAAATGACCATCAAAATAATGCATTTGGGAGAGTGATCCTGCCTGCAGTAATTGTGGAACAGGAGCCTTACTGTCTGCTGTCATTAACTGAGTAAACAACTTGTAGGATATTGCATGTGGATCCATCAGCTTTTCTGGGGTTTTTCTCTTTTAGCTTGAGGGGGAAAAGATAGAGGTAGATCAACCTACTTGCATGTATTTTATGTTCTTCTACCCTGTGTCCACAGGGCTAAACCAGTTTTTAATTTCTTCCGTAATACTTGATAAATAACAATAAGAAACTTAATCAGCTGAGGAACAACGCAATAAAACAGCACAATAAAAACTTTAAACCCGGTTTTTACAGCCACCATTAGATTAAAGTAAACCTTGGACTTAGCAGTGCATCCTTGCCTGTGTTTATTTACAGGAGATTGAGAGACTGAAGAGTGAGAAGCCAACGTGGGAGCGCAGGCTCCGCTGGGAAGGGATGAAATCTGTTTTTGGGGGCCAGCCCTCCCTCCTGTGGATCAACCCTTTCGCAGGATTTCGGATCAGGAGGCTTCTACTGCGAGGAAAGAAAGGAGGACCTGAGTTTTCTGTTTGAGGCTAAATATGCTGGAACTCACAAGAATCCTATATAGTATTTATTTTGGGGCCAGAGAAGGCTGTCTACATATAATTTGTGACCAGGTGAAACTGATCTCAGACATTTGCTTGTAGCAAGCAGAGTTTTCTACGTTTATTGTCACAGACATCTCATGAATTCCGAGACAGGAACTGGATCTGCCACGATCTTCACAGCAGGATACCAGAGGAAAAGCACGTGGTCACACTAAAGAAGCCAAATGTTGTCATGCTACTGTAATTTATTTTCTGAGATTACTTCCTTT
>VZSR01000393.1:2838116-2860176 GCA_013398615.1 Brachypodius melanocephalos
TTTTTTTTTTTTTTTTTTTTTTTTTGTTAAAGCCTTTTTGTTTGATAAGTGTCTGGGGAATTACCTGTGTGTTTTTATAACGAGTCTATGTCCTTGGATGCAGTTGTCAATCGTTAGGAGGAGCATTCTGGTGGAAGTTGATCTCCAGTGAGACACAGCCTTCTCAGTCCAGATTTCAGGGAATTGTTCAGTTCTCCTTTCTCTTTCAGCTTGTCCTGAGCAGCAGAGCTGTCCCTCTGTGTCCCACACATTCCTCCTGGTGATGCCAAGGACAGAGGCACTGTCACACCCTGCCCAGCCTCTTCCCAGGCTCCCCAAAGCGTGGCCTGTGTTTGGCAGTGTCCATCCCATCTGGCATTTTGGGAAAGGCTAAATTCTCACTTGTAGTCCGGCTGGGGGCCAAATCCTTCCCTGGGATGTGCATTTTCAGTTCCTCATGCATTGATTGCAGCGGAACTCAAGTGTGGACTGCAGAGGGATGAGTGGGAGCAGTGTCCTGCTGTGTGAGGTGACAAACTAGGGGTAATTCACTGCAAACACTTTGTCCTTGTAGGGTCTTGTTCTGCCCCTTTTTTACTGTACAGACTTTTCATAGAGGGAAAGCTGTTAATGATCCCTTGAGCAAAGACAGCAGAGAAAGAGGCAACTTCCCTCCTTTCTCAAGTACAGCACATCTTAAATGTAGAAACATCTGCAATAGAACGAGTTATTTTGAATTTAACCATTTCCAACCAAAACTACTTTGAAGAAATGAGAGCAATATAGATTTAGAACTGCTTTATGTGGGCCTGACAAACAACAGTAGTGCTAAAAAAGTTGATAAATCTGCAAGTAATGAGATACAAGCTGCAAGTAATAAAAATCCAGCTAAAAGTTGATTCTTTACAAATTACGTTTAGACTATTTTTTGTATTATTAACCTATAAATTACTGACCGTATAAAGGATAAAGCAGGAGCCTTGATGCATAGCTTGAAACCGTGCCTAGAAAGTCAATAGCTCCCTGTATTGGGACTTGCCTTAAAATTGTCCTGTTCTTGCTTTTGCTCAGCCAGTGGCACTGGTGAGCTGTCCCACCTGCAGCAGCTCAGGAGCTGCACTGCAGGAGCTGTTTCCTTTCTCAGTGCCCTGCTTCTCCATCTCCTCGTGGCATCCCGAGCCCAGCTCCATCAGTTTGTGTTCCATGGGGTGCCTGAAGGCACTGAGGGATCCATTTCTTGTCTGTGGCCCTGTGAACAAAACTGTGCAATACTTTGGGATATTTTCACTTGGCTTGGGAGAGAGGGTGGTGGTGTGGAATGCTGGAGACTTCCCAGCTGGGAATCCGCTGGAATTGCAGCCCAATGAACAAAACTGAGGGGGAAGCTGGAAATTCCACAGAATTCTGTGCAGATTCAGTTGCACACCTTAAAGATTGGAGAGGGAAGAAAACCGTGTCTGGCTTTGTCCTGAGGCTCTTACTGTGTATATTGTTCAATGAGAAAATCAGAAAATATCACTCCAGGTGGTTGAACCCTGTGACTTGGCAAATGTGTGCGTGTGAAATCCGGTTTACTTGGCTTTTCAAATCCTTACGTTGTAATTTTTTTTTTTTTTAATGTAAAGAAGAATAAACTAATGAATTGAAATCTTAGTTGATTAACTTTTCTGCATGTCAGGGTTTTTTTTTTCACGTATCTTTAGATTGAAGCAGCTTCAGGGAAGTAGTCTTGAATCCTTTGGTTTCTAATTAATTTGTACTTATATTAATTAACAGGTGATGCTGCTCCAAAGCTGCTCTGCTTATTAAGAATTTTAAGCTACACTCTTTTAGCCTTCTTGGGCATTCCCTTCTCATCATCCTCTGAGGTGAGTGGGAAGACACTTCCAATCTGAAAACCTACCTCAGCATTCCAGCCTTTGCACTTCCAAGGAATCTGGGATAAATGCAGGTTTGAGTCTCCATTGTTTTTCTGTGCAAATGTTGGATTTTTCCTGTTTCTGCAGCTTCAGGAGCAAAGACAGTTCTGAGCCTGGAGAGCAGCAGGTTGGGAGTGTCCCCAAAGCAGGAGGAGGAGGAGGAACAAACGGCAGGAAAGGATGGAGAGACTCAAAGCTGTTCATTTCCCCTTTGCAATAATTCTAAAAAAACACTTTGAGATATTTTCTGTGTCTGTATCACACTCTACTCTGATGTTTCTATGGAGAAAAGAGCTCCAGATCCATGAACACAGCACTGTGCCAGTGCTGCTGATATTTTGGAGCAGGTTAATGATTTGATTGTGTTTGTGTGCCACAGCAGCCAGGCTGGGCTGTGTTTATGTGTGTTTTAGGGAAGAGTTTGTTTATTCTCCAGAGGGAACAGACGTCCATGCAGATGGAGCCTGCCAATTTATCTCCTTTTTATTTTCTTGTTTAATTTCTAGTGGTAATGTCAGTACTGTTCCAGAAATCCTTTCTGAAGTCTTAGACTTAGCAAGAATTCATTTACTGATTTCTTTATGCCTCTCCTGTGCAGAAATGTTAAATTTCTACATTTGTTCTGCTGCTCTCTGTTGGCTCCAGGTCCAATGGTGTTGGAGAAAGAAAGTGGCTTTTAAGAGGTTTTGAAATACAGAAATTGGGCTGTAAAATGATCATGGAATCTGTTAATAACACTAAAATGAAGTGCACCAGCATTGGTTCTGTACATTTTTTTTTTTCTTCTGAACAGGGTTACGAGTCAGTTCATATTTTAATGTGGTTGGTGCTTCTTCATTGATGAATTGTTAATTTTTTATTCTGCTTCTTTCACTTTCTCATGGGTTTTTTGTTTTGAATATATTTTAATTTTTTTTTTTCCTGCCTGTATTCCAGTAGCACATCTGCTCTGTCCTGCACTTCACTCTTGTCATCCCCAGCCAGAGCTCTGGAAATTATCCAGCAGGCATCAAAGCAAGCACAGGCTGGTTTTTAATAACTGCAAAACTTTGCACCTCCAAAATATTTCTGCAATTTCTCCTTATATTATAGTGCAGCATAAAGTTAATACTGGACCCAGATTCAGTGTTAAAGATGAATATTAGAATTGGCAAGAATTATTAAATATTAGAATTGGCAAGGAAAGGGATAACACAGAAATATTTCAGGTTTTTTTGCCTGAGGTGCCCCATTCTGATAAGCAGCTGGCACCTGACAAGAGAAATGTTATTAAATGATGTTAACAAAATCAGGATTCCAAGAAAATAATCACTTCCAAGGTGTGTTTGCATAAAAATATTGGTTTAATTTAGAGTGGGGTTTGAGACAGGGAAGCCAGAAAGATTCACAGCCAAACTCTGTTTTGGGCCTTTATACAGTAAATTATTCCTGCTGCAAACCTTCCCCAGACCAGCTGAACACTGGGGGCTGACTCTGATATCCACTGGTACATGGACAACTTCATTTTCTTCTGTTTGTGGATTCCATCACTATCCAGTGGAAGCCAGGCTTTGCAGCCAGAGGTGATTCCTTTTAATGAAAAATAGATCTCTGTATTGGAGAAATCAGTGGAGAACCTTGGAAACTTGGGTTTGAATTCAAGAAAAAAGGCAGACTGTCCAGATGAAATACGAGAATATGGAATTTATTTCCCCCATAGATTTATTTTCTTACCATTAATGAGTATTAATGTACATTTAATGTCTGGAAGAGGAATGGAATGGAGCTGCTGGAGGCACTGGAAGCAATGCTGGCTCAGAACAGTTGCATCTGTCATGCAGCAGGAATGCCTGCAGTGGAACCTGCTCTCCAGATAGAGCTGTTTCAAATCAGGCTTTATCAGCATAAAATGTCAGATCAAATTCATCAGAGGCAGAAGAAAAAGAAAACGTTCTGATCCAGGTGAAATTGGAGCCGCTCTCTGATGGCTTTCAGCTCTCTCTGGTGCTGCAGAATGGCAACGCTGACCTTCCCCTGCTGCTGGGAGCTGGGATGTTCTGCCCAAGTTCCCTTTCAGTCTCTGGGATTGTTTTTCTTCCAGCTGAGCAGCTCCAGGTGCTCCTCAAAGCCTCCCTGGGCCCCACCAGCTCGGGTTTGCCACCAGCAGGGAGGGGTGGGCTGGGAATTTGTGCAGAGGATCAGAACTAGGAATTCTCTGTCGTCTCTCAGTGCTCAGGATGGCCACTCCTGATCCCTCAGTGGCTGTTTGATACAGGTTAGTGCACAAATGAGCTCAAGTTTTGTGGGAATCTGACAATTTGCTTTTTAATGAGGTCCCATTCATTCAAATCAACTCCATAGCACAATGACAGCACTTGGGGAACTCTTGAGGCTGTGTAGTCACCGCTGGCCTCATTTAATTTGTTGTTTAACTGCTGATTAAGTTTTACGTTAAGGCAGAAGCACCTTGTTTTAAATACAAACCCTTTTTATAATAAGTGGCTCACAGACCTATTCCTTTTCTTGGCTAATTTAGAGTCACGTTGCAGACATTACAAAGAAATACAAAACTACAGAAAAGTCATGTCTGTGTACTGGGAAAAGGTGTTTTGGGGCACTTGCTTCTTCCAGAAATGTTTGCGGTAAAAGTCTGCAGAAGGCACAAAGCAGGGGTTGGGATAAGGCAGCCTTGACTTGGGGGTTTACCAGAGCAGCAGCAATGGTGAGAGGCAGAGATCTTTGCTGTGCTCACAAGGTAGAGTCCATCCACTGGCTCACAAATGGACTCTGGATATACTGGAAATTACAGAAAATAGCAAAATGTTGGTATATCTGTTCATAAAGAAGAACTGGACAGCATCAAATGTTGGCTGCCCTGTTGGGACAGGGTGGAATAAGGGTGGAATAAGAGCTTGGCCTTCCAAGGATTATGATGTGATTTTCCCTAAAGCTTAACAGGAGAAGTGGGAGTGTAATTAATTAAATTTGTGATGGGAACAGACCTTCTCATCCCACTTGAGGCCGTGCTGTGTGCATGAAGGGTTTTACCAGGAGCTGTGCAGGGCACTGGGGTCGATGCAGAGAGCGGCTCTGGAAGGGTGACGGCGACACCGAGCAATGGCCACAAACACACCGAGAGCCCTGCCCCCATGGGCCTGGCAGTCCTGGCCCTACTGAGGGGGGCATGAACCCCAATCCTTGTTCCTTGTGGGGGTGCTGGAGCTGGGCATTCCGTGGCGAGGCTCCTCTGCAGGCTGTCCCGGCGTGGGGCTCACGGGCGGGGAAGGGTGGGAGCGGCGGCTGCGGGCAGGGGGCTGCTGTGCTTGGCCTCTGCAAAGAGAAAGGGCCCCTTTCACTGCCAGCACGGCTTCCACAGGGCTCCCAGCAGCTCCTTCTCCTCTCCCTAGAGCATCTCCTGCTTGGGCAGCACTGTCTGGGGCAGGAGCTGCACTACGCTGCTGGGCCCTGCGCTGGAGCCTAGTTTATAGTCTTCGCTGCCTGTGCTGGCAGAGGGAGATGGAAGGGATGTCTCAGGAGATGCTGCGGGAGAGAAAAAAGAAACAGGATTAACGTGGGCTTGGATGGTGTCCAAACCGTCCTACAAACCCCAGGAGCTTGGGGGATCCTGGCCCATCCTCCTTTCCTGGTTTGTGAGGAGGCTCAGGGTGGACTGGCACACATGGACCAGTTCTTCCCCGTGTTTTGCACTTGGGGAATGCCCCCAGCTGCTTTTCAATACTTCATCTCCTTGTCAGAGAGGAGCTCAACCTGCAGCCCCAGTGTCCCTCATTTACAGGATTTCTCTGATCTCCTTTGATGGAAAGGGGCTTAAAAGTTAATAAAAGCCACCTAAGATAAAATTATATAGCTGAAAAACAGCAAAATACACTACGGGAGGTAAATGGTTGTAACTGGCAGAGGGAAGGAGGCTGAGTAGAGGACATTGTGATTACAGGGCAGTGCCTGTTAAATTACACCTCCTGTTCTGCTTTCTTTTTTATAACAGCATGGTCCTACAGGGGATAAATGCCTCAACCCACCCCCCAGCAGTGCCCAGGGTGATTGAAGATGGTCTTGTATTCAGGTCCTGTTGTACAGGGAACTCCTGCCATAAAAAACCATCTGTCCTCTATGGTGGCATCTCCCAGTGCTCCCAAATCCATAGAAACACCCAGTCTTGATTTCTCGCCCTTTTTTCCTATCTTACGTTGTTTTAGTGACATCTCAACCCCCCCACCAGGTCATGCTGCCATTAAAAATCCTAACTTCTTTTTGGAATCATGGCAAGGAGTCAGCCAGGGAGGCTGCAAGCTCTGATTCCAGTGTAATACTTAAACTCATATAAATAAAGAACTTAACCAAACTTAAATTTACTTCAATAAAGAAATTTATTTATTGAAATAAATTTAAATAAATAAAGTTTAAAAAAGAAAGGAACTTTTAAAATAAATAAATAGATTTTTTTTTCTGAACTGTGTCTGCTGCCCAGCTCCTTGGCTATGCTGATGCTAATGATGCAAATATGAGCTGTAAATAATGCAAAGCCAGACTGTAAATAATGTAAAAAGGGGGACCTACGGTCTGGAGCAGTGTGGATCACAGAGGTCATGTTGCTTTGCAGGACGTGTCCTGGCAGAGGTTCCAGGTTGATGTTGGGAGGTGCTGACTGGTACTGGAGATCAGCAGTGGTTCCTGCAAGTGGAATTGGGAAGGGACATCATTCCTCGCATAGTTCCCGACAAGCCAGATGCTCTGGGCTAAGTCTTTTCCACGCAGAGGATGTGGAAGACCTCTGTGGGTGAAGGTTAATGGCTCATCTTTGCTTCCTTCCTCTTTGCTCTCAGCCTCTGGCTGTGCAGGGACAGCCCCCTGGGATGTCTGGGGTTTCAGCTGCTCTCCAGCTGTGCTGTTCTGCCTGGGGGGGGGTGTCCCAAATGCTGCCCTTATCCAGGCTTCCCATAAAGTTATAACTTTTGCACATTTCTAACAAAAGATGCGTTGTCTTCCTTAAACTGCCTCAGTTAGGTGGGAATCAAGTGCCACAACCCAGGGTGGATCCTTTGCTGTGAATCTCAGCAGATTTCCAGAGCTAGGCTGGAAAGGATGGCTCTGGGCTTGGACTGGGGTGAGAAGGACCCTTCAAGCTACAATTCATCAAATGGTTTTGGTTGGAAGGGATCTTGGAACTCATCCCATTTCAATCCCCTGCCAGGGGCAGGGATGCCACCCACTGTCCCAGGATGCTCCAAACCCCTTCCAACCTTGGACACTTCCAGGGATCCAGGGGCAGCCACAGCTTCTCTGTGCCAGGGCCTCCCCACCCTTACAGGGAAGAATTTTTTCCCGATATCCCACCTAAACCTTTTCTCTTTCAGCTTAAAACCCCTTTCCCCTCCATCCTCCCTGCCCCCCGCCCCCCAGCAGATACAAACCCGGAATATCAGCTTTGAGACAACCCAGCTGTGCTGCCCCTCCTCGGGAGGAGCTCGTACCTCCCAGCAGCATCTCCTGCAGCAAGCTGTCGATCCTGGCCACTCCAAAGAGCTTCACGAACTGCACCTGCTCGATCATCTGCCAGGTGATGCTCTGCAGGGGCGGCAGCAGCAGCAGGATGTCGCTGAAGCGGCCCCGTGAGTCGTACTGGCGGTCGTTGATGTAATCCTCCAGGTTCACCTGCACCTGGAAGCGCATGTTCTTCACCTTGCCCGGCTCACTCAGCCCCTTGCAGTCTGGGACAGGGGGAAAATGGGGTTAATCTCTGGCCTGTGAGGGCAAATTTCACCCTGTGTGCAGGGGATGCCTCAAATTTTATCTTTCCTGTGTTTCATGTTCTGTGGTGCCCAGGGGTGCAGCTCTGAGCTCACAGTCAGGGTCACTCAGCTCTGCACACAGCACCGACACAAAACAAATCCTTTTCCTGCTGCACACCAAGGACAATGAGTACAAATTTTCAAGCCCAAAAGCACAAACAACAATGGGCTGAACAGAGAAAACAAGAAGGATGGGACCTGACAACCTGGAGCTGTAATTGGACAATTAAACCCCAATATGCAAATGAACCAAAAATGTATAAAAATGTAGGACATCATGACCATTTGTCCATTTTGTGACCATTTTGGGTCCGCCTTTGGTGTAGCCCTGGCCAGGCTCTTGTCCTGCCCAAGGTGCATCCTTAAAGACCTTTCAATAAATATCTGCTTTATTCTCCGGCTCTGTCCAGTCTCCGTTCCGGCTCAGCCTTCCCAAGGCATCACATGGAAAAGGATGAGATGGCTGTGATGCTCTGACAGTGTCCAAGGTCTGGGCTGGGCTGCCATGGCTTCACATCTCACATGGAACAGGGAAACAGGGAGGGGAATTGGAGGGGAAACAGTAACTGGAGGAGAAACAGTAATTTGAGGAGACTTCGGAGGGAAACAGTGAGAAAATAGGAGCTTGCTTCACGTGTGTCTGCCTGCTGCCATTAGCGGAGGGGAAAATTTTAGAGGCTAAAATATTTAGCCTTCCAAGGAAACAGCCTGGAATTTTCCCCTGAAAACTGAGTCACAACTGCCACCACTGAACGCAAGCAGTTTTAGTGCCTGTATGCTGTGATTACACTCGCTGCAGCATCAGGTTCCTGTCTTGCTCTCCTCTCTTTGACCTGTGGTCAATCCTTTTTTTCAAGGACCACTGGTCCAGCTTTGCTGAAGCAAATAAATTTGTCCCTGAGTCGGGTGAAGTGCTGGCATTTACAGCCTCCCACTCCTGTCCCTGCTGTTCTCTAAACCTGAGATTTCTGGATCACTGCACCATTTCCTTCACTGTCTGCAAAGAATCCACAGGCACCGCATTTTCGGGACTGTGGTGCCAAGAGATTAGATAAAGTGGTTAACAAATGATCGTGTGTCAGCAGGAGGCTCTGAGGACATTTCTGCTCGTTAGCACGGATGAACTTCACTTCTGGGGAGCTTCACACCTCCTCCTTCCAGCTGAAACCTCAGCACCTCATTGTCACATTGATCTAAAGCTGCAGGGAGACACTGATCAGCTGAGAAGGTAATTTGTCAAAATCGATTTGATGAAAGCACCCTTACTCTGTTCACAGCAGGCTTTGGGTGAGCCAAAGCTCATGATGTTCCTGAAACTCCTGGATCTTGATTTTGAACTAGTGAATACAGCAAAAAAATCCCAATAATTAATGGATCATACTCTGTTTTCTGCATGCTAAAAGACAAAAGGGCATTATCTGGGCTTGAGATTGTTCTCCCATCTCTCTGAGTTCCAGAGTGACCCACTGGAATCTGGGCTGAGGCAGAACCCCCTGTGCTTTTGGAATAAACACAGCAAAGCTTCAAAACAAGCTGACTTTCCTCTGTTTCCCTGTCCTCCATCCTGTGGACCAGCCCTGCCCTGGGTTGCTGCTGTCTTCCAGCAAGCTCCATTAGCAGATCCCTGATATTTCTGGGCACTCGGGGCAGCCCAGCTCTCTGTGGTTTTTTGATGGTGCTCTCTGGACTCTTATGGAGGCTCTCCTTGGCTCTCTGCTGCTCGTTTGGCTCACTTTGCTTATACATAATTAATACAGGCATGCGTGTCCTTAATGATCATCTCCTGCATTTCAGGCTGATGGGCTTTCCCAGAGCCAAGCTCCTGAAGCAGCCAAGCTCCTCCAGGGCCTGCAGAGCCTTGCCCAATCAGCCTGGCTGGAGTTCTTACTTGCTAAAGAGTAAAACATTCAGGAATGGGTCACTTAAAACTGCACTGCTGAGTATTTCTCCTTTCAGCACGGGCAGGGTGAGATGTAGAGGGGTTCCAAGGTGTTTTCCTGGTTTTTGGAGAGCCCCCAGCTGCTCTGCAAGCCCCGTGCTTGGCAGTCAGGAGCAACCTCACCTGGGTCAAAGAAGATGATGGCTTTAAGGCAGGCGTACTCGTTGTCATCGATCTGGATGTCCCTCAAGGGCTTCACCAGCTCGTCCAAGATTCTGGTGGCCACACGAGCGATCTCCAGCTCTGGGCAGTGCATTGGGATGATGAAATCATTCCCTGGGAAGACAAGAGAAGTTCCCCTTCAGGCTTTGGCTCTAGCTCTGCTCTCATCCAGCAGTTACCCCAAGGAGGGTTTCCCGATACTCCCAGTGCCATTTGCAGCAATTTCCAGTTTCTGCAGCTTTGTCAGCTGATCCACCAGTGAGAAGCAAGCCTTGGATCTCATCCCCTGCTCCTTATTTATCTCATTTGCACGTCAGTGCACCCACACTGTGCACACAGCCTGCTCCACGTTCTGCTCTGCCCTCTGTTACATCGAGCATCTGTTTGTAAGCAGTGTTGCACCTTTATTTTTGGTTTTCTTTTCTTAAACGAAGTTATCCCTCTCTCTGCTCTTTAATGTGAGCCTTTCAGGGTCAGCATTCTCATTTTTCCAAGAACAATCCCACCTGTGGTGGCAGAGAGCTATGTGAAAATGAAACACCTCTCTGCACTGTAATTTTTAATAGACATTTCTGCTAAGTTTTTAAGTATCTATACCCAAACACCTCATCACTTGGGCCTTGGCAATTTCAGCTACAAAACCCAAGACAACCCAGTTTGAGATGCCATTTCAACACTGGGGCTTTCTCATCCACAATTCCAAAGCAGTGATGGAACAATTACAAAAATCCCTGTGAATTCACTTGCCCCTTTTTACTATCCAGCTCCTTTCAAAGCAGTGAGGGAACAGTTACAAAAATCTGAATTTACTTGCTCCTTTTTTCTCTCCACCCAGATGTGCAGCCCACGCCCAGGAGTGGCTGAGGGGGTTTCAGGGATGCAGAATGCTTGGGAATGACTGGGAGGGAGTGAATTATAAAAGCAGGAGTGTGTTTCACTACTTTACCTAATAGCAGGAAATCAGTGTACGGTATGGACCTCTTGGCTACCCCGAGGAGCAGATGTTCCCCTGCGTGGGCTCTGAGCAAGGCAACCTGGAGGTGGCACAGGAGAAAGAAATAAGATTATATTGACAGGCAGAGAAAGAATTGCTGAGCTGTTGCTGTTTAATTAAGCCCTGTTTTGTGTTTGCTTAGATCTGGCAGATCTACAGATAAAGTTCTGTTCAGGGCTAGAAAATGTCAGTGTGTGTTAACTTTGAGAAGTGCTACATCCGTGGCAAACTAAACGAGAAGCTCTTTTTAACTAAAAGAGCAAAGGGAGGCTTGACTAATTTGAGTTCTTTGGAAATAAACAGATTGTCTATTCAATTATTAGGTACTAGTAAAGGCAAAATCAGAATTGCCTTGTAATTCAGAACTGCAGCAGTCTGACACCAACCAGAATTTTTTTGACTGGCTCTTTTGCAGGTTGGAGTGACCAGCTCTATATTTTGAGAGATTTTGGTCGCTGAAGTTATTTTTTAATTGGTCCCTCTTTCTCTCCTGTTGTTTATAGCTCGGGGTAGGGTGATCTGTGTGTTAATGGCAGATTCTCCCGTGAAAGGTCCAGCTGGGAATTCCCTTCAGAGGCAGTGGATTTGTCGGGAAGAGCCCTTTGATTTTACCTGGTCGTCGAGGGGGAGCTCACAAAAAGCCGGGATGTATTTTGCCCACTCCACCAGCACCAGGAGCTGCTGTTTCATGGACTCACACACATCGTTGATGGTGGCGATCTTCTTCATGGCGATGTCTGTGCTGTGCACGGGGCTCAGGGATAAATACTGGAAGAGAAACCACCCGGCTGCGTTTGGAGCAGATCAACGCTGCTTTATCACCCTCCACAGCAAGGATTCATCCCATCAGGACCCTGAGAAGATGCTGTGGTTGGACCCTTGTGCTCAGCTCAGCCCGTGGAGCAGCTTCCACGAGGTGGAGCTCAGTCCCAACACACACCCAGCCCTCCTCCTCCTCCCTGCCCGCTCTCCAGGGCTGGCTCAGGACAAAAATAACATTCCCATCCCCAGCAGGAGCCAGCGGCTCTGTGTCCCAGCTTCCCGGCAATCCCTCCAGCCTGCCAAATGCATGAAATGCATCCAGCTTTTCTCTCCCGAGTCTGTGTCAAGGACACAAAACTCCCTTTTGGATCTCTAAAGGGCTGCGTGGCAGGGAGAGGGTTAAAAACCCATAATTTTCAAAAAGGAAGTGGGCTCATTGCTGCATGTAATGTGCAACATCTGGACCGTGTGTTTCCGTGGAGAAAAGGCATTTGCATAAGAATTTAAAGGACACTCGGGGTGAAATTAATGTTGAATCATGAAATAAAAAGGCAATCAGCGTCAGCTGAAGCCCTGAGGATTTATTCACATTATTTTTCTGCCCTGAAATTGTTGTCTTGATAGAGAAGTTATGAGGAAAGATAGAATCAACCACGACTGGAATATTATGTTCAGAGCAGGGCAGAGAGTGCAGCAAGGAAGGACAAAATTCTGTGTGAAAGCAGGGAGATTTTAGGGGTGCAGCAACAATTTAGGCTGGGGGAATAGGAGACCTGGGCTCTGCAACATCCCTCAGCCCTTGGAGTTCCAGCTTTCCATCCTCCACCAAAGGCTGCATCTGCTCCCTGCAGGATGTATTGCCTTGATAATGGATTTTCCCTGTCTGCTTTTGGATTTTTTGCACTTTCTTCCCCGTGGGTTTGTGCAGGAGCCATCCAAAGGCAGCAAAACCATCCAGCCCTGTCTGGTTTAGGGGGCTGGAATTGCTGGGGGCCGTTTGGAGGGGCTGTCCCCAAGTGTCCTACCTGCTGTGCCATGGCCTCAGCCTGGGTGAGGACGTTGATGGACAGAGAGCCATTGTCCTCGTAGCTGCTCCTGCGGATGCTGATCCTGTCACGCTCATTCTGCACGGCTGAAACGAGAGAAAGACACTGATTGTGTCAGTGAGAAACTCACCCCAGTGCTTGTGTCAGTGAGAAACTCACCCTAGTGCTTGTGTCAGTGAGAAAGTTCCAGTGGTTGTGGAACTGGGAAAATCCCAGTGGTTGTGTCAGTGAGAAACTCCCCCCCAGCCAGTGGCTGCTGCTTCTTGTGGCCTCTAAACAGGAGTGGATGGGGCTTTGCTCCTGCTCCACTGTTGTTGGGATAAACAGGTTCTGAGGAGTGAAAAAGGCCACTTCAGAGGGAGAAGACCAAGCACAAGAGGCCATTTGGGGGTCAGAGCCACTCCCATGGGATGTTTGCTGGTCCTGTTGGATTTGGTGCAGCCCAGGGGGAATTTAGGGATTTGGTGTCACCTCTCTCCCCTTGGCCATGTGCGCACATGCTGGAGCCCTGGCCTTTGGTGTCCTTTCTGCCATGGCTTCACTGAGGGATCACCTCATGGCAGTGCTGGAAAAGCATCCCCTGATCCCACTCAGAGCATCCTTGGAGTGTCCCCTGTCCTGTGACATCTCAGGAGGTGATCCCAAGGGATGTCGCCACTCAGGAAACACAGAAAAGGTCACTCCATGAAGGAGGCTCAAAGGAAAGGAAGTTTAAATCCACTGATTCCTCCCTAAAACCATTCCCTCAGTGTTTCCCATCATGCAGCTGATTTCAGAGAGCCTGAAATCCTGGCAGCAGTGACAGATAAAGACAACACCAAGGCAGGGTTTGTCACCAGCCCTGCTGAAAACCAGCTCAGTGTCCTGAACTGGTAATGACAGCAACACCACAGACCTTGGACACACTGCAGGGACCACAGCAGAGTGAAAATCAGCCCAGACACTTCGCTGGACATGCCATGGCGAATTTGGAACAAACCCAGTGATTTTGGAGGCCCATTCCACCCTTTAAACCATCCTTTTCCCTGAAGCACGAGCCACATCCAGCCTCATGCTCCGTCAGCCCTGCACAGGGGACAGAAGGCAGGGATTGCACTTCAGATTTTTGCAACAAGGAGTCTAAGACCTGACTCACCTCCACTGCAGCAATCAGGTGAAACAGCAGCAGAGAAAAAAGGAGACTTTAGACCGAACCCAACCTGGTTTCAGTGCTGGTTTCTCCCCCAAGCCCTCTTGCCTCTGTCCAGCAGCTCTGGCTGGGGGAAGGAGCCTGAACACCCTCGGTGTGTCCCTGGCAGCTCACAGCCACAAACAGCTCAGAAAGGCACTTGCCATGTCCTTAAAGCAGAGGGAGCAGGAAGATTTAGCACGTGGTGACAGTGCAGCACATCCCTCCTCCCTCATCCAGCAATCCCAGGCTCCTTTTCCTTCATTTGGGGGGAATGACTCAAACAGAGCTGCCAAAGCTCACCCCACTCTGTGCTTTAACCCCTTGGTGTAGAACACCATGGGTTTGTCTCAGAAGTGGCCACTGGAGAAGGTTTTTCCAGGATTTTTTTCCCCCTTTCTGCAGAATCGAGAGAGTTATTTTGCCATCATTCTTTTGAGGCTTTGCCTCGCTCCTGGGTCTTTGTTTTAGAGCATCAGGACTCACTCCTGGGAATCCATACAAAGGGAAAACGTGGGCACTGCTCTGCACAATTTGAGGGAAGGTGGGTTTTTTTTCTGCCAGCTCGTGTCCAACCACTGCTCTGTTTTCCTAACCAGCCTCTGATGAGGGGCCAACCAAGTGAAAGGGCAGAAAACAAGCACCAGTGACAGAAATCAATGTCTCCCCTTATCGACAGGAGCGCAGTGTTTGCTTTCTGAGATCTGGGGCTCAGCCTTGCTGTCAGTCAGGATCAGCTTGTGGAGATCTGTCTTTGTGCCTCAGAGGCAGCCTTGCCTGCCAGCTGCATCCATTTCTGAGAGGTGCCATGCACAAACACATTCCTGGAGCATTTTCAGGCTATGGATGCTACACAGAGGCAATTTATCATAAATTTAGAGAAAAAACAACACAGCTTTTGGGAGGCTCTGCTAACCCTGCTTAGATAGCAGCAGAAGTTGCCCTGTGCATGAGAAGAGGCTCAGCCTGAAGGTGAAGGTGGTTATAGGAACCATGATCTTGACATTTCACGGGTTTTATTGGACCACCAGAAAGGCGAGTCCAGCACTCAGATAAACAAGCCTGACCCAGTCTGTGCCATCACTGGCTATTTTGTGAAATCTCCATCCAAGCTTCTACACCAGGATTTGTATCAATGCTCCCCCACGTGCTCTCAGGTGGGGCTCTCTGTCCCTTATGAGGAAAGGGACGAGTTTTGCCTTTCAATCGAGCTACACATCTGACTTTATGTAAATCCTGATCCCCATGGCAGACTCCTTTAAGAAACCTCAGGCTGTTTTTTCCCCTCCAGTCTTTTTATGGCACATATTTCAGTGCTTCCCTCATGCTCTGATAAGCTCAACCTTCCAGTGGAAGGGGATGGCACAGAGAGAGTTTCTCAAGGTGATTCGGGTGTTATCGCTCCGAGCACCCGAGATGTGATGGAATTAGACACAAAGGGGAGTTAATGTTTCACCTGCCACAAAAATTAATCTCTGACTGTGCAGTGATTATATTGCTGTGTTTATTGTGTTTGGGAAAGGGAAGGGACAGGTTGCTCCTGGTGAGGCAGGGGGAGTGCTCGAGGGACGTGCTGGCCCTGGGGGTGCTGAGCTTAGCTGTGATCTTGGCTTTGCTACCAATAAAACTCACCAAACCTGCAGGAAGGACTAAAAAAATCCAGTGCTGGACCCCTCTGTCTCCCAGGGGCTGCTATATCCAGAAATGCCTGGCAAAATCTTTGCTCCCTGGGGTTTTTTTTCCCCTCTAATCCTGTTCTCTGCACATTGCCAAAGCCAGAAAACAGCAAAGAGTCACCCAGCTCTGCAGGAAGGGATGTCAGTGAGTCCCCAGGATGGTGCTGGCCAGGGACAGCATGGCCCCAAGCTGGGCTTTCCCACAGGGAAAGGGGAGAGAGGGCAGAACGATGCTGGTGTCTCCCTGCAGGGAATTGTCCCTGGCTACAGCGTGTCCTGGCCGTGGGAGGAGGATGGGAAAACAAACACAATCTCAGTGTGACGCAGGGGAGCCCTCAGAAGGGTTTTGTCACTCAGGGCAAGGCTGGACACTCTGCCTGGAGCTCCACAGCTCCGCGTTTGTGGGATTGCAGCGAGCCCCTGCTTCCCAAACTGTGTGTCCTTGCTGCCTTGGCACACAGGGCCAGAGCCTGGGATGAGGAACCTCCAGGGAATTCAATAAATGAGGGCACAGAGCAGCAAACTAGAAACTTTCCACAGCAACTGCAGAGGTTCAAGCCTTCCCTATGCAAGAATTGCTATTTCCATCATTATTGCACTAAAACAGCCTCAGTGAATGCTGGTGGGGTTGGAAATGTGGTGATAAATGGCACAGAGAGAGCAGGAGGAGGGAGGTCCCTGCCTGCTGCACTCACAGGGTTTCTGTCTTCACCGACAGATTTACTCCTCCTGCTGCCTGATTAATTTATATCCACAAATAATCTTTTTTTTTTTTCCCTGAGCTGCCTCGGATTTTGTAGGTGTGGTGCGTTTTATTCGCAAATAAATCTCAATGCTACAAGTACATTTAATCCTTTCATGGGCCTGTGGGCTGATTTATGGCTGCTGAAGGTAGGGAAGATCCTTTATCTTTTCCATCCTTCTTTGCAATAAACTGCAGTCCCAGCCTTCTGAAAGCTGGCAGAAGAAATGTGCAAACAAAAGGTATGAAACAAGGTAGAGGCCCTGTGAAGCACTCATAAAACTGTCCTATAAACCTCTCCAATTTCACAATAATAAATAAAGAAAAGCCTCAAACCCTCCCTCAGACTCTCCCTCCTCCTCACTGTTGCAGCAGTAAGTGATACAACAATTCTTTTTACTTCTGCATAGAACTAAAGAAGTTCACGCACATTCATAAATTTCTTTGGAGGGGATGAGAGGTTAAATATTAACCCCTCATTTTTTTTTGTTTTCCCACCAGCAAACCGAATCCTGACAGTGCAGTGGTGGCATTTCAAATGGCTTCCAGGTTTTCAGGCTCTGTGTGAGGAGATGCCCTGGCTCACTTGAGAAATCACACCCTGCGGATTTATTCGAGGTCAAGCATGATCTCAGGGAGACGCTAAAAATAGAATCCTGCTGTTTTCTTTGGGTGTTTAAGTACCTGGTGTTCTGCTGAGCCATTGATGCTGCAGTGACCAAAAACCTGTCTGGTGGCATTGTGCAAGACAATGGAAATCGAACCTTCTGAGCCAGCACACAAAGTCAGGGGGAACAGCCAAAAAATCCCCAAAACATCCAGACCTCCCTCTGGCACATTCCCAGCCTTAACCCCAACACAAGAATAAAGGAGTGAATCTCCTGGAAAAATCTTAGATCCTGATTATAGAGGTGCTTAGGACATAAGAGGGTTTTGAGTTCTTTTGTTGAGGCAAGGCTTTCCCTCTCCCCTCATCCTAGCTTTAATCGTTGTTATCAAAGTGAATTATTGATACCAAAAATGCCATTTGGGTAGGAGTGGTTCTGAGTGAGTGATTTTCTAGGAGATCTGGGAACTGGACTTTCCACAGGACTCAAGTTTTGTCCCTTCCCTGCTCTCGTTAGTGCTGATGGAACCTGGATCCCATCTCAATTCACAAGCCTGAAGGTGTGGGGCTCCTGTGTGGGGCTGTCTTGGTCCTTCCTGAGAGTAGGATCGAATTCAGGCTGTACAAACCAGGCAATCTAAAGATCCTACAGGTAATCTTCTCAACCATTCCCTGGGGAGCCTGTTCAGTGCACACCACACTCTGGGAGAAGAACCTTTTCCTAATATTCAACCTAAACCTCTCCTGACAGTTTAAATGCTACAGTCCCAGGCAGACCTGGTCATCCCAGAGCTCAGATTTTTTTGTTATATGGCTTTTTTTTTTAGGGAGAAATTTCCCTTCTACCAGGCTCCACAGTTCCTTGTAATTTCTTATTCACTAGAAAATTTCCAAAAGGAAAAAAAAAAAAGAGAGAGAGAGAGAAAAAGAAATATCCAAGAGTGTTACATCACATCTTACAACACAGGAAGACTGAAAAAAAACCCAAAAAAACCCCAAAACAACAACAACAACAAAACCTTAAAACAAAACACCCTCTGGATCCAAAATTCCCATTTATCAGTTGGTTTTTCCAGGGAACAGCAAGTTCCCCGAGGCTGTGCACACAGACACTGAGCAGTGGGTCAGTGGGGCACGGGCGAGGGTGACCCCACCCCAGGTGTATTGTCACAGCCAGCCTGGGAAAAGGATCGTTTCCAGCTCCTTCCCCTCTGCCGTGGATAAACAATGCTCTCACCACACCCTGGGAACTCTGGCTGCCGTTATAAGGGCTGGCCCCGAAGGAATGTGCCAAGGGAAAAGGGTTGTGCCAGTGCTGGTGCACAGAGCACGGTGTGGATGTCACCGCTGCCACCTCCCAACTGCTGCACGCCCCAAAAGAATTTGTACAAATATTTGGACACTCCAATCGCGCTCCATCCATGGCTTCTCCCTTTCCCTAATGCTTTGCAATGCTGTTTAATATTAATCTAGAACCGCCCAAAAGCAAATAGCTGTGTTCTTTTCGTGCACACACGGTTGTGCAAGAACTTTTTTTTCCCCAGCCCTGCACATGTGCTCGGGGTAGAGCTCTGGTCAGTTCAGCTAATTTTTGCACTGCAGTTGCTCAAGGTGCTTTAAAATCTTCCTTGCCAAACACGGGAGCGTTTCCCGAGCGCACAACCTGACTGCACTCATAAAAAAAAGTTTCAAGGAATGTGACGATGTGGAACTCGAAATGAGTCATCCCCCATCGGGCTGCACTCAGTGATGGAGGACATGAGCCAAGGTTTTATGACTTTTACCATAAAATCCAATGCAAATCATGCTTCAGCTCAAAGAATAGATCTGATAACCAGATTTCAGCCTTTCCAAGCAGTGCAGTTTGCTGCATTGGCAGTTGGGTTTATCCCATCTAGAACTGACCGGATCAGCTTCAGTTTGGTCTTTATTAATCTGAACTCTATTTATTTTTCCATCTGCTGTATTTACTCCATTTCTCCTAAAATAAACCAGCCAGCATTTTTGCTTCATCCATGACTTATGCCAAATTTCAAGACACCCTTTTTCTCCAGAAAAACATATGGTCAGAAGATTGGAAAGATCATTTCACCACCAGTAGGATCTTATTAATTACCAGAAATCAACGACAAATTTCCACTTGGGTTCAATGGGGCCACAATTCCACCCCTTGGGTGAACTCAGTGACATGGAAAGGAACTTTCAAACTCATTTCTACCTCCCTTATCTTTTAGCTGCCAGTGGGTTGGGAAACAGCACAAATGAAGGATGAAGAGTGTGAAGCCATCACCCAACATCCTGATGGTCCCTGGCACCCAAACCTACAGCTCTCCACCTCCTCCATACAGACAATGGGAAGTGCAACAAAAGGTGTTGGCCAATATGGGATTGACCCTCCAGTGCTGGTGGTGGCTCCACGGTCACCCTGTCACCAGCAGCACGACCAAAGGGTTTTGCTGTGAGTCATGGCCCCTGTTGGGGTAGGTGAGTCATCTGTGGGGGACACATGAGTCACCCTGCTCAGGAGCTCTGCCCTGTGCCATGGAGGAGAGGCTCCCACCCCTTCAGGCCCCGTGCTCAGGCTGTACCTTGCCCTTGCACGCAGCTACGTGAGCAGCAGCCCAGCCAGCCACACCACCTGAAGCAGCAAACTGATGGCATTTATGAGATTGGAGGTGGCAGATCCTCGCTGAGATTGGCACAGGTGGGATTAGGAGTCACACCAGTGGGATGGAGAGAGGAAATTGTTATTGTAAAGCACTTAGAGACCAAATAAGCCCTGAGAAAGCCCACCCCTTTCCAAGGACTAAAACACCAGCCTCACAGGATGGGTGAATGATGTCAGGGCACTCATTGAAATTGAGATAAAATGGCAAATGGGGCTCTCAGCTGCAACAAAAAATATCTGTGACACATAGTCATCATCTCTCCAGCCAGTGCTGCTGCTGCTCCTCCCCACCGTGTTGTGCAGTGGAACAGGGCCTAAGAGAACAGCAGGAAGGTTTGAAAAGTCTCTTTGCACCCACCTTCTTTCTTCATGCCAGCTCTGAAGCACTTCTTCAGCCTGCAGTACCTGCACTGGTTCCTCTTGTCTTTGTCTATCACACATTGTCGGTTGAACCTGGGAGAAGATGGGAAATACAACCTGGAGCAACCAGCCTGGCATCTGCGACCCCCTCACCCTGAGCAGCCCCAAATACAGCCCCAGACCTCTCTGAGCTCCACACTGCATGGTGCTAGAGAAGAGCCAAAGGTTTGCTAGAAATGGATTGAATCAATTTTGGCTTGGCCCAGCTCCTCCTCTTCCTCACCGCCGCTCCTGCCAGCGCAGCATCTTCAGACCACCCACTCTGCAGGGACTGGGATGGGTTTGGCTGTGAAAACATGACTGTGGATCAAGCTGTGCTCTGTTAGGAGCTCCACCTCCCATTTCCAGACAGTTTTTGGGTGTTTGGCGTTGGGGTTTGTCTGATTTCACTTGTCAACTATTCTACGATTTGCGTAGAATAAAATGAGCTATGGGCCACAAAGCCTTTGGGTCTCCATCCTTGTTCTGAGGGCCATGGCCTCCCAATTCCTCCTCCTTTCAGTGGGGATTTAGGAACCCTTGTGCTGTTCCAGGGGTGGCCCACACAGGCTTGGCATCTCTCCCCATGGAGGGTGAAACAATGGAAGGGGAATCTTCCACGCAGAGGGGAAATGACGTGGGTTACTCGGGGACCATCAGGTTGTAAAAGCTGAGGCCCTTTCCCAGACTGGTGAAAAGCCAAAGGTACAAAGGCCCAGAGACTTTCAGAGGAATTCACTTCTGCCATAAGCAGAGCTCCGAGCTGGGCTGAGCTCACCAAATAAGGGCTTGCACACAAGCTTGGCTTCAGTGCTGTGGATCTTCCCAGAGCTGCCAAATATCACAGAGATTCATGGATTCCTGGGGAGAGGCAACAACTCCGCTCCCAGGAGACCGACAGCTGAAACTTCAAAGAAACCAGTAGCAGAGTTCATCATCTCCTACAGGAATCCCACAGTTCATAGGATGGGCACTGTGTAGGTGGACACTGCTGTCACCTCAGGTTCATGACTGATGTGTCCTGGAGTGATAAGGGCACCAGGAACATTTTGAATAAGTAGGGTGACTCGCATTAGAAAAATTTGGAATGGGAGGAAAAGCTTTGGAGCAGAAAGAAAACTTCCAGGTTTTAACTAGAGGTGAAGGGCTTAAGCGTATTCAGGTTTGGGATTTCTTTCCACTTTCTCCTGTGCTAGAATAAATATAATTTTTCTAAAGTCAGTCAAGATAGCAGCTTTATAATTTATAGCCCACTCCTGGCAAAAAAACCCCTCTCTCAAATGTGTGCCAAAGTGGATGTGAATCATCTCTGATCCACACTTATTTCTCAGAATATTCATAAAATCATCACTGATAAGCCAGTGGACATAATTTATTGTATTTCAAAACAAGAATGGAGAAGCTGTGAGAGGGCTCTGGAGGTGACAGATTCTTGGATGCCTGTTGTTTGTACCAGAAAAAGCAAGAAAAATGAAATCTCTGGAGCTTTGGTCCTTTGCCACCTTGGCTTTCTCTTGCTGAGCTGTGACGAGGTCATGGTGTCACTCCACACTCAGGGTCTGTATTTACACATTTCACACACCAGTCAAACCTCAGGTTTTAGGCTGCACTCAAGGATCTCAAAGGTCTTTTCCAACCTGGTTCACTCTGTGATTCTCATGTCTATGATTTTCCCTCCATTTTCACCATGGGGAAAGCAGTGATGGTGAATTCACTCAATGCGTTGCTTGGTGCCACGGAAGGTCTCAGGATCCAAATGAGATAGAGCTGGGTTTAGAGACAGGACTGAGTTTACCCCTTGTAAACCAAACTGCAGCCCTACTGGTGGCCCCAGCCGTGTGGCATCTTGGGCATTTGAGACACGATCCCCTGATTCCCACCCCAAATCATTTTCCACGTCCATAAATCGCGTTTATCAATCCCGGTACCTGCAGGAGTAGACGTGGTTCTTGCGGACGCTCCTCCTGAAGAAGCCTTTGCAGCCGTCACAGCTGGAGGCCCCGTAGTGCTTGCCCGTGGCCCTGTCCCCACAGATGGAGCACAGGGAGCTGACCCCGTTGGGGAGCAGGTTGGTGTTGGCTGACTCGGGCGCGATGGCCTCTGCGGGCAGAGAACAGACACAGTTAGAGCTCCCTGCGGTGGAAACATCTGAGTTTATGGTTGCAATGTAAGATGTGTTCTATTCCCAATCTGTTGAAAACAGTTGAGGA
>VZSR01000393.1:2860276-2879647 GCA_013398615.1 Brachypodius melanocephalos
TCAGCTCCTTTGCTTCTGGTCTTGATGCTATTCTTCACTTTGGTGATCAGAGGGATTTCAAGCTGCATAACCCAAACTGAGCCTGAGAATTTATCAATTATCACTGCTTTCCTGGAGAGATATAAAGAAACCTCACTTGCACGTGAGTTTTATGTTTTTAAGGGATGGGGAGCCACCTCCTCAAGGAGATACCTGAAGAACATGGTTCAAAGCTGGTGTCCACAGAAGAAAATGGGAAAAAACTTGTTAACTTGAATAAATAGAACGCAGAGAAGAAACAGCAGAGGCAGAAAGGATGAACTACTTCATGCCCATGACAGAGGTGCTGAAGATAAAAGACTGTTCCTGAGAGCTCCTCTGCAGCTGGAAGCCAGAGACAACAGCTCCCACAGGGACCACTTTAGTTCTGTGTCTGGTCCGTCCTCTGAAATTCTCTCCAAAGGGGCTCACTGCTTTCCACTAGAAAGCAACAGAAGTGTGCAGGAAGATCAGACTTCTAAATTAGGGACCTAAAATTAGGTGATATGAATGCCCTCTGTCATGTCCTCCTGCACCCACTCATTTGGGGCAGAAATAGCTCTGCCCCTGCATGCCCTGTGTGTACACACTGCTGAAAACTCCCCTTGGAACCTCTCCCTCTGCCCTAACCACCAGACTCTCTGCCCTCTTCATCCTCCTAATTTGAGGCACAGCTTGGGGAAGGAAAAGACAGGAGACCCTTGCGAAGAGAGCAGCTGACAGCGTTTGTATCTCCCCATCTGTTTGCAGAGCCTGACCTGGGCACTCGCTGCAGGTTTTATGAATTTATCACAGCTCTGGGAGCATGTTCTGTGCTCCAGGGGAGCCCATCTCATGCTCCAGTGACCTCAGAAAAGTCCCTGGGACAAGGCACACCCTGAGGTGTCTCTGGGATGGGACATCCTCACAACAGAGATGGGGAAATCTCAGCTTAGCAGTTTCTCAGAGAAAACTGCTCAAAGGGGAGGAATTGCCATCTGGTCTGCCTGGAGAGAGTTTTCGAATCCATAATGCATGAAAATAGCTCTGGGTAATCCACACACAGAATGTACATATACACAGAGAGAGGGAGAGAAGGTTATTTTCGTGTGTGAATACACATCAAAAAATTTATAGTGAAAATATTTGCTGTGCAATAAAAATTGCAATCAATCCCCACCCAAAAAATAACAAAGCCAGCAAAGCTTTAGTTTTTCAGAAAGTGGAGAGTTTCTTAGCTAAGCCTGAGACTAAGACATTTTTAGCCAAGATTTCAGTAATGCAAAGTTCAGGTTTCCTGTCACCTCCTAAAATAACCGTTTTGGTCCATATTCACCTCCTGGTGTATGGGTGAGTAAATAAGTGGGTTATAGCAAGATGGGAGCAACACGACAAGAAAGAATGACAGCATCAAAATCATTCTTAGGTCATACTGACAGGAACTGAGATTTGCCTCATCCCAAATCCTGTGTAAGATTCTCCCAGCTCTGACATTTGTCAGGAAGTGACACTTGGGTCCTTTGGGAGCATTGTCAGTGTCAGAAGTGTTTAATGGTAATTTTCATTGATTTTTAGGAGGTTTTTTCACAATGATTCTTGGTTTTATATTACTTAATAACTCAGTATTAAATGAACTGTACAGCATATTCCTTTGGGGATAACTGCAGGACATTTGGGCATCTGTTGTTCCATCCATTTTTTGAAGGAGCATATGATCATAAACAAATGCACTGTGTCAGATTCCATTTTAAAAATTTGCACAACCAAAATAAAGATAATGCAGCCATTTTCCTCTTCACTCCACTCATGCTTTCTCTAGATTTCAGAGGAATCAAACCAAGATCAAACAGCTTAGGTCTCCAATGGACCCTTCATCCTTCAACTAGGTCCAGACTGCAAAATATTCCTGAGGCTGGAAAATAGTTACTCATCAGAAAACATTTTTTTTTCCTCTTATGTGAGTAGGACGTGAGAATCTGCTTGCTGATATAAGGAAGGAATTAATAATCTGGCCTTAAACCAGGAATTACTGGAGGAGGAACCACCAGCACCGTGTGTGTGAGGGCCCGTGGAAATTAGCAAACCAAATTTTGCCCTCACTTGTATCCATGGAGGCACAAACAAACCATCAGTGAGGGTGGGTGGCTCTGTGTTAGGGCAGCTCCACAGCTAAAAAGTTCAAACCCTGGGAGGCAGCCACGTGTCCTTTTCAGCTGAATTGGCTGAATGTGGACAGAAATGTTAATAAATAAACAGATAAATAAATAAACAAATGGAAAGCCCTAAGCCAGCATGCATGTTAATTGTGATCACAATTGTTAATTACAAAATTCCCAAGGTTCGCTGGCAGACATAGCTGAAGTTTTGTGACTTTTTTTTTTTTGGTGAGTTTATATATAATCAGTGTACAGACTGGGAGCTCCCTAAGGCTGAGAAGAGCACCCCGGTGGCTTCCCCAGATTTGGGATCAGCCAAGCTCACAACTGAAATGCACACAAATTTTTTTGGTACCTGCTGCCTCTGTATGTAAATCATTGCCTAACCAGGGCTGAGATGATAATGCCAGTTTTACAGTGATAAGAAATGACACTGAGGATGATACCTGACCCCTGCACTGCTTTTCCTTTCAGTTCCTTTACCGGCTACAGCTCCTCTGAATGAACATTGTAAAAGAGAGTTGTCCTGAAATACTTTCCAGGGTGGCTTTTATCTACCAGGAAATCCAAGTTTTGGTGCATGTAATTTGGAGTTTAAAAATCCCCAAATTACATATGCTGGGCTAGAATGTGAGGAGATCACCAGTGTGGGTTTAGGGCTTAAACACACACAGTCAAACTCGGTGCCAAAGCCAGCATTGTGAAAGCTGTACACACAAATGTAGGTCAGGAGGAGGTTTAAACTCTGCCCACGTGCAGGTCAGCCTCTTTCTACATCAGCTTTCAGCAAACAGAAGAGTTTTGGGGATATAAAACCCAGCTGTGATTTAGTGATCCCAAATCCTACAGGAGTGATGATAAAGGTGCCAACCAAAGAGGTCGGAGCTGTTTCGGGCACTCCTGGAACTCAAGGGATGGTAAAATCACTGCCAAAACATCTCTGGTGGCTTTGGCATGGTCTGAACTGGGTCAGACTCCTGTGGGGCTGGGAGAGATTTCACCAGAGTCCCAAAGATCAGTGGGGAGTGTGACAATGAGCACCACCCTGGGGGAAAGCGCTCCCCAACTCTCAAGTGAAGAGCTGGGGCTGCATTGCCACAACGCTTCACATCTTCAACAAAATGAGACAATTCTGAAAAGAGTGTGAGGGAATGGGCATTAACCACACATAAAAACTGAGAATATGGGTTGTAGTGCCTGCCAAGGTGAAGGAAACAAATTTGTGTGGAATGGGAAAATTTCTGCTGTTACAACACATTTCACAAAGGAAAGACAGAATCAGCAGTGATTGTTGCTCCTTTCCTTTTGTCAGTCTTTCTATTTAAACCTTCAGTATGTTTTATATCACTCCCATAAAGTGTTCTATGCTTTATTTTTAATTAATCTTAAAATATTTGGCAAATTATGGGCTATTTGAAGGTGGAAAATCCAAAATACATTTCTGGGAAAATCTCAGAATGATAGCAACTTCCTGAAGAAGAAACATCTAAGCACAGGAAGTGCTCCACAAAATTAATCCACCCAAAATTTTGATGAAATAATGTTCTGAAGAAGGAAGGAGTTGGTTTCAAGAAAGCATGACCTCATTTGAAAATATTTCAATTTTCACTTTTGGAATTGTTCAGAAGGTAAGAAACTGTGCTGACTCCATAAAAATAAGTATTGCATCCTTTCCTCTTCATGTTTATAGAGGGCAAAGCTGTCATCATTTAGAAGGGAAAATACAGATAAACCTCGGGAGAGATATAAACAATCTTTAAAAAATCCAGTATAGTTATTAAAAATACCTAAAATGAGGTTGTTTCTTGGGTCTAAAATTTTTAAAAATATTCCTGAAGCCACAAGGAAACTGTGCTTTTGAATTACCTCAGGGGACTGAACTCAGCTGGACAGCAATAGATTTCCATGAATGACCATTTCAGGTCTTTTTTTGAAGTAATTTTTACAAATCGTAGAAAAGGACACTTACCCAAGACAAACAAGCTAATTTCAAAGCAGCTACTTCCCAAGAGAGCTGGTTAGTCATTAACAGCTAAACAAATAACACAATACCGAGCTCGATAAAGTTCAGAAAAAAACTCAACCTGTCAGTTCTACTGCATGAATCAACAGAGAGCCCAAACAGGCATTGGTGGTTCGTTTGCAAAATTATATGGAATTTTGAGGAAATTTGTGCCGCTTCAAAAAGTGAAAAATATCTTGTTGTTCAACGGGAAGTGACAAAGCAAAACGTCTGTGTTAAATGACGTTTCTGGGGTAGGATGGGAAATGGAAAACTTTCTTCAAGAATAAGATCCAGTCTATCTGGAGCTCACAAAAACTATATGTATTGAAAATCCTTGATTTGGGGACAGCCAGAGCTTTACAGAAGGCAATTTTAAATTCAAGTTCCTTTGGGCCTTTTAACTTTACTTGCCTCCATACCTCCTTCCATGCCCCACACTGGTAAGTCTAATCATTTTACATTGTAGGTGATATCCCTACTGAAAGTCTGATTTCTTTTGATGAGCCAGTTAATGAGCAGATGTGAAAATCCTGTCTTAATTTCACTAAGCTTCTTAACAAATTAAAAGGCTGCCAAAACTCTCCAAAGGGATCGCTAACGTTGGAATCTCATTCAGTTGCACGATTGGTTTCATGCAATATGACCAAAATGCCCTTTATTTTTACACAGAGAGCAGCTGATTTCACAGAATGGAGTTCACTTTATGCCAGAGTACTTTCAACTGCAAAAAAATTAAATACCACACAAAGCGCGTTATTCCTGCGAACGAAGCGGAAGTCTCGGCGTATAAACACTCCCGCCTCCCAGCCAAGTCCTTTTGTGCCCTAAAAACTGTTGGACCATCTTGGTAGCCAGAAAAGGAATACAAAGCTAGCAATGATTTGGATATTTCTTCCCAATCCAAGTTCCCAGAACCAATTTAAACAGGGCACACGCTCACAGGCAAATGCCGTTTGGGACGACATGTTTTCCCGAGGATTAAATATCGACTGAAGTTGTATACAGGAACGAAACACACATTTGAACAAGAAATATTGTCAATAACTCCTCTCATAAGCAATGAGACAAACCCAGGGAATGCCTTGAAGACCTCTACCAACATCTGCAAAACCCGGTGGGCTCTTTGGGGCGTGGTGCTCAGCCCACCAATGAAAAGAATAACCCGAAATGGGACCAGCAAGTGAAAGGGTCATGTTCCAGCCCAAACATAACCATGGATGCACCAGAGGTTGACAGGTCAGCTGCTTAACTATCACTGCTTCCACCCTTTGCCCCATACCTCCCACCAGCCTTTCCTCTGTGACCAGCTTTATAACAAAAATAGTGGAGCTCATACAAGAGAAAACGAATAAAAATCTCACCGGTGTTATTGGGGAGCACGCGGAGGTTGTCGAATTCCAGCATGGTATAGGAGGAGTCCAGGGAGTCGACATAGTCTGGCATATCCATGTCCATGATGGACTGACAAAGCTTCATTATTATTTGACAACAACGAGGGAAGAGGCAGAAACAGCCCCACTGTCAATCACGGCCAAGGTTTCCTCTGCAGAGAGAGACACCCCGCTCCTGCCGATGACAAATCATTACCCAGCTCTGCCCGCAGTCCCCTCCCCGTGCCAGGACAGAAGGGACGAGGCCAAACCCTCTGGCGCAGTCCCCTCCCTTCCCGGGGTGCATCTCGCTCTCCCGCTCCTGATAAGGTGATGTAGATAAGGCCTAGGCTCAAGCGCCTTGGATTGCATCTTCGGGTCAATACAGGCGGATTTATGGCTGCTCCTGCACAAACATTTTGAGAAGGGCTGAGGACAGGACGTCACACACATGTGTCACTCTCCCAGGTCAGAGCAGTGGTCATGTCCAGTCACCTTGCTCGCCTGCCAGCCCTTGGGGATAGAGCAAACGGTGTCACTTGAGGCTCACGAGGACAATAAATCAATGCCCCACCGAATGAAGACCATTAAGGCAGGTCAGCATTGAGAACCTGAGCCATTGCCATGAGACACCACAGCGCTCACACCTTGAGTTGCAGCTGGAAGGGGAAAATGAGGCTTTATTCCAACTGTACACGTGGTCTCACCCTGTTCAAGGGCAGAGGCGAGGTGGAGGAGGTGACTTCCACCCACCATCCTCCGTCCCTCTCACCTGTGTCATCCTCATGACTCCAGGCAACCCCAGTGTCCCAGAGCTGCCTGTGGGGAAGAGCTGGGCTGTGCTGGTGAGTTGTCATCGTGGAAGGTTCCAAATGATGGCAAAAGATGAAAATGGAAAAGGCTGGGAGGAGCCGGGCAGACTCCCTGGCAGATGTGTGGTGTTGCATTTCCCACTGACCCGCGCCTGGCTTTTCTGGGAAAGGTCCGTGTTATGGAAATTCAATTCCAGTTTTTCCCCCACAGGCCCGTGGTGTTTGGTCTGGGGTTTTTTTTATTTTTAAATTTACTGAATTTTACGCGAACCAGCTTTTTCAATTTACTGAATTTTACACAAAAGTTCTTTCCTTGTTAAGGCTCATGAGCTGCGCTTCAAAAGGCTGGAAATAAAACTCAGCCATGCAAAGCCATACAGCTTGAAGTGATTGGTTTATTCCCACTTTGATCTTCCAGATGCCCTCCCTGACATTATAAGTCCCTCTCCAGTGACGTGGGTTTGTGTCAGAGGGTCTTTCCTCTCCATGAGCTGTTCTGAGAGATCCAGGTCAACATCCTGTTGAATCTGGAGGAAAAGAAGAGTCTTGAGAAACAGGGAGACGTGTTGCCAGAAAAGGAGTCTTGGCCAAAAGGATGAGATTGCCAGACTGCCTGAACTCTCACTGAACCGAGGAGCAGCCCGGCCTCATGGATCCCAGCAATCTCCAAATAGCAAGAAATATTCCAAAATCTGACTTTTTAACTACCTTCATTATACTAATTGGATTTTAATCCCCGTTTCACTTTTTGGTTTAATATCTTTTTCTCATATCCTGGGGGTTTACAGTGGACATTGCAAGGGGTTAACTCTAGATAGGCTTTTCCTCCATAAAGATTGGGTGTAGAGACTTGCAGCTTTACTTTCTTATCATTTCTGGGGAATAAAATAATTTCATGTGCCGTATTTTCCTTTTCCTTCTTTCCCTTTTTAAGGACACGTTGTAACCAGTGGTGCACAAATGACTCCCTGCTCAGATAAGACGTTATGTTTTTATCCTTGGACTGTGCCCCAGGCTCCCTGTAATGCCAGCATCAGCTAAGTTGGGATCTGATTACTCCTTCTTGCCTCTTACTCAATGTCAGGCTTGATTATGCCCATTAATCTTTCTATTTTTTTTTTTTTTTTTTTTTAGTGAGATGTGGGCACAATCCTGCCTGATTCTCAGCATTCTGCTATTATTACAGCAAAGGTTCTTCACATTTCCACTATTCTAGGGGGTTTTTTTAAATGGATTTCTCACCATTGAAATAGCCATTTTGGTATTTACCAAGCTTTTGGGCACTTATGGCTCAGAGAGAAGAAATCTGGGTTCCTGCCCTGATCTTGTTGGCTTTAGAGATCTCTCAGTGTTTTCCGTCCCTCAGTACGATGTGAGGGCTGAGGATGGCTTCCAAGGAAAGTTGTGGGATGAGGATTGGACAATTGCTTGGACAATTTTCATTCTGGGAATGACAAAAGGTTATAGAGCAAATTTCATCATTCAGGACCAGATTTCAGCACCGCATCCACACTGATAATCAGGACTGACTTGTGGAAGGCGGTGTTGGAGGGACAGAACGTGGCATTTTTTCCAAGTAGATGTCGACGCCCTGTTCCAAACCACTCCGGCACAACAGCAGCCCTGAAGATGAACAAAACCTTGCTGAGGTTTGAGCAGCTTCTTCTTTTTCCTCTCCCTGGTTTCTTTCATCATTTTCTGAGTCACAGCTGCAATGCAGCTGGGATCTACTCAAGACTAGGGCTGAGTTTTATCAATATCAGGAGGAATCAAACTCACTGAGAGGTGGCCTCACACCTCCTGAGCACTGCTCACTGTCACATTGAGGTGACAATGGCCCAGCCAAGAGCCAGGAATCTCGAGCTGGTTTCTTATGACCTCACCATGATCCAACCTGACAGAGCAGTCAGGGAGATGGGAAGAGAACTCAGATCCTTCTCAGACTGTGGCCACAGAAAGGATGGATTTGAGGGGAGATTTGTGATCAACACTTTCTGCTGAGACCCTTCCCAGGGTGCTTTCCTTGGGTGCTCAGGCATGGACTCACCTGCACAGGCATCTGAGGTGGATAAGAACTGGCTGGCATAACTCAATCTTCCCAGTCTGGAAATGGATGTCAATCCTTTTCCATATGGACATAATCCTCTTTTCAATGTGTTTTCCATTTATTCCTGCTTTGACTCCGAGGCTGGATATAGCTGGAGGGTGCAGGGGAAAGGGGAGAAGGGAGAAAGAACCAGAGTTAAGCTTAATAAAAATATTATGAGCGTTCAAAGTTCAAGCTCTGGGAATGAATCAGTGTGGATGCTCCTATGCGAGGGCACAGGGCAGGCTCTGAAGAACACATGGTCTCAATAACACAACACATTTATTCCTAGAAATAAAATTCAGGTGCTTTTGGGAACGCTTGTTAAGACAGGATGAAGTGAAGCAAAGATAAGGACGCCTTGATTGATTAAGAGAGAACACAAAGTACTGCGGGCAGGGCGTCAGAAATAACATTTCTTTGGCAAGATGAGTGCTGGGGGAAGATGTTTGCAAGGCATGGAACCTGCACATCCATCTCTGGAGGCTGATTTTAATGGAAAGTAGCTCAAAGCTGCATATGGGGAGAGGTGTCTGAAAGACTAAAACTTAATGAAGGACTTGTTTCTATGCAAAATGGTGAGGCAGAAGTCACTGACTGTATTTTTTGAAACAGGAGTTTTCTTCTCTTATTCATAGAAAACCATTTAAAATCCTCTACCACTGTTTTGAAAATTTCTCTGACTGGAATGCAGCACTAATTATATTTTTGTGAACTTTCAGGGTTCAGGAAAAGGATTTTCATACATAAATCCATCAATAACCAGGTGGTTCTCGGGAGCAACAGTAGCCATAATATTACCTACCTGGACAGGTGATGTCTGGATAAAAACAAAGATTTAAAGACAGAAGGCAGCAAGGCCCTTTTCTGGGTTACGTATAAATAGAAACAGTGTGCTTCTGATTTTATAATCAGTGTGAAATCGTATCCTTAACATGTAATTACCATGGCAGATAATTCAAAGTTATCTAGACCAGATCTTATTAAATCAGCTCCCTCGTTTCTTGGGTGCAGTTTGATATCTGTGATACACTAAACAGCAAAATGTTTCGTTACATTTTCAGGTCTTATTGATCTCTTATTAGAATGAACATTACATTTCTACATCTTGTGATTTCCACTGTGAGGGTCTTCTTGTTCTTCCATCTGTTATCTCCCAAAAAGATTTTGTCTGTGTAGTGATTATTCATAAATAAAAATAATTTAAGAAATTTCTCAAGTCCAGTGATGGATCCCAAGACCTGATGGACGTGGGAGAGCATCACCCATCATGCAGGAGGATGGAGAGGAGAAAAAAAAAACAAAAAAAAACCAACAAAAAATCAGGACCTTCACCTCCTTTCTCTCCAGACAAATTTTGCTTTATTGCTGCCAAACAGGTTCATTTATCACTTACTCTTTTTGCTTTAGAACAATGAGGTTTGCTCTTCCATAACAACCCTTTGGAGTAAACAGAAACTTAAACAGGCTTCAGTCACTATGCTAGAAAAAAATCCCTTTAAAACAATTTAAAAGAACAAGCAAACAACAACAAAAAAACCCCCAAACACCAACACTTCCCGAAAAACCCCACAACAACAAAAGATCAAACCCAACCCAAATTTTAAAAAAAAAACTTTTAAAAAGCTCTTTCCACCAGGTTGGAATGATGGATTCTGGTCTTTACAAGCTGTCAAGTACAAATCACCCAGAGACCCCACTGCCAGCAGTGAGTTCAGGTTGGCTAATTTGTGAAATTCCCAGTAATTCCACCCAATGTTCAGCACAGACAAAACCTTACTTGCATTTGGGGAATAAATCTAAGATGTTTAAAATTTTTCTGGTGGCCAAAGGTCAGGCTGATGACTTGTTCTTTCTGAGTTCACTTAACTTTTGTTCTTGGCTGCAGAGCACTTGGCCAAGGCCGGAATTTCAGAAGCACAAAGGGCTCCTTTTGATTTCCAAAAGTGAAGCAGCCTGAATTTCGGCTCTGCTGAGAAATGGGAGCTCCCACTCAGAATAACAACTGGATTTGCAAAGATGCAGCCACGGGTCACTGGTGATTTAGAAATAAACCCGCTTTTTTGGACACCTGAGTGAAATCTGATTAAAACCTCATTTCCCCTACGTGGAGTCCAAGATCTTTTACAAACCTGCCCCTGCCTGGCAAACGCTTCACAGCCAACACCTGATGCCTCCATGCACCAGCTGGAATTTCTTTGCTTATGGAATTTGTTTTCCATAAGCAGAAGTAAATACTCAGAAATAAGAGATGCCTGCAATATTTTTTTTTTAAAAAAATATATTTTTCCTCACATTACCAAATACTTCTATCAGTGGGTATTCCTTGAGGATATTTCAGAGGACTTTTTGTCTCTTTTCCTTTCTGGAAAGAGATCAGCTGATCAATGTTTGAAATATTTATGGAAAAACAGGAACAACCTTCATTTAATATGTTTTTGTGGAAAAAAATTGTTGATTTCATTTGTAATTGAATTTTGAAATTCACCAAAGAGAAGGCAATTAAAATACTTAATAATGAACAAAATTAAAAGTTCTAAAAGGACAGGAACAAAACACTTTGGTTCTTATGTTTGTTTGCAAATGTTAGGCATGGTACCAGTTTCTGCATCAGGTTTGGGACTCTTGGCAAACTTTTGAAACTCAAATAAAAGTTGTGTCCCAGGTAAAATACTGACAAATTTGTGGGAACATCACCTTCTGTCCGAAAATTTAAGAATTTCAATAGAGAACGTATCTGGCACAATCAACTCGTGAAAACATCAGCTTGTTTGTGAAACTCCACCTCACTCACCAAAATGAAGATGGGACTTTTTCAATGACTTTATATTATTTTTATTTATATCACTCTAAGGTAGGGAAATGTTCTTTTCCCAGTTATTTCCTACAAAGGTAACAAGTTTTTCCTAGGCTGGGCTTACATGGGAAAATCCAAACTCAAATAATGGCAAGAGTTTGGGCTGAGCTCTGCTCCATTTTGGAACAATCCATCCCAAATTCCTCCAAACCATTGATACATCCAACACTGAATAGAAACTGGAAAACACAGCTTTGGAATATGCTGTGCAGAAAACCAAAACATGGGGAAGAAATCATAAAATAATCAAATTTCCATTTGTTCCCTCCTGCTTACCCTCACTGCCCTTGGGATGAGTTGTTCCCGTGTGTTCATCCAGATTTTGTTGGTTGCATCAAAGCCCCTTCTCCAGACCACCATCACCCAGTTCTCCTGATTTTCACCATCCCAAGCTGAGATTTCACACATGGACTGGAAAATCAGTGTCTCTGCAAGCCCTGGAGAAAAATCAGCACGTCATGGAACTATTAAGATTGGAAAGGACCTCCAAGACCACAGAGTCCATCCATTCCCCCAGCACTGCCAATCCCACCACCAACCCCCGTCCCCACACTTTTTAAATCTCTGCAGGGATGGTGACTTCACCACCTCCCTGGGCAGCCAGCCCCAACACTCGATAACCCTTTCCATGAAGAGGTTTTTCCTACTCTCCCATCTCAACCTCCCCTGGCTCAGCTTGAGGCCGTTTCCTCTCCTGCTGTGTCCAGAGGGTGACTCATCCCAAATTCAGACAGGTGGCCAAGAGACCTCGGAGGAACTGCAGGGCCATGCCAACCTCCCTCCACGGAGCTCACGAGGAGCTCCACTCAACCTGCACATTTTATGGAAGGTGAAGTCACAGAGGGTGGCAGTTTAGGCTTCTTTTGTTCCCTTGCCAAGGTCAGGATGAATAACACGGGAAAGGAGGATGTTGAGTGGGGACGTGGAATGTTTATTATCTCTTATCTATTTACAGTATTTACAGGCTCACGAGCCATGAGCTTAACTAGCAAGCCAGGGAAATGAGGTAAAAATGGAGTTCTTCTCTTTCCAAGGTTATTTAAGTGCTAATTACCCAATAACGAGGTGACACCCATATTATTTATATTTCTGGCCCAATAATGGCCACCCAAGGCCCGCAATGTGGACATTTTTCCACTCAATTACAGAAAACCACCCAAACCCATGAAGAAGAAGGAGGAAGAAGGTGAAGAAGAAGGACCAAGACAACACCCCAAATCCTCCATCTTGACTCATATGTATTATTATACACTAAAACCTCAAATTCTAAGTTTCTAGGGCTCCAACGACAGAGGATAAACTCTCTGTGCCAAGAATGCAAATGGCACCCGGAGCTGTCAGGAATTAGATTGGATTCCTCCACCATGGGTGATGTCAGCCCTTGACTAAAGCAAATAGCAAATGGTAAATAAATCAACCGCAAAGAGTAAATAGCAAATAAATTTAAAAAAAATAACAAATAAATAGCAGATATCCCAGCCTGAGACAGGGCTGGCAGCAGGAGAGGAGAGAGGATCCAGGGAGAGCATTACCTCACTCGCTGTTGGGAGCAGGCATGAGACTCATCTGGAGCACTCCACAGCCTCTGGGCAAGCTTTTGGCTTTTCCTGCTGCAAACACTGTTTAGTCAGGAGTAACCAGCCTTGAGGAGAGTGTTTGCTGTGACTCCAGGGTCTCCTGTGAACAACATTCCTGTCACCTCGAGCTTTTTGGGCTGCGGTGTTGACGCTTCTTCAGATCTGTCATTAGCTCAGCTGAGGAGAGAACAGAAATGCTATTCAAGCCCCAGCTCCAACGTGGGAGGTTAGGAGTGCAAATCCTCGCCTTGCACTGAAAATGTGATGAGTGTTTTATGTTGGTGTTGGGCTTTCTATTTTAGGGAATGCCTTTGTTATGTTACAAGCCCTTTCCTAGCACATAAAGCACCATTTTTAGAGGTTCTTGTATCGCAGCTACACACATTTATTCCAAACGGTAATCTCCCACATTCCCAAAAATTAACCCAAAACCTTGGCTTTTGACTTGTATCTTACAAATTCCTAGTTCTGGCTTTTAAAGCATTTACCTTGTCCCTTGTTTTTCTTTTATATTTTAAGAGTTCTGTGGTGGAATCTGGATCCAGTTTTCTCACAATGAAAATTCAAATGTCACCAAAATTCATCTTTTCCATTGTAAGATTTTTTGTAAAGCATCCTCCTCAGTGCCTTCACACTGTAATTTTGTTTTATGAGATAAACCAACAGATCACCAGGAATGGGCTGACCTTTGACTGTGATCATAGGAATCATCAGCAGATTTACAGTAAACTGAACAACATTCCTTCCAGGGAAATGATGCAGTATTTCTTGGGGTAGTTATGATTTCTGTTTCTGCCTCCCAGATTTTCTATCTTTGCCATTCTTCAGACAAATCAAGATGGAATTCCTCCAAAATACTCCTTTCAGTGTTGCCTTCTAAGTAAACTATGGGCAAATATAAAAATTTCAGAGAGAAGACAGACCACTTTAAAAAAGTCAAAACAAAACCCAAAGTTAAAATCCATTTTATCTGCGACACTCCACTATATATTTGCACATCTGACCTCGCAGCTCAGTCACACACACAAACATTTTGTTAGAGTTCAGAAGTGAGAAGCCCTCACTTAACCAACATGTTAAATGTCCTGGAGAAAAATTTTCCATTTCTGCAGGAGACTGGAAAGCTGAAACAGGCACAAACCTAAATAAATATTGATTTTTAATTTTTTTTTTTAATGATGGATTATCTGAAATGCTTCTTGTGTTGAAATTGATACGGCTTTGGAGTAAACATCTACAGCATCAAAGGGGTAAAATCAAGAAGAAAAACGAGAAAAGCTTCCAGAAAAGATCACAGAATTATAGAATATCCTGAGTTGGAAGGGACAAGAATCATTGAGTTCAACTCCATCAGGTCCAATAGCTTGTTCTAGAAAGCTGAGGCACAGGACCAATCTCCACTCTATGTCTCTTTTTTTTTTTCCCTGCCCCCAGGAATAACAACCAGCCAGGCAGCCACAAGCAATTTACGCTCCACAGTTGCAATATTCTCTTTATGCATTTAGGGTTTGGCCCATTTTTCTCTCTAGAAGATTATGCAATGCTAATTACATTTTTTTTTTCCCCAGGAGAGTTAATAGAAACACATCCAAAGGCATATTTCCCTAGGCAATAGCCTGCTTTAATAAATCCTGGTCGCGCTGGAAATATTTGTATTTTAATCTGTAAAACAGAGATTAGGCAAAAGTTTCTAATATTGCTGAAGCACCTCAAGCCAAGAAACAATTCCATTGTACTTTAAATAAAACATGTGATTTTTGTGTCATTCTAAAGGGGGGTGTGGATACATTTCTTCCCCAAATGTATGTTCCAGTTGTATATTCATGAGTTTAGCTCAAGATATTAAAAAAAAAAAATTGCTGCGTGCACAGCAGGTGACAGACCAATGCATTGCTAAACCCCACACTGCTGATCAAGTGTTACAAATATTTTTTTTTTACAGAAATTTAATCTAATACTAGTTTGAAAAATTAATCCCAGACAAGAGCAATAAGGATAAGGGGCTTTCAGAGCAAGCAGTACTCGCTTATGCAAACTGGATAAACTAAATAATGTAACCCACACCTTCAAAAAATTATTTTTCTGTGTTCTCTTAGCAGGCAGATCCATAGACATTGTGATAATCTATAGACAATCAGATTTAGCTACTGGATAAGTTATCCCCAGTAAGAAATACCCACAAATTAGGGGGGAAATCCCTTCTCTTACTTCCGTGCGTGTCAATCCACAGCAGCAGCATTGAAACCAGCTCACCTAAAGCAGGGTTATTCTGGATTTACCATCGCTCTGAACAGAATCCCTCCCAATTAAATCCACCCAGAGCATATAGAAATCCTGCTGGTAATACAGAAACCACTTTGCCTCGTGTGTCCTCAATTTTCAGCAGCACAGGGACACTCAGCCTCAGCCATGGACACCCTGGTGAGCATGGAAACCTTCCCAGAGCCTTTCCAACATCACTTTGGCGTGGCCAGCTGTACAAAATCCACTTTAAAAACCTCGATGAGGCAGTGATGGTGATCAGATGCTCAGGCTTTCCTCTCACTGAAGATGGCAGCAGAGATAACGAGCCACTGGCTGGGTTTATTTTCTGCACCTCCGTCGGGGCTGCTCCCAGCCCCTGGAAACGGCTCCCTTCAGGCATGGAACGAGGCAGAACCCGAGAGAAAATAAAACAAGGCAGCCAGGGGTTGACTCCGGATGTTCCTTACCGTGTCCTGTTGCTCCTGGCCGTGTCCCCTGCTTTCCACACAGGAACACATGATGTTTGCACAGGAGTGACTTGTCTCCAGGTTGCAGCATCACAGAGACAAAACCGGAGGAGTATCCTGGAGAAGGAGAAAGGGGTGATGTGAAACAGATGTTTTTTCCCCTTAATTGCTCATTGCAGAAGCAGCCCAGTAACTAATCCACCTGCTGTGTTCCCACTGGGATAATTACTCGCCCAGTGCTCCCAGCCAGCTGAATTTATGTTTTCCATGCCTCATTATACCCATCTCTGCCCAACAACGTGCCCCAAAGTGCTGCACGAGTGCCACACTCACACAAATACCCACCTCCTCCTTGCCCAGAGAAGCTGTGGCTGCCCCTGGATCCCTGGAAGGGTCCAAGGCCAGCTGGGATGAGGCTTGGAACAACCTGGGACAGTGGAAGGTGGATTGGAACAAGAGGAGTTTTAAGGTCCCTTCCAACCCAAATCATTCTGTGGTTCTGCAGCTCTGGGTACAGTTAGGAGTGGAGGCATTTTCAGTGTTGCTTAGATACAGAGATTCACACGGCAAAGGAGGGTTTTCCAGAGAATCTGGAGTTGTTAATTAAAAATAATCGTGTGGTACGTGTGAGAGGAGAGCTCACCAATCAGAGCAGTAAATAACTCATGTCTGAAATCCCTGTTTCCTTTAAGACCCCTTTCATCATAGGATCCGATCAGAAACAGACAGCGAAGGCTTCTGAACACCCAGGTGGTGTTAGTGCTGATTTTTGATTTGCTCATACATTGCTATTCTAAATCATGTTCAGCACGGAGCAATGGTTGGTGTTTACTCATCGTTATCCCCAGATATTTCAAGGCTTGCACTCAAATGTGCTGCTCAGTGAGAAGAGAAGCCCTAGGTAGTGAGTTCAGATCATGGTTAAAAGACAATTAACAGCTACAAACAGTTAATTGAATGAAGACAAGCAGAAGTTTCAAGGGATCTCTGGGAGCAGGGACAGCCCATGTCTGCAATGCCCCAGCAGTGGGACTGGATCCTTCCTCACTGCCAGAGGAATTTGTCTTTGATGGAGTGCCTGGTGCACAAGTGATGGGAGGTGAGAAATTGTCACTCATGGATTTGATAGGGCTGGGCACAGAACGTGCCCTGAGCTCCAAGCTTGGTTCTGCTCCTCATTAGCACAGCCTTCATCTTTCTCTCTTTTCCAGGGAGCTACTTATTTCAGAGCCTGAGGCCAGAGCCAGCAGCAGCTGGAGATAATTTAGTCCTACTTCACTAATGTTGATGTCTCTGGATTTAATATTGGCTTTTCTGGAAGCCTCCTAGGGCTCTCTGGCTTGGCGAGGTGGCTCAGGTGGTTATCCTGAGCATAATATTTTGTTAAGCAGGCGGGTGCAGATCTGTTTCAAATACAAAACAGGAATCTGCTCATCCAGGACTAACAAAGCTCCCCAAACTCTTCCCCTGCTGGATGCTCAGCAGCCCTCAGCCCTGGGGAACATCTTCAAAAGCTTCTCAGGCATAACCAATGCCCGCTGCAGCAACACTCAGAACCAAACTGGAGTCCTCAGGGGGAAAATGGGAATGCAGAGAGCAGGAGTGAGGGTTGAGCTTTGTCAGGGTGGTCACCAAGGGCTGTGTTCTGTGGAAGAGGCATCCAGGAGCAGCCAGGCAGCCCCCACTGCTCTCCCCATGGCTCCTGGGAATACCTGACCCGAGGGACCTCAGCAGTGGCCTAGGGGGAAGCTGGGAGAGAGCCCAGATAGAGCAAGTTTTGAGAAGAACAGGCAATTAAAAGCTGAGGCACACCACAACAGCATTTGCTCCCACCCTTGTGCCTGGGGACAGGCACAAACCCATGAGCTGAAATCAGAAATCCAGAGGCAGATTTAAAAATTGCCCCTTGGAATATTTTCCTTCACTGCTGCTCCTGAGCTCTGTCCAGGGGTGTTCCCAGCCTTGTCCTGCCTGCTGTTTGTCTGTGCAGGATGATTTGGGACAGAGGGACATCAGTGATGGAAAGGAGATCCCACATCAGTGCTATAAAAACCATGGGTGTTATCCCAGGAGCAGGACAAGGGCACAAAGAGACTGAAGAAACCTGTAGATTTACAGTAGTTAGTTTAGTTTAGTTTAGTTTAATTTTAGTTTAGTTTACCAGGCTTCCCTCAGTCATGTGCAGCAAAGCCAAATTTAAACTATTTTTGCTTTCATTTCAAACGACTCAGTTTGATGCCTGCCTTGCACATGGGTCTGGTGGGAAATGTTGGTGCAATATATATCATAAACAGAGTTTTTCCTTCAAGCCTCTCAAAATCTCATCTGTTTTATCAGTGGCTGCTGTTACATCCAATTATTTATGCAGGTAATTGCAGTCCCATTACTTGCCAGTGGCATGGAAAAGCCCTGGAATGAACCCAGCAGTTTTGATGTCTGAAGTAATTGTACTCTGCCTCCTCTTTCATGAAGAGAAAAATTCGCTACAATACTCAAGATAAAACAAATAAATCCAATACAAAAGCCCATCTAATTGAATTAAATTAAAGTAGCCTCTCAGACTGCCCTTTCTGTGAATCACATTATCTTCATGTTTACTGACTCTTTGACAGGAGTCTAAATGATCCCAAATTTTATCAGAATAAATCAACTAAACAAAAAAAAAAAAAAATCCCTTCTAAAAAGGACAGACATTCTTAACAGTCATCTGGAACAGATTATTCCTCTCCAAGTAGCATTGTTGATACTGAAAGTGTTGTAACAATATCCATTTCTAATGTGGTTCTGCTGTGGCTCCCTCCATAATAAAACCAGTCGATGCCAAAGAACCCACTTAGCATGACAAGCTCCCCAAAACCTGGATTATTTGTGTAGGAATCTGGTTTGACATTCCAAGCTCCATGATCTGATGAAATTTCTTTTAATATTTTTAAGGGAGACCGAGGGATGACCATCACCTGATCTGGGGAAATGTTTCTGCTGAACCATACACCCTCCAAGTCCTTGTAAATCCTAAACGCCACTAAGGAGAGATGGAGGCTGGAAATCAAAACAATTTTCCCTGTTTCCAGCCTTGTAAAGCCTAAAATAATTGCACTTTTAAAAATTTTCTTGAGTACGTATTGTTGGTTCTGCAGTGTGGCTGCTTCAAAAGTTACAACAGATAAAGGAGAACGTGTATTGGTCTCATAAATGAATGGTAAATGTCAATCAAGAAACACCACCTTTACACCAAGATACTCAGAAAAATCCAATAATATTGAGGCCTCAAAAGGAGGCAGCTGAAACAAAATTACCCAGCAGAAAGAACTGAACACTCACCGTTTTTTAGCCCAAATGGATAAAAGAGTGCTCTGCCAGGATCCCACATAAAGGCATTTCCACCACATCAGTGGTGGTCAGTGATGGCAAGGTGCCTTCTCTTACTAAAAAAAACATCTCCACTTCTGCCACCTGACAGATATTTGTGTCTCATTGCCCAGCACTTTTCTGCCTCAAGCCATAAGGAAGTGATCAGGGACAGAGAGATAAGGGAATGCAATTCTCTAGGAAAATAGCATTTAAAATTATAGAATTTCTGTGTTTTTCACCCTGTTTTTTCCTTTTCCCCATTGCTCACTCGCTGATAGATGATCTGTTCCTATCCTACTTATACAACCTCACTTTCTCTGGATGTACACATTCATGGTCGCACAAAAAAAGTTGTTATCCTTGGTAAAAGCTCTTCAGGACTTAGTGGGGAAAAACAAGTAAACCAACATCACAACAGAGCCTGTTAGATGCTGGACATTACCAGTTCC
>VZSR01000393.1:2892059-2904433 GCA_013398615.1 Brachypodius melanocephalos
CAGGATAAACTCACAGGTGGAAAGATGCAAAATCCCACAGGGAAACAAAAAGCAGAGAGGGACTGGTCAAGCACTTGGTTCCTTGTGAGATGGAGAAGAAAAAGGTCTAAAATCCAGCTTTGGGGATATCTGGCTGGGATTTCCTGTGCTGCTTAAAGCTCCATCATCAAAGCAACACCAGGAGCAGAGGAGACACAACAAAACTGCCCCTGACTGCAGTGATGGGGTGCAAAACCTGCCTGGATGATCCCAGCACCATCCCTCCCTCCTCTGATTCAGCCTCTCCTTTCCTGCTGCTGTGGGCACAGCTCTCAGCCTTGCAACACCCCACACTTATCCCCCTTTAGGGATTAATGACCTGAATTTCCGTATTTCAGGGCAAGCTGGCAAAAAAAAGCCACATCCTGTGTGAGTCAGGTAGGATGGGCTTGTGGTTCCATCCTGCTGTGATGTGACATCCTGGGCACATTCCTCCTGCTCCTTGTCTGTGAACACGCCAAGGCAACTCTGTCCTAGCAGCTCAGTCAAACCTGTAAGCTCTTGAGGGTTTTGGAAATAAATATAAATAAGAATAAAAAATAAGAATAAAAATAAGAATAAAAAATAAGAATTAAATAAGAATAAAAATAAGAATAAAAATAAGAATAAGAATAAAAATAAGAATACAAATAAGAAATTATAAATGTAAACATAAATGTAATAGTAATAACTATAAATATATAACTATATAAATATATATTTATATATAAATATAAATAAATATAAAGATGTTTGGTTTTATTCCAAAAATCAAAATAAACACAGTGTTTTGCTTTTTGTTGCTGGCTTTGACAGGTGTAAGGCTTTTGGGGTGGAAAAATGTTGGTGATGAGACCCATCAGAGGGAAAGCATCAGCCAGGATATTTGGACAAAATCCATGCTCATCTCCAAGCCACAGCATTTATTCCAAGGCCAATGGAAGGGTATTTTTCTTTCCAATAGCTCATGATTTGTGCTAAGTTATTGTTGGCTGCTCTGTATTCGTAGATGTTTTCACATCTGTAAGCCTGTAAAAGGTGTCACTGATCTCTCTCAGTTTCTGTGGGTGAGATTGTTTTGGAAAAGGCACCTTGTAGGTGCAGGATAGGCTTCACCTCACCCTTTAATCACGTCAAAACTCAGGTGGTCAAAAAAAATATATTATATATATATATAATAAATGTAAAAATATAAAAATGTGTATTTTTATATACAAAATAGTTTCAATTTTCAGTTTATATTATATAAATATATATATAAATATAAAAATTTATATAAATATATAAAAACATATTAATATAATATATATTTTATATTTATATATTTATATATAAATATATAAATATCTATTTCTATATATTTCTATATAAATATATAGAAATATATATATATAAAATAGTTTCAATTTTGGAATTTCTAGGGATGCCAGCCCTTGTTTATTGCCATCCATCTGTACAGTCGAAGCTCTTGGGGCCATATTCACCAAATGATGACCAAAAGCAGTTCAAAGATGACAAGAGTAAACGCACTCTGAACTGCAATACGGCTTAATTTTAACCAGCAGGAGTTTCAGGGGGATTTAAAAAAAGAAAAAAATAGAAAAGAACTTGTTGACATGGAGCATGTGGAGTCACTCATCCAGCATTGTGTAAGGGCTGTAAATCTGCCTGGAAACCAGGCATGAAATGCATCATAAAAAGCATATCATCAAAACTATAAGATGGGCTTGAAATTTATGGTAGGTGGCTTGGGGAGGGCACTGCGTGTCTGAGCTTTAAATCAAACGCTCTTCAGCTGGACATTCCTGCAAGCTTTTGCACAGAACTCCTTTCTCTCATTTCCCTCTCCTTGCACCAGCTCTCAGCGGCAAAATCCCTGCGCTATTCTCTGTAAATTCAGCAATGAAAACTGAAAGTCAATACAAACCCTGCCACAGAAAGAGAGTTACAGCAGGAGCATCACTGGTTTAAACTTTGGGGGGAAATAAAGCTCAATAATGCAACAGAGGATTCGTCCTCTCCTGCAAATGTTTTGCTGGCTCAACTAATGCAGCTCACCTTTCTCCTCATTGCTCTAAGACGTTCCTCTGACCTCCACAACCCCACTGTAATTATCTTGGTGTTAGTTTCTCTTCCTTCACCTCCCCAAAGGCTGTTATTGTCCTGCTGCAACCAGATGAAAACCAGCTGGGGAGGGGAAAGGGGAGAGATGAAGATTTTGGGGTGCCTACCTGAATTTTCGCCGTGCCTGGTGAGTATGGGTAAGCATGATCATAATCAAATCATTAAATTACTCTCTAAAACCTAATAAAAATTGTTCTTTTTTGGTTTTGTTGTTGTGCCAAGGCAGTTGGAGTCGTGGTCCTTGCAAATTACAAGGGGCCAGAGGTTTATCTCACCTAAATTTCTCTGCACTGCAAACCAGCCAACAAACTGCCCAGCACAAATCTTCAGGAGGTCTCTTAATCTCTAATCATTCATCAAGAAAAGGCTGCAGAGAGCAATGGGGGAAAGATTCTCCTGCCCACTGAAGAGGCACAAAATAAGAGCAGTTCCTAAAACAAACCAAGGCTCATCTTTTCCCTGGTGTCTCCTGCAGCTTCTTGGTTTTTCTGATAATTCTTGAAGATGAAGTGCTGAACCACAGCTCTTACACCTGGAGTGATTCATATTTGTATTGTTGAACTGCTTCATCCTCATTCTTGCTGCAGTCTGGGATGCTCTGTGCCTTTTTCCCTGGTTTTTTTTTTTTTTTGGAGCGTTGTGCAATCCCCCACTGCTGCAGCCCTGCCAGCTGTAGTGGAAAAGTTTGAGCAAGAGAAAAAAAGCCTTGGCCAGACACCAAAAACACTCTTCAAAATTACTGTCAGGGGTTTGCTGAGGCTCAGCTTCCATGGCTAGCAAGAGCTGCTGTGGCCTGGATTTGATGCTGACACCTCCATCCATCCTGCTGGGTGCTGCTTTGCAGGGGAATCCTGTGTTTGCCTCTGCTCCCAGCACACTGTGGGTGCAGTCTGGGCTGGGTTGAAGCTTTTCCTTACTCCCAACTCTGATTTGTAGCTTGCAGCCTGCTGCTTGCCCAGCCAGGAGTTTGTGCTCCCACCACCATCATCTCCCAAGCAAACAGAAACCTTTTCTGTCACCTCACCACCACTGCCAGAGGCAGGCTCACAGTACAGAAACCTCCACCAGACAACACAAAAACTGTGAGTAAACTCATCCCAGGGCCAAAAACAAACACCCATGTTTGTGTTTAGGCAACCCAAAAGCTGCTGAAGCCTGACCTGTTGTGCACACGTGTGTAGGGGAACAGGTATTTGTATGACTAACCAATATGAGTAGAAGTTGAAGTTTATTGTTTTATATTGAGCGATAGTTATAAACTCTAACTATAAACTAAGTAATAAACTATAACTATAACTTATATAAACTGTTTGTTTACACATTTTTATATTATTTGATTGCTGCCTCACCTTGTTTACGTGTTTGGTACGAACCTGTCAGGACACTCCATTGGTTAAAGTCTATCACCACATGGTGTTTCCTTTATCTAGGTTTTGTATTCTTGAGAGCTGACTTTCTTAGGCTCTTCTTCTCTTACTTTAGCCCTGTTTTTCTCAGTAACTTTGACGAATTCCTGAGGGCTCTGATAATAAAACTGGAGGTGGTTTGATAAGTTTGCTTACAAACAGTTTGGCTGGTGCACGGGATGGGGTAAGTTATACAGACACATCACTGCACACGCGACACATGGAAATAAATTTTGCAGAGTATCTCCTGATTAAGCCAGACACTGCTGCCACTGGGCAGCTCAGGTTAGTGTTAACGACAGGTACAGTAAGTAAAGCAGAAATTTGGGATTCTTGGGTGAGCAGTAAGGCTTTTGTAACCCATGAGAGAGCAGGGATAGTTGTGTGACCCTAAAACTCACAGGATGGTAGCCAAGATCTCTCCTGGACAAGAGGAGGAGGAGGAGATTTTACCTTCATCCCTTGCTCAGCTGCACTGATGAGCTTCTCAGCCTGGAATTGGAGACAAAGACTTCCCAACCTTCATCCAGCTCTGGCTGCACACAGGAGAAAGCAAAGGAGTTCCCCAGTTTCATCCCACAGGGGTGAAAAAGCCTGGGTAGGGAAGAGACAAAGGGTCAGGGATCCTTTGCTTGGTACAAAAGGTGACCCTCAGCAGGCTCTAGAAAGAAGCTGCCACGATCACCCAGAGTGACAACAATTGTGCCTGCCAGGCCAAGGAAATCCCAGGATGAAGTGAGGGTGAAATGTGGAAGAAAAGGTTTGGCACACAGACAGAAAGCAGAGGCAAAGGCAGAAACAACAACAGCCCCCAAATATCTGAGTACAAGGTCAGTGGATCTCCTTTTCCAGACTCCTTGCACTCTCCCCTGCACGTCCCATCCCATCACTCCCTCTCCAGGAGGGATTTCTGCCCCTTGGTGACACAGAGCTTTGACACTTGGACCATCAGGGCAACAAACACGGATCCCTGAGGAGCAGCCCCTGATTCCAGCACACCATGTTCTGCACCACATTCCAAGTCTCCTCTGCTCCATTTTATCACTGAAGTCTTGGCTGCATCTTCTGCTTTTTTTCCCTTTGTTTTCTTTTTGTCCTTTTGCCTACTTCTTTTTTTTTTTTTTTTTTCTGTTTTTTTTTCCAGCAAGCTTTTCCCTAGCAATCTGCTGGAATGAGCCACCAGCCTGCCTCAGCTGGGATGGAGCTGAGCATGGATTTATGTGAGCTGGATGCTCAGACAGTTGTTCAGGGTGGAAACTCTTCCCCAGCAGAGCCTGGTGGGTGATTTTTACACAATCTCTAGGAACCTTTGCATGCAAACCTCGTGGATGTGCTCACCAACAGATGCAGAGCCAGGAGATGAGTTTGGGCTTGAGCCCTCTGCCCCCTCTGGCCAAACCCAGTGCCTCAGTTTCCCTGCAAGGTCCCTGAATGCTCTCAAGGCTGGATTTTGATGGGTTAAGGATTTCTGCCAATGTTGGATCTGCTCTGGAGGAGGCCTGGCAAAGGGGTGGGAGCTATCTCAGCACCTCACACCAGATTTTGGAAAGGTTGAGATCCAAAATAATTTTCAGGTGCCCAAATGAGAGCCAAATCTTTTCAGTCCAGCCTGTCCTCACCCTTCACAGTCTTATAAATCCAGTGGCTGTGCCACAGGGAATATCCCAGAGCCCTTCATCTGCCACAGAAAGTCCCCTGGAGAAAAAGAGGAGCAAGAAGCTCCCCCTGGAACCATTTCTCATGAGCTTTGCAAGTACTTTGGGACCTCTCCCACATGGGTGCAGCCCCAGATTCTGGGAACAAATCATTTGTCATTTGTCTTTTTTTTTTGTGTTGATTTTGGGGTTTTATTCCTTTGCAAAGGTTCTACCTTGACTTTAAAACAAAAACATGAAAGAAGGGAAAATAATGGATCCACAAGGAAAACCCACTATCTAGTGAGAACATAAAAGCTGTTAGATTGTAAAAATCATTCCTTTTAAAACCACTCATTTGGGGGCTGGCGATGCTCTTGGTACCCTTAAAGGTGGAAATATTAGGTTCAGAAAATTCAGAGTAGGGGATTATTGACCTCAGCTCCCTCCTCCCAAAGGGGCATTGCAGGGCTTGGTCACGTTTTTCCTCCTCCTTCCTCAACCCAAAGCTCCTGAGGTCACTTCAGCAGGTCTGAGTTGGGTTGTGCAGCAGGACATTTGCAAAGGAAAACGCACAGGTAAGAGAAGAGAGAAGGAAAAGAAGAAAAGGGAGAAAAGAAAAAAAAAGAAAGGTAAGAGAAGAGAAAAATTTAAGCAAACTATTAAAGTAAGAAAATATTCAGTTAACTTTTAAAGTAAGTGATATTTAGGTGAACTTTTAAGTAGGCTTGGCTGGGTATGAATGAGGCTGCAGAGACATGTCCCAAGGACGGGGTGGGTTTGTCCCTTGTCTGCCTCACCCTGCCCCACCACATCTGGATCCTCCTGAATGCCCCAGAGCTGGAATCATCCCAGTTTTAGGTGAGGAATTCCTTGGGAGAGCTCATTGCAGGGCTTTGAGGGAAAGCCCCAGGTCTGTGATTCCCTTTGCACGAAATAAAAGGCACCAAAGCCGACTCTGGCTCGAGCTTGGCTGCCCGCCTGTGGAAAACATAACAGAATGTAACGTTCCTGGTGCCAGTGGGGAGCCCAAAAACTATTTTAATTACTGTTTATGGTAACTGAACCGCCATAGAGAATTCAATAGGACATTTTTGGGTTCTTGACTCACAGTCGATGCATTCCTCCTGCATATCCTGGGGAGGTGCTGCAGCCAGGATTATTCTGGTTTGGAGACACTCAAACCAGTTGTGTTTAAGGATGCTCATGGCACATTTGTCCAGAGAGAAGCAAATTCCAGCCAAGATTCTCCCACATATTTTTGGTTGGTTTGAAAGGCTGATGGGACCAGGAGCACCTTGCAGCCCTGAGCCCACAGAAAGCCACCTCGAGGTTCCAACAACCGGGTGGAGATCAGCAGAAAAAATTATTTTGGAAGGATCATGGAAGGCAAGATGGTTCCACAAAACTGAGGATTTATATGAAAATATGATGCTGGTGGTGGAAAGGAGATGTGAGGGAGAACTGCTGCAGTGTCCCCGTTCAATCACTGTCAAAGCCTGCAGGGACAGAGCTGTGATTGATCAGTGATGTGCACAAACAGAACAGCATTAGCCACCCCTCTTTTCCTTCCCCCCGCACTTTTTGGCTTTAAAGTTCCCATGCCCCTCATTTCAATTAATCAGAGCCAGCCTATTCCCCTCAGACTGAGGTGAAAATCCATTAAAAAAAAACCCCAACACACAGGACACACTCGAGCTTTCCAGAAACAAAACCAAATCCCAGGAAATACCTCGATGCCGCTGTCCCGGGGAAGGCTGACTCTCGCTTCTGATCATTCCTCCAACAGCTGGGCTGAGTTGCTGGGGAATGATGCTCCAACCAGCCCTGGACTGCTTCCACCCTGTGGATTCAGGAACAGAGTCAGGACACCTGTACCTAAAGGCAAAGCCATCCAAGTCTGGTTGGATCTGCTGCCTGAGAGGGATTATTCTGTTCAGATGGCAGGGAACTGTTCAGCCCTGGCTATACTGGAAAGACAATATTGCATTTCTTACAAGAATTGGGATATTAATTCCTGGCACACCTCAGGACGTTTTTTTCTGCTCTCCTGAAATTCCCCCACCCTGAGTTTACAGTTGGTGCATCAATCTTTATTCTCCCACCCCTCCAAAAAACACAAACTCAACTCCTGCTGCCTTGCCAGCATCATCTGTCTGTACAGCCCCAGCCTGGATCACAGTGGTGAAGGAATGTGCTGCAAGGCTGTGCCTTGCCAAGCCTGAGTTTGGATTATTCTGGCCTTTAAAAACTGAGATATTTTGCTACCTACCCCACTTCCCTGATGGAAGCAGCTCTGCAGCAGGCTCAGATGTGCTGCAGGAAGAGGGTGAGCGCTGCCCCTCAGCTTTTGGGGTGGTCTCATTGCTCTCTGGAGGATGATGGATCAGTCTGAGATCTGGCGCAGGTAAAATAATCGGAATATTTTTGCCACCACCATTCTGGGAGTCACCCTGGGCTGTCTGGTCACTGCTGGTGCTGTGGTGTGGAGATTAAAGAAGGGACACTGCAGTGACAGCTCTGGGCATGGAGCATCTGTGATGGAGGAGCTTTTGGCCCTACACCAGTGGGATCAGGGGCTGATCCTGCCAGAGCAGGGGATTTTACTGCTGCAACATCATCCCAGCATAAATAACTGGGCAAAGAGAAAACAGCTCAGTTTATACCAATCCAAAGTGACACTCTCAATCTCAACCTGTCCCCAAATAAATACCCTTGATGCCATTGCTAAGATACACCCTCCTCACCTCAGGCTTTTTCTAATGAGTAAGAATGCAGACTCAAACAAATCTGGCTCGTGCCAAGCTCAGGGAGCACAGATTTCCAACCCAGGGGCTGGACCACCCAGCCAAAAGGCAAAAATCACCTGAGGTGGATCTGAACGCCTCCAGGCACGGAGCAAACAGCTCTGCAAGCACAGGAGCTGGAGCTATCCATCATCAGCAGGGGCCAGGAAGGAGTGAAGTGACCTGGGAAGCCAAACCCTCCGTGGCTTGGGTGGAAATCTCAGGATATTCCTGCTCCAGGAGCCGACACAATGGCTGTGTCTGGCCGGACGTGCCTTGGAGGGGTTGAGCTCCAGCTCTGTCTGGGCAAGGAGTCAAACTCCACAATCTCCATCCAAGCCTCACACCTGATGGCCCCTCCAGCCAGTCCAGACACTAATCTGGAGTTTATGCTCTGCTCCTTCAGCCCTGTCCAGCTGCCAGCCTGCCTGCCTTCGCTCAGGAGATAAATGCCAGCAGATCCTTCCAAAAAAGAAAAGGAATCCTGGAGGAAAATAATAAAAAAATCAGGTTTTAGGCAATCTTAGACTGATGAGGAGGTGTGAGACCATGAGATCCTCCAAGCCCCAACTGGAAGAAGTCAAGAGTCACAGGGCAGTGTGGGCTCTGATGGGGCTCTGGTGGGACCAGCTGTGACTCAAACAGGGCTCCTAAACTCATGGAATCTTCTAAACTCATGGAATCTCCTAAATCCATGGAATCTCCTAAATCCATGGAATTTCCTAAATCCATGGAATCTCCTAAATCCAGGGAATCACAGAATGGTTTGGGCTGGAAGGAGATCATCTACATCCAACCTCCTTCCATGGGCAGGGACACGTTTCACAAGAAGGAATTACATCAGGTTATTCATGACCTCATCCAGCCAAGCTTTGAAAATCTCCCAAAAAAAGGGATTTTACAGCTTCTCTGAGGTTTTGTTCCAGCATTTGAGCACAGTTGAGTGGCTCCTCTCTGTGCTGGCTCCTGCATGGCCACAGCACCATCAGTTCCTGCAGGTTCTTATTCCCTCTAGACAATTGCATTCCATAGGAGCATCAGCACTGGGTGCTGTTCCTAGGGGGACAGAAATTTGAACTGAATTATTGATAGAAATATTGACAGAATTATTGAGAGAAAATTGACTGAAATTGGACATGAAGCCTTCATTGATGGACTCAAAATATTCAGAAGTCAGGAATATGCTGTTTTTTTCGTGGTGATTCATTCTCAGATATTATTGCAGTGTCAGGGTTGCTGTCATCTCAAAATAAGGCAGAGAGCCTGAAAATCACCAGAACTGCATCAGACACGGACCTGGCAACTCAAAATGAAAGGAACGACACACAATTCCCCTGGTGTCCCATTAGCCTCAGAAATACAATAGAAAAACTGAAGTCACAATTCAGAAAACAAAAATTATTAAATAAAATCAGCTCCTAAATTGCTCCTGAGGAGCCTGCTCTTGTCAACCCTGCTTTGAGCAGAGATTCCTTCCAACCTCAAATATCCTGTGTGATTTTGGTGGGACTTTAAATAATTTGAGGAACTTGTTGATAAAGCCATGGAGTAAAGCAGAAATTTTTCAATTATATTTGATGCAACTCCGAGCCTGGTCTGGAAATTAATTTATTTTTTATGGATTTCTCTTCATTAGCTCCTTAAGTCCTCTGTTTACCAGTGGGGCTGTTATGCTCATACTTGTTTTGTCCCTATCAAAACCACACACCTTCTTTATTTAATTTATTGCACAAATTGCTGAAATTGTGCAACTCCTGTGGATTCTTTCTAAAGCCTTCAGACAGATTACATCCAACAGGGAACAGAAAAAAAAAAAAAAGCCAAAGGAAAAACATCCTTCTCAGAGAGGAAGAACCTGAAGTTCTTCTACACCTGGCTTCCAATTTTTGGCAAAACTTCATTTTCTAATATGGATCATTTTGATAGAAATTGGGAATGAGCATCCTCAGTGTCCTGACACTGAGTTTCTGTCTGTGATATCTTTAGCAAAAGAAGGCCTTTAAAGATGGATAAAATCTTAAAACTGGACATTGGGTGCTGGGAAAGGGATGGAGGCTGAGGGAAAGGGAACATGGACAGGGAGAAGGGTTTGGAAAGGGAGAGGGAACCAGAGGGGGGAATTTGGGTGGTCTGGCCATGAATGCACACACAGCACTGGGGGTTTGCCTGCACCAAAGGACATCACCTGCCCCATCTTCTGCTCCACGAGTCCCATCCACCTCACATTTCACTAAATTTAGGCAAAAAAAAATTTAAAAAAAAAAAAAAAAAAAAAGCCAACTGTCCAGAGCACAAAGCTCTCTGCAGCCCAGCTGATGTGGAGGACAGTTTGCTCAGAGAAGAGACAGGAAGGAGGTGACTCACAGAGGTCTCCTCAGCCTCCTGAAAGCTCAAAGAGGGACCACAGCCTGTCCCTGCAGCTAATCCAGCCCTAGGACTGGGACAAAGAACTGGGAATAACACTGGCACTAGAACAGACAGGCTCTTCCTGTGGACAAAAGCCAGAAGAGGCTGATTTATGGCAAGAGGAGGAGGGATTTATTTTTATTATCCAAGCCAGCCTGGATCACTGTAGAGGCAAGAGCTCAAAAATAAAGACCAGCCCCATGTCCTCTCTTGGTTTAATTGCAGTCACTCCAAGAGGATTTTGTTTGAACAAGGGTTCCTGATGTTGTGTCTGCTCCGAAAAGAAAAAAAAGAATGTTTCCATTTCAGTTTGGTCAAGCCCCATGAGCTCACCTGGGCTGAAATAGAGGTGAGCACACTCCAGGAACAGGAGAGGGATGGACTGGGTCAGATCAAAGGTCCTCATGTGCTCAGGGAGGAACTCCCAAGCATGGGAAGCTGTGAGTAATTCCCACACACCCTCAGAAACCCACAGATTCAGGAAGGTTTGGAGTCCCAGATCCCAACCTGGCTGTGTTTGTGAGCCTCTCAACCCTCCACAGGACAGCTGAGCATCCTCAACACCCCACAGAAATGAGAAATGGGCTGGAGAATGGACTGTGGGACAAATTACTGCTCCTCAGCTGGCACAAACCTGCTGTGTGGGCACCCCAGCTCCTCCAGGTCAGAACAACAGCCCAGAGGTGATTTGGGTTTAGGCTGGGCTTGAATTAAAAGTGCTGAGTTTAGTGAGAGCCTATGTTGGTTTCCCTTCTTTCTCTCTATCCTTATTTTCATTAGAGATAATTAATATGGATTGGTTAACTGGCATTGAAAGCATATTTTCCTCTTTCTGCCCTAAATTAAAACAGAATCAGGATGTAGGCACGAACTAAGCCAAGGATCCAAGCACACTGCAGCCTTAAGGAAAGCCCAAGCTGCAATCTGAATTTTGTGCTTGAAATCAAGGAAAAAAAAAATTTCAGTTTGCTGGGAAGAGTTTCTTGCTCTAGAGAAGAGTATTCTATCCCATTTTTATTTCATCTGAGCCTACCTGATTGCAACAAGGATGAGTGATTGTTTTTCCCAAGGTTCCAATCCCAGTAGTATTCATCCCTTCATTTTTCTTTCTTTTTCCTAAAGATTTTTGCCAAATATTTTTTTATCTCTGGCTTTTTACACCCTATTTTGTATAGGAAGGCTCAGGACATGCCTGGCTGCACAAAGGGGTCACCCTGATTAGGAAATCGTAGGGTTTGTCAACATCTGGCCCTGACAAACTTTTAAAATACAAATACAGATGGTTTTATTTAAAAGGTAAAAGGTCCAAATTCAACTCAAGGATGAAGCCTGTTTTCTTTCCAATCTCTTTTTTTTTTTTTTCCTCCTGGATGTTTGGTACGTTGTGTTCCATTGCTACGAAGAGTAATCACATTTATATAATAAAACATAATTAAGAAATGGAAGCATAAATTGGGAGTTCTTTCATTTTGCCACTTATTCGAGAAATTTCTAGCCCAAACTGAGTAGAATTCATATATGTCAATTATTTCTGAGAGCTTATTCCCATGACAAGAGGGAACACAAGGCTCAGCGAAGGAGAATAAAGACAATAACTTCTCTAATTGCTACATCTGTGGACATTTGTGAAAATTAATTCCCTTCAGCCAGAGTTTGAAATGCTGCAGCTGAACCTTTCTTTGCGTGAGCCCTGATCCTGTTTAATTGTACAACACCTCAAGTGCAGGTCCCATTTCAGCAATTCTTGCCCAGGTAGAGATTTCTACCCCAGAAAATACGAGCCAAAACCTTTACAATCCATGTCCATAACTTTCCTCTGCATAAAAGTTCACAGACTGGCAGCAGGGTGCTGGGCTACCAAAGAAAACGGCACAATAAATTCTGCACAACAAGAACAAACTCTCCACCAAACCCCTCCAGTTCAGGCCACCACAATCCACATGGATAACCCAACATTTGGAGTTGCTTTTATCTTCTTTTTTTTGCCAGAGCCTGGATCA